>OZ037937.1:26978109-27578109 GCA_964035585.1 Polytrichum formosum
AAGATAAGTATATTGCAATAGTGCTCCTGGAGGAGAAGTACAAAATAAACTAAGTGTTTTTTTTACGCTCAAATTTATGATAACTTCGTTACGATGAAATGAGGTGTAGTATCCTAAAAATGCTCCTTTTATATAGTCTTTCGTACCTAACTCAAAATCTAAATTTGGAGTGGTTGTTATCTCCACTTCTCTAGATAACTACCTATCTATGACGTTTGTGGATAGTACTTTATCACAAACGGTTACAACCGTCTATCTACCTTATGTAGGTATTTATAAGTTTTCCTCTTATATCCTTGCCGTGGCTACATAATAGAGTAGGTGAGTCATTTCTTGATAACCAAATATACATAATTGGTTGATCTAGGCTAGAATTATTTATATTGCAAAATTCCCTTATATTGAGTGCAAGACATAGTCCTATATACTCCTAAATTCCCTCATAATAAGTCCTTACATTCCTACATAATGGTCCTTAAACAAAATCTTAAAATTCCTAGTTTTAATGCTGGTTACCCCATAGCCGTGGGTAACGGCGCCTAAAGCCGCGCGTCGTCCTTGCAATTCCGTGGAACAGGACCCTATTACCGTGGCCGAGGTTGCTTCGCCTCCGAGGTGTATTCTTCGGCCATTCCTTTGAGTTTCGGTGTTCCTCCCCTGCTTTCACTTGCTTGTTTATGATGTTAGACTGAGATAATGTTGTACTCAACACCACCTAACCTATGTAATTTGAAGATGATTAGGATGTGCAAAAAATGTTGAAATGAGAGGTGGTCATGTTTTTGTTGTGTTAGGAGCTCATGTGAGGGTGTGCACTCCCATGAATGGTTGCCACTCCAATGCAAACTTTGCCTAAACATCAATGGTGTCGTTTTTGGTAGAAATAAAATGTTTTTCAATGCCATTAGGGGAGGAATGGACTCAAAAGGTTGTTGCCCTTGTAATAACCAAAAAAATAGATTCTTAAAATCCCAAGCCCCGTAGTACAAGGGCATACCCATGAGCTCACATGGCACATAAGGTGCCACCTGGTTTTGGACCGTGGGGCAGAGCCAATGGAGTCATGCTTAGCTGGAAACGGGGGAGTGGGAGTGTGTTGGAATGTGGTATGGGCATGTACAGGGAGGAGGGCGACGGCGACTTACCTGACTACATTTCGCACATGCGATGAAGTTCAACAATGCACTATGTACCACTACATTGAATCATAACATGGAGCTCCTATGGGGCAGTAAAGAGGGTTGACAAGGACGAAGTAGGGATGTAGATTCAAACGTTCCTCAATTTTGGAGCGGAAAATTTTCCACTATGAGTGGGTGGTTGGGGCCACCAAGTTTCAATTCATGTTCGGTTGTTTTCAAGGATTCTACTGTAGCGAGTCAAATTAGTGAATGCGTTGCAAAGAACTTAGTTCGGTGGCACCCAGTGCAGCCATGATGTTGAGGAGGCCCAGGGGCAAGATTCAATCCATTGTAGTGCACAACACGCACAATGCAAATGGCCAATGGATTCCAACAAAAATCGACATAGGATCATGGGTGATGCTGAATCCTGGGACATCAGGGGTTTGGGCAAGAGATGCCGTTTGCATGGTGGACCAACTGTCAGAAGTGCATACGAAGGGCAAATAGTTGATTGGAAATTTAAAGTAGGAAATGTTGGTCGTGAGGTTACCAACAACCCTTAGGTTGAATCCATATTGATTAGATGGGCTTATGCTCCACGACAAACACCACTAGAAGAATCCTTGTCCATTCCAACCATGGTATCAATGACTCATTGTCCTAAACAACTCATTAATCGACTGTCACGCCTACCCAAGTCACATGTTGTGACGTGTCCAACATGGCAGTCATTTTTAAGTCATTTAAATGACTTATGATGAACTCTATTGAAGACCTTACAACATACTCATTTTCCGTCTACCATGTATCATCCACTCCATCCATTCGTGTAGGACGTGGATAGAAGATCATGGCTAATTATTAGTCATTCTCTAATTGTCATTTAACGACTGCGTCTACATTATAACTTTGTAATACCATTCATTTATGACGTGGCATTTTTACGTTCTTTGAATGATGTGGAAAATAGGGATATTATAAGTTCACATTATTCTCAATAATAATGACGTGTCACAAGAATGACTACGAAGGTCCAACCTCAACGACTTTGTGATGTTTAATAAGTTGAGGTGGCATAATACCCCCTATACCCTACACCCTATATTAGTTGTTTGGGAGTCATTTTCATGTTACTTTTGTAAACGTGGCATCAAAATTTGTACATACTATGACAAGTCAATATTAACATGCTACCTTATTGCATAATATTTGTATTTTGTGGTTCAAGCCCTTGCTACTATGTTAAGGACCTCCAAATGAGCTGAAACTTCTTGAGCATACTACTAGTAATAATGTGAACATGCTATAAGAAAATTGCCTTTAGACTCCCTTATTAAGTGGGCTAAACATCAATTAAGGTTTCTAATTATAATAACTAAGGGTGATTTTGTGTGTGGGAGTTGTGTGTATGTCACACAATGTATGTTTTCAGTTTCATCCAAATTCGGATTGATTTGGATGAGGTTTGAGCCTCATAATCAAAGAAACATCCGCTGCCCGAGAATAAACCTAGATTAAGGCCCAGCCCCACCTGACACTATCTTCCAAATTTTAAGTCGGGTTAGGGTGTTTGTTTACTGTGCCTTCCCACCAGCTTTGGTAACTAAACCACAATCCAAGCTGGCAGGGGACGTGGCAACGATAAAACCTAGGGTTAACCTCCGAGCCTCCCTCCGGCATCTAACAACCTTAAACCTGTGCCGATACTTTCGGTGCGCTAAACCTGCAACATGCTAGCCACCAGATTGGCTGGAGTTGAGTTTTAGTTAACGGCATGTTTTCGGCAGCCTTAATTTTAACAACCATGGCAGTTGGCAGAAGATTGCCGATGGGACATAGAAACACTAGGATTTTGACCAATCATGCCCAAAAATCGCTTGGACACTGCATCTCTACTGCAAGAGCGCCTTCATTTTGTTGGCCGTTGAGAATCAACTCATAGCTGTTGCGATTTTGGGGCAACCAATTCCCACTTCCCAAGTATCCCAACGGGAAAACGGCACACCCCTTCAAAATGAGAAATCCTTCAAGAACCTGCACTCACAGCCACTGCACAGACAAATTTGACAACAACACAAGCTTTGGCGATGGCGCATCCTTCGAGCTCTGCAGGATTCGGTGGTGCCCCTCCTGTGTTGGCTCACTTTGCACAGTACAATGCAGGTGAATGCTCAACATTCTATACCGAAACTCAATCTTCTGTCTGTTTGTTGATTGTTGTATGTTTGTCCGTCCTAAGTTCAACCCACCGAGGTAGTTTTCGGCGAAGTAACACCGAGGTAGTTTTCGGAATTTTGATAGGACCAACCTGTTCGGAATTCAAGTTTACCATACCAACCTGTTACATGCTGTAAACGTTTCTATATATGCATTTCGCCTGTGGATGCCACCCCTTCGTTCATCAAGTTTACTAGACAAACAGACAAGATGACCCTAAACTATCAAAATTCCTCTTATTTTGGACATCAGTTGTCTCATGCTTGCCAAAACAGCCGAGTTTGTCTATCCAGTGTAATCGAACATGTTCCATGCTGACATCTTCCTGGAATTCTGAAATGTACCTTATTAGTGTATGTTCCCCGAAAACCACCTGTTACATGCTGTCATCTTCCGGAAATGCTTTATTCAGCGATCGTATAGTCTATAGATTCCTCTAAACTAGTCGAAAATCCTCATGAAGTCTTCCTAGAATTCTGAAAACTAGCTGTTACATGGTTCCGGGAATGTATTATTTAGGTGTTGTATATTCTACATGTTCCTCTAAATTGATCGAAAATTCTCCTCAAGTATTCCTGGAATTTTGAAAACTACCTATTACATGCTGACATCTTCCGGGAATGATTTATTCACGGGTTATATATTCTTCAGATTCCTCTAAATTGATCAAAAATTCTCCTGGTCAGTCAGTCAGTCTGTGTTGACCTCCGGAGGTAGTTTTTAGTGAAGAGGTGCTGAGTCAGTTTCGGCCTGCCTGCAACCACTTACATGTTGACATCTTCCTCTTTTAGGACTATCTTCGGTTGCCAGGGACAAAAAATACCGTGTTAGATTAAGAAGATACATATTGTTGGACAGGATGTGCCCAAACTCTCTCCAAATAAACCACAAGTTCGAAAGCATATTAAGATAAAACCAGTTGTAGATACCAAGGCCCCATAATAGCTTGAAAAAAGTTTGGAAAGTGTGAACACGCCTGGACCTACAACCCCGGCCACTTTTATGGTTTACAACCGGCACCCCCAAAAGTCAGGTGGGGTTGGGCCTTTAGTATACAATAGTTTTATTGCGCATTGCGGGCCCCTTTGCACATGTTAATATGCTAAAGACCTCTAAATGAGACGAAACTTTTTGTGCATCCTACTAGTAATAACGTGAACGTGCTATAAGAAAATCACCTTTAGACTCCCTTATTAAGTGGGCTAAACATCAATTCTAGTTTCTAATTATAATAACTAAGGGTGATTTTGTGTGTGGGAGTTGTGTGTATGTTTTCAGTTTCATCCAAATCCGGATTGATTTGAATGAGGTTTGAACCTCATAATCAAACAAACATCCGTTGTCCAAGAATCAACGACACTAGGATGTGAGCATGCGAGCGTGAGCCTAAGAGCGGTGAGCAAGGATTGTGTGAGCCCACAAACTCAAAATTTTCAAAATGATGTAATTTCTGAATTTTTTTGGTTAACAAATCAAAGATCAACGTTTTTTCAATTTAAAAAATACTATATTTATTTAAAATACCTATTACCACATGACGCATGACCGTGGATTTTAGATTAAATAAACCTCGCAAGGTGATGCTATTACATGTTTTAAAATTTATATCATGATCTGGGAGGCCATCCCAAAGTGGGTTGACCAAGTCAAAGTATAAATAATTTAAAGGCAATTCTGAGGATGAGAGGGAGCAAACGTTGTGAAAACACCATGGGATCTCGGGGAGATCACTCCCTCTTTAATTGATGCATACACGTGCGCTCAGGACCTATTTATCGGGGGGCTATTTATCTTGTAGAAAATAATTTAAGATATGGTATTTTTCAAAATAAAGGTAAATGCTTGTATTTTAATACACCCTATCAGTAATTATAATTTTTTTGGGGAATCATTTTAAAATACCCTATTTTACTTATACTTCATTTTGTTTTCCTTATACCCCAAGTAACCAATTTTTTTGACTTTACCCCAATTTTTTTTCTCAGAGCCCACCTGTTGTCCATTTTTTCTTACACCGTATTTTTGTTTCTTACACCTCATTTTTTTCCAACACACGATTCCAACACACGTTTATATATCACCACTATGAGCCAAATTTTTGGCCAATTGGTTTAACTATGAGCGGATAGTGAAAGATGGATGAAATAACATCCCAGTAGATGAAAATAGTTGAACCATAGGCTAGGAAGATAGTCAGAACTATAGGCGTGGCCATAGGTGGCCCTAGTCGATTACAGAAACTATCGTCTTCCCCGCCGAGCTAAGAGGGTTGGCGAGAGGGAGGAAAGCAAACATTTCTTAGATATATTTTGAGCACATAGTTGAACTTATGGACTTGTCTCCCTCATCACAGAGTTTGTGTGAGGTTCATTGTTAAACTATCTTTTGAGTAAAACTTAGTGATCACCGCAGTGATTGTGGGATACAAGTTTTTGTTGAAGCATATTGTTATTTGGATTTTGAGTCGATTGAACGACCGAAGTGAGTCGAATAATTTTTTTGTTTTTGAAGAGTCATGCGAATTGTGGAACTATTGACTAGTGTGAAGCCGCATTCAAGTGAGTGAGAGATTGCAAGCGAGGTTGTACTTTGTGAGTGAGTGAGAGCGTGAAATTGAGTATGATTGAGCAACTCAGAGTGTGCATCTAAAGCGATTGAATGAATGAAAAATGATAAACTATCGTCAGTGTTGTGATTGTAATTGATTGAGTCTGGAATTGAGAGTGGAATTGATATAATACAAATTGCAGAGAGTAATGAGAGAGTGAAAGAGCAAGCTTGAGTGTGTTAGCGCCAAATGAGAGAGTGAATCTAGAGAGGGACAACTAAGATAGCGAGAACGAGGAAGCTTAAACTATTGGCACAGAGTGATGGAATGATTGTGAGCGAAAAAGACCATAGTGAAATTATAATCTGGTAACGTCTCGAAAGTTGCAACATTTGAGCGGCCAAGAGCGAGATGGTAAAACTATCATCTAATGGTGCCGAGAGAAAGAGGAAGGCAGAGCGTAGTAACAGAGTATCGTTGAGTACCAGTGGAGGCAAACCCTGAGAGAGGAAATTGGAAGGCCGAGTGGTAGACCGAGAGTGAAACGATTGATTATTGTTAGCTTGTGAAAGGCCATGCAAGGTGAATGGCCAAGTGTTAGTCCGTGAAGTGAAGAGATTGATTATAGTTGAGCTTGTGAGAGGCAGTGAGGAAGAAGAAAGAGCAAATAGTTCAGCCGAGTGTGACTATAGTTGAAACTAACACTTTAGGCTGATAGAAGTCGAGTGTGTCAAGTTAGTTTAATGAGAGAACCCCTGATCAACTGAAGTGATGAGAAATCACTTCTGATCAGTTGATTAATGAAGGGATTGAGGAGTGAAGAGGGATTATAGGAATCTAAGTTAGGATAAATTTTGGATTATCAAGGAGATTAAGGCATAAGTTGTCCTAGACTTAAATGGAGTTTTATATGATTACTTAGTCTAGAGAATTTGATCTTTGAGTATGGAAGTGCAAGCTAACTAGATCAACTATTGTCTTGTGTGTTATCTTGGTTGTTGTCGTCGCAGGTTGTGCAAGGCAATCAAGATTATAGCTTGACTATGAGAATTGTTGTTAGTTGCATAAGTTAAAACTATATTCGGTAATCGGAGACTTTTTGATGATTTTGAGACTATTCAAGAACGTGCTTTTCAAATTTGGACCAGTAATGACAACATAAGAATCCCATATTGATAATTTTGGATACAATTATTAGACATAAATGCATCAAAGTGACCAAAATGTAAAGCATACATGAAAACATTTGCGTATGAAATGAGAAATCGTTGCCAATGAAAGGGAAGATGTGGACAACCATTCGAACTTCAATCTATTCAATGGGTTTGTAATACAAATATAATGGAAATACCATCAATGTCTTGACGACCTTCAAATAGAATAGATAACCGAGCACTACGTTCTAACCCTACACGCATTTCGGGACCAACTAGACGTTTCTAGTCCCACTAGTACGTCCCACTATTTTTTTCGTGGCCATATCCTTGTTTTTCGTGGCCATATCCTTGTTTTTCGCGGCCTCCATGGCTCTAAAAGTCTCCGGCCCGCGGTTGTAGCCATGTTTGTAGACTGGCCCAGAATATGTGTCGTTCTTCCATATATCCGGACAAGCTCCCGAATTGTACAAAGTGGTATTGTAAGTGGAATACGAGTGCGTTTGCGAGAGGGAATGCCTTGCACTTCTCCGGAGGGCCAAACAACGATCGGACTCGGAAGATGCGGCCTTGAGGGCGTGCCTATCCAAGGAAGAAGTCGAGGAGGGCCGGCCACCAAGTGAACAGGGAGCCGCCAGCGAAACAACGCCATAGGAAAATAAGAATAAGAATGGAATGGCGAAAATAATGAGGGCGGTTTGGGATGGGCGTTCGTAAAGTTCCCGGCATGCAGATGCAAGATAAAGAAAGCACCGGTGAACAAGGGGGAGGGGACAAAGAAGAGCACATTGGCTTTGGGGACGTCGGTGCATGGCACAATGGGCACTGCTGGGGCGTCGACGAGAGCATCCGGAGCCGATTGAAATGCAACACTGTTGGATAACGGGGAATGTCGAGGGATCTACATGAGAGGGATTTAAGACAACTTTAAAACAACCCATACCAAGTGGTGAGAGAGATTTTCTTACACTGAAAGCCTTATTGGCCACAGAGGACTCACCACCTTTATCACCATTGTCAGTTACTTCAAGTCTTGCCCCATCTCCTCATGTCTTCCTTAACATTAATTTACATAGTCCCATTAATTTACAAGGAAACCCACTGTTTACACCCTATACTCCAGCAGTTAACCCAAACGTAGCATCATTATTCAATATGGCAGCTAATCCACCTAGAATCAATAGTGTAGTTAACTTACCCCATTTTCAGGGTAGACCAGGAATAGATCCTGATGTCCATGTGAGGAAATTTGAGATTGCATGCGGTGCAAATAGTGTTCTACCAAATAAAATGATGGAAGTATTTGCAGCCACATTGCAAGAAAACGCATTCTTATGGTTTTCATGTCAAGCACCATTTACTGACTGGGATGCCCTTAAAAATGCATTTATTCTATATTTCAGACCCTTGGGGTTTGAAAATAGTTTGATGGAGAAATTGAGAACAAATTCGTATGGGTATAAATGAGACTGTTGACAGTTATTGGGGAAGGATGAGTGACATATTGTGAAGAATGGGAGCTCACCAAATTCCAGATAACTTTTTGAGAAATATTTTCATAGGAGGATTGTACCCTTTCGAGTTGAAACTCTATGTAAGAGAGCGTACACCAGCCGCTAATGAGGACGCATTTGCATTGGCAAAAGCATGGGAAAAATCCCATATAGAGGATCGCTATATGTTTGATAATTATAATTATGACCTCTATGACCCACCCAAGAACGACCAACCGTTTTATCCAGTCCTACCAGGTCAGTTGTTGACATATCCCGGTGCTAAACCCATGATTGATGCCACACAATTTAATCATCCTAGTGCGGATTTATTTGTACCACCAAAGATTATACTGAAACCCACACCGATTGCTCAAGTCAATCCACAAGAACTAGCCATCATGGACATTACTAAAAAACTAGTTGATTTAGAACTCAAAATCACTAAATGTGCTAGCAAACGATCGCAACCAACTGAAGAGAGAACCAATATTTGGTGTATTAACTGTAAAGGACATGGTCACTTATCTAATGAATGGCCCACTCCGAAAGGAATACGAGTTAAGTGTATTTTTTGTGGAGGGAATCATTCGGTTAATGAGTGTTTGAATTTGACTAAGAGTTGTGCAGTGAACCAAATTACAGCCAATCAATTACGACCTTGGCAACACAAGCGTGTTGATGGAGGTCCCAATGCAAGTTATAATTCCAAGAAGAATTTCAATCGTAGACAAGTGCCTCTCAATTTTGGGAATAGACCAAGTTGGGGTGATACTAATCAACCACCCAATTGGAATAGTCCACCGTTGTCGTGGTGAGAAGGTTCTGCTATGGGAAAACACGGGGTTCCTGGCTGCAACTAGTCTATGCCCAAGATATGGGAGAATCCATAATTGCTCATGGTTGCTTATGCCATTTGAAAACGCCAAATTTATGTGTACAATAAAAAAAAACCGTGTAGAGGCTTGAACCCTTCATAGTTACCGCTAGCATTCAAATGGATGTCATATGTGTATTACTAATCCAAATAGTATGCACAATAGCTTTTCGGAAAGCCAACACAAAGACATACATACAATAAAAATTTCAAAAGAAAGTGATTTACCGTTTCATAGATATGGCATGCCAAAGTTGAGGCTTTAGTTTTTGTGGCAGCTATACACCTCTCCGCTTAAGAAGCCATAACTTTTTTATACCCCTCCAAATGATGTAAGCTAGGACTCTTTGGAAACCCAACTCTATTATCTATCCTACCTAAAATTTTGAACTCAAAATTAAAATATGTTCATCTTCTATAGCTTTTAAAACACGGACTTCTCAAATTCAGTGGCAAATCTAAACCTTTTATCAACAAAGGTTGTGAAAATAATCATGATTTTCCCAAACCTTCTCTATTACTTTATTAACTATGCAAGTCAATGAAAACTAAAAAAATGACAATATTATATATTTTTTACATCATGTAAGAGTTTGCTTTACGATACCGTATAATCCTAGAACTCAAAATTATAAAGCACCAATATCAAACCAATATGTGGTATGTTTTCGTTGTAGAGAGATAGACCATTATGCTAGAGATTGTCCTAATCCTAGAAAAATTCAACCGTTTATTCACTAGAGCGAAACGCACATTTTATGACTGCAATTTATGACTGCTGTAAGTCATAAAATCCCAAAATATGACTGACGAGGCACCGGAGGAGGATGACGCGCGCGGTGACTGGGTTTAGTCATTACCGACGAGTCGCTTCGGACATCAGTCATATGAATATATATGGTACTTTGGACGTATAAAAAGGTAGAATCTACGATCCCGACAGCACGTGGGACATGCCTTGACTGGCCTTGGAGTCCATGTCATTTTTTGACCTGCCTAGGCAGAAAAAAAACCAATCCGACGTGGCATGTGACTCTGTGTAGTCATGTTTTTTGCTGACGTGTAATGTGATTGTGACGAGTCATAATTTGGCCGACGTGGCAGACCATATGGAATGTGACTGCTGGTTTTATCACTGCTTGTAATCAGGTTTTTGTGGCGTTAGCCGAATTTTTTGTTGGGATGCCATTATTATAGGAGAAAGAGTGAAGTTGACTCAGTGGTGAGCGCAATATCAACATGCCGAAACCTATTCCCAAGAGTGGATAGGATTGACCTAGCAAGAGCAGAGCAAATCAATACAGGAGAGTTGAGGAAGTAATAAAGGAGAGGTAAGCATAAAGGGAATCAAATACACACTGAGAGAAGGGGATTATAAGAGAGACCATGATCCATTGTAGGTGGACAAAGGAGACCTGATGTTGAGAGGTTTGGTGAACGAAACCCAGAATGAGGTAAGCGAACTACCTTGAGAAGGTGAAGAATGAAGACGGAAGAAGTAGGCTATAGTCATGTGAGTGCAACCAAGAACATTAGTGCACGTGTTAAGAAGGTTGTCGGGCTAAGTTAGGTTGTTGGTATCATGACTATTTGCTATCATATGATGTATGCAAGGAATTGGTCTTTATGGCTGATTGGATAGCTTGGCCATACCCTATATGTTTCATTTCATTGGATTATTGCTTAATGATGTAATTGTATGGAAGAACTGTGGCAATGTTCTTACCTTGCAGGTGTTGGCCTTGGGCTTTTCATGAGAATCCATTTGTAAGTGAATGTTGCATGATTGATCAATGTAATGTTATGTTCAAGTGAATTATGTTGAATTAAAAAAAAAGGCAATCAAGAAATGGACTAATACGAAGATTCATGACGAAAGTTATGAAAAGACCATTGCCTCCTGAAAAGGAAAAAGACCATTGCCAAGTTACAAGATTATTGCCAAAAGCTATTGAGCTTCATGACTAACGTAGAAGTTGTTCACCACAAATCTCAAACAACAAAGAGAGGAGAACCATCGGAAATGGGGAAAGAAGCTCGGACATCAATCAGCCGGGGCGGGTATCAGACCACCTTAGCCATACTACGGACCGGTTACCAAATTAGTGAAGACAGTTAAATTAGTAATTACATGAGGTTAAATGGCCGCAATTAGTAAGCTATTTAGATTAGTAGGTTATGTTAGAGGCAAGAAAATATTAGTAGCATTATTAGAGAAATTAGTAAGCCACATAGCAAGCCACTTAGGATTAGTGGGCTTCATGGTGAAAAACACTCGCCTAGGCCACATAGGTGAGGCAAACGGAGGTGGAATTAATTAAGGGCCAAGAAATGACTTCTTGGTTAGCCTTAAGAATCCTCCCTTGCCTAGATATTACACATATAGATTTTAGGCTACAATCTACCACATGTTGAATGTAAAAGAAGATGAGGATAATATGAGCTTTTTCCGAAGATGTCCGGAAGAGCTATCTACATTTTCTTAGAGAAATTAAAGATATGATAAATCAAGAGGATGGCACATGTTAGACACCTCCTCTTAATATATATAGAGTTAGGATTAGAATTAGAACACCTTACCTTATTCACGTCGATATGCTACAGAAGAGCTAGGTCCTTTGTATCTTGACCATTTTGGAATACAAGAGCTTCATCTTAATTATTCAAGTTCACACCTTCATCTTAATTATTCAAGGTAGAGACAAAGTAAAATTTTAGCTTAGACATAGACAAGTTGAGCGATTGCGATTGAGACTTGAGATGATCTATAGCCACTCACATGAGGTGAGATAGTTGAATGACAAAAACGATAGCAACTCACATGAGGTGAGATAGTTGTAAAAAATTATTATAGCCACTCACATGAGGCGAGATAGTTGCGAGAGATTTATAAGGACTCACATGAGGTGAACTTAGACAATTGAGTGAACGAAATCATGATGAAATGTACGACACAAAGGAGTGAGTGAACTTGAGAAATTGAAGCATGAGTGATTAACCATTGAAAGTGAGTAGTTAAAGATGTGAGGGAATTGTTGTTGACACACAAGACAAATTATAAAGAAAAGAGAGAGAGGGAGAGGTAGAAGGAGGCAAAAATTGTGCGTGAAAGCAACTAAGACATAACAAATTAACCTTAAAATACTTCTCCACATTCTTTGATCACATAACTCCCTTCACAAAAAGAAAGATGATTGATTAACATGTTTGAAGCATTTTCCTTTCCGAAGCATTTCAATTATGCGTATATTATTAACTTATGATATGAGTGTCTACTACTAAGTGCTAATGCACACAATATATCTATATTACTAAAAGAAGTCAATTAATCGTGACTCAAATGCTTTGAAACATAAAAACGGATAATGAATGAGTCTTTGACTAACTTTGTTATGACTTCATTATGATATTACTTTAACCTTGATTAGTTATATTGTGATTATGCTAGAAATAGGCTGCGGTCATCTATATTAACTATGTGCTAAAACTAGACTGCGGCCAGTTATATTATAATCGTGCTTAAAATAACATGTTCCTAATTGTAGTAGAAAGTGGGATTATATCAAATCTGTGCTAAAAATATCTCGTGTAAAAATAGTATGTTCTAATTATAGGCGGGACTGAAACTGAGGTAGAACGTACCTACTCTAAAAATAGACTGTGCCTAATTATAGCAGAGAATGTAGGACTGATCTAAAAATAGACTGTGCCTAATTAATGACAGAGACTGTAGGACTGATCTAAAACAGACTGTTCTAAATATAGCTGATACTGAGTTATAATTGGACTGAGCTAAAAATAGTCTGGACCTAATTATAAAGCATTAATCGACTACTCACGGAAAGATTACTTGAAGAACTTGAAGATGGTTATGTGGCTACTTGAAGATAGTCACTTAAAGAAGAATATTCAACTACTTAAAGATTTATTTGGATACGTTGGAGACGTTACTTGATCAAGTAGAAAGGATTACTTGACACTTGAAGAAGGTTACTTAGTTATATTGAAGACGATTACCCGGCCAATTGAAGAAGGATACTTGAGCACTCGAAGACAATTACTAAGTTACATTGAAGACTTGAAGTAGATTACTTAGACACTCGTAGAAGGTTACTTAGCTACATTGAAGACTTGAAGATGGTTACGTGGCCGATTGAAGATAAGTACTTGGCCGAAAAGAGAAGATCATTTGGACACTTAAGAAGGTTACCGTAGTACCATAGCAGGTTCGTCCTAAAATAATTCTAAAAATAAAAAACGTAAAAATTAGAAAATTCTGAAGACAAAAAAACAAAAATATAATAAATTAGTTTTTGAAATATTTTGCTATTTCTAAGCTATTTAGGGTCATTTTTGCTTATTTTTTGCTAAAAAACGAAAATTGAGAAATTCAGTTTTTGAGAGGCGAACCTTATTTTTTCAAAAAAATTAAATATTCGTTCGCCAGGTGGCGAACCTGCTATGGTGTTACGGTACTTGGATATATGTAGAAGGTCACTTGGCTACCCTTGAAGATGGTCACTTATAAAAGGAAGTTACTTGTTACTTAGATACTTGGCTACTTGATAGAAGGTTACTTGGCTATTCAAGGAGGGTTACTTGGAAAGTGTTACTTGATTACTTGAAGAGTGCAACTTGGTTACTTGGATAGTGTTACTTGGCTACTCAAAGAGGGTGACTTGATTACTTGAAGAGTGTTACTTGGTCACTGTCGAGGTCACCTTCAACCCTCAGCAATCTTAGACGGTGTAACCCGCTGCTGACCGGTTTACATGAACGATACGCTTACCTAAATCTAACTGTCGAAGGTGCTTTTGTCAAATCAAGAGTTGTTGCCAGTGTATTCCTTTTGATGAAACCTTAAGGAGTCAGGAGCCCAAGCTTTCAAGCTTATGTACTCCTAAATCCTAATGTCAAGGTTTAGTGTTACAACCGAAGAAAGTGCTCTTTTGGTAATTAATGACAACATTCTTCCATTCGTAAATCCTCAACCAAAGTATGCAATCATATTACTTTGAGTGTTAATTTTAACAAGTCAATGTAATGCCTTCAAGATGGAAGTTGTATGTTTCCTTTTTCTCGAATGATGGCTTTGCAGTTCTCTTAATGTCTTCATTCTTCTAAGGTTCCTTTTTGTCTGGTTTTCCTTTGAATTCTTTACTCATGTGAGTTTTAATCCTTCATCTTCAAGTATCTCTAAATTCCTTGGAAGGAATCTTCTCTAAACTATCTATTCTCTTCGGGTGCTTAGATCTTGGAATCTCCACGCAATCTCCTTAGAATGAACTTTGGATCTTGTCAGATTCTTAGTAACTTTTACTTTTGATATCTTGACATCTCCTTAGTTCTAAAAAGGTACCTTAGACTTCAATGGAAAAGTCCCTCTAAACCTTAGTCGTCAAAGGGGCTTCAAACTCGCGGGACCTTCGGTCTTGGGCTCGCGGTCCTTCAGCGCCGTGGGCCCTCAGTCCTCCAAAATCTTCCGAACGAGCTGCGGTCTCTAATCTCTTCGATCACGTCCTCAGAAACATCTTCAGTCTAAAATCTTCTCTCCCACGGTCACGTGGTCCCTCAGCACTGCGGGCCTTCAGCAACGCGGGCTCCCAGTTTCCAGCCTTGAGTCTTCTCGCTCAAGACCATCCATCTTCAAATATCTTCAAGTATCTCTAAGTCTTCGTCTTCGTCTTTGCGGTCTCGCGGTCTCTCAGCTGCGGGCCTCCAGTCTTCGCGGCTCTCGGCTCTCGGCTACCAACTGGTCCTTACACTCGAAGTCCTTCGACTTCGAGTACCTTCAAAATCTCTCGGAATCTTTAGTCGTCGTTCTCGTGTTTCGCGGTCTCGCGGGCCCTCAAGGACACGAGCTTTAGACTTGAAGATCGAAGAAGACGAACTTGCGGACCTTTACGCAAGGCCGGCTTCGTTCGTGGTTGCGGACCTTTAAGCAAGGCCGGCTTCGTTCGATTTCGCGGACCTTTAAGCAAGGCCGGCTTCGTTCGATTTCGCGGACCTTTAAGCAAGGCCGGCTTTGTTGACGCTCACGTAGGAATTGTAGAAATGCTTAATGAGGTGCTATAGGGGTTCGTAGTGCCCCTTTATATAGCTTTTGAAATCTTACATTTGGTTGAATTAGCGGTTAGGTGTGACCTCCTAATGCCACATGTCTAATTAGGCTAATTTAAGCCGGAATCTAGGCCCCAGTCTAAATTTAGGTCTGATATATCTATTTACAGAGCCGCACGTGCTAAATATAGATGTTCATGTGAAGAAGATTGGTTAGGTTCTTCTATTTACCTAGATGTGCCTAGGTGCTCGGTTATCATTCATTTGAGGCATCCATCCAAAATCTCATCCTTTCATTGCTTAGATAGTTACGGCGGTTAATGTCATCCAAGGGATGGAAATCACTTGGCATTGTCTTTCATCCTTCCGCATACGTGTCTACTCATTGTTGGTTAAACTACTAAGTGGTCACTTCCTATTCTCACTAAGTGCTTGCCTTTCACCCCAAAAGTGACTTCACCGTCACTAATCTCTTAACCTAACTTACCGGCTATCTCCTAGCGGTTGGGCTCCTGTTCCTGGCCACGTGGCTCTTCCGGATTGGTCTTTCCCCGGGCTGCCTCCCCGTCCTGTCCACCACTTGCCTGTCCGGCCTACGTGGCCCCTCTCCGGCTTCCCTTAGGTCCTGCCTGGCTCTCTTGCCCGTTTAAATACCCGGCCCGTAGGGTATCAACCTGGCCTTCCTTAGTCCGGTCTTCATCCTTTTCGGCCTCCAGCTGGCGGCTTGTTGTTTCTTCCTCTTCCTTGGCTCCTCGCTCGTCTTCGCGGCTCCCCCTTTCGTCTTCTACGCCATTGTTGCGGTGTCACCGAGCTTGCTTCTTCGACTCGGTCTTCTTGTCGCCATCCTCGCTCTCTCAGTACTCTGGGCCAGCTTGATCGAGCCTACAGTCACTTGAAGCGTGTTACTTGGTTACTTGAAGAGTGTTACTTGGCTACTCAAAAAGGGTTACTTGGCTACTTGGAAAGTGTTACTTGATTACTTGAAGAGTGTTACTTGGCTACTCAAAGATGGTTACTTGGACATGAGAAGACGGTTACTAGACTAATTAGTGATTTGGAGGAAGATTTACTAAGATACTTAAGAAGAAGAGGAGACGACTATGACACATGAAGAGGATACAACACTACGACATACGAGGAGAAGTGAACAAGATCTAGATTTAGAAGTAACACTTGAGCTTAAAGGGACAACTACGGCACGTGAAGAAGTTCGACACAAGAAGAAAGTTACAAACAAACAAGTTGATAAAATAGAAGCAACACTTGGACGAACAAAACTACTTGAAGAGATATCATCAAGAGAAGAAATGGAGAGATGACTTTTAAGTAACTTAAAAGTCCATCATGATTAATATAAGGTAGAGGAGCTTTTAAAAGAAGAACGAAGACACCTACCAACGCAACAAGGAAGACAACCAAGATAGAAAACAACAAACGACAAGGAGATTAGGTAGTTTAGTCATCATAATCCGGACGACTCTTGAAGTCACTACGATACGGTCAACCCTAGGAACAAGTGGAGGTAGTTGAGCTCTACAGAAGCATGCAAATAAAAAAATATAAGAGTCCATTTATAGGACAGAATCACCCACGACTTTAAGAAACACAAATGAACCATCTAGAGAGAGAGGAGTGCATAATTAACCATGTTGAGAAGGGATTGACAATGAAGAATTATAGATTGTTATAATGTTCCCACCCCAATGTGACAATTAATCCTTATAGACACTATACCCAATCTTCCTTAAGAGTCTATACCCTAAGTTTTGTTTTATTGGAAATAGCAAAAACCTAACTATATGCACCATGGGGGAGGACAAATCATGACATTTCAAAATGCAAGTGGCCAACGCTTCATGTTGAGTTACTAGAGTTACAAACCCTACATGGTTATTGTATATTGATCATATACGTTGTAAGTGCTAATTCAACATTTGAACAAGGATTCATTCAACACGTATTCAACTTGCACTTCATCCTCTTACTAGATCTTGCAACTATAAACATAGAAACAATTGGTGAATGTTGTTGGTGTACATACTATGTTAAATACATACCAACTCAATTTTGTATCTTGATGTGATTGATATAATGGAAGAAATATTTTGTATTTGCACCCAAACCCCCTTGAAATCAATTATCATGTGAGCAAATATCAATCATCTACAAGACACTAGATAAACCAACTTCTCCTACATATTTCTTTGACCTAAATGTTGTGTCGTTCTTCTTCATTTTACCGTTTTCAAAGATTTTGTGGTTGCATAAAATGGACATGCAGTGAATACGTTGATGAGAGATCCAAAAATTATGGATGGAGTTTTTGTTTATTTAAAATATAAATCTTTGTCTAGTTGGAAAATATTACTCTCAGTATTTATTAAAACAAAATCCAACGTGGGACAATCTCGGGGAGATCACTCCCTCTTTAATTGATGCATACATGTGCGCTCAGGACCTATTTATCGGGGGGCTATTTACCTTGAAGAAAAGATTTTAAGGTATGGTATTTTTCAAAATAAAGGTAAATGCTTGTATTTTAATACACCCTATTAGTAATTATAAATTTTTGGGGGAATCATTTTAAAATACCCTATTTTACTTATACTGCATTTTTCCCCTTATACCCCAGACTACCGAGACCCCTCCAACTTCGCCATTTTTTTTCTGTGGTGCCCGGTGACCAACGGTCTTCGAGCATCCTAAAGAAAAAAACAAGTTTTTCTCTTTTCTTTTGGGAAGAACATTGCAATTCAAATAGAATGTTGAAATTTTCCTTCCCTGCACGTGGGTAGAGACCATTAACTCCACATTGGATACGTTGGTTTAGTAACGTTCAAGCCAGTCAGCCTGCGAAGTCATCCATCCAAGTTTTTCTACAAAAATGACCTCTTTTCATCCACTAGCACAGACCCTACCCTACACCCGCTACCCCTAGTAATTGTTTCCACACTATTTTACATGTAGTGACTAGATAAAAGAGGCCAATATATGTCATGGTATTTTACATGTAAACATGTTTCACTAATTTAAAACCCCCTATATTTTATGTACGTTTTTGCAAAATTTACCTACAATGAATATATTGGACCCTATTTTTTATTGCACGTTGTTTCTATGATTTTCGCCAGTGATCTCCCCGAGGGGACAATTTTATATGAGAAAATTGGTAGAATGAAATGTTACAAATGTTAGAGTTGTCCTTAAAGTAAGCAAGTCTTTCAATGCAATCAAGACCCTCTAAGTGGGTTTTAGGGTTGATCATGAGTTTAAATGGAAAATAAAGGAACATTAGTGGTTTCTAGATGTAACTTGTAGCCCAAATTATGGACCTTATCTTAGATTACACTTAATTAGAGGGTGACATCAACTTGGTTAAAATGGAGGAGGGTGATTTTACCTTGGCCCACATGGAAGACTCAAAAAGGGAAGACTCAAGAAGGTGATGTTTATTCAAGGGGTGGTTCATTGACTCAAACTTAAGATAATTGGACTCAAACTCATGAATTCTCTCTTCTTGAATCTTGACCCAAAATATTCAATATTCCATAAGTTTTGTTTGAAACTTAATAGAGGATACGAGAAATGGGATTGGTAGAAGATCCCCCTAATACTCATGGATTTCACCCTCCCGTTTGTGACTTTACGGATAACTTTCTCGCTTTAGAGAATCTCTTGACACAATATGCCAAGAACAATCGGACTACTATTGGGTAAAGTGATCCTCGAATATTAGTGTTGTCTTAGTAAACACTAAGTTCACCTTACAAGAACATATGTTGTAGGTTGTTAATGGGTTTTGGCACTCCTTCCTTGCTCCATTAACTAGTTCGCTACCAGTCACGTCCAAGCCTTGCAGAAACATCTCCCAAGCTAGTCCTTCATCCCTAGAAAGCTCTTTTGACGTATAATCCCCTAAAACTTCCGTTTAAGGCTCAAAAATATGCCCTAGACACTACCTACCAGCTCACGTTTTTGGTCAGATCCGCCAACTTCCGGAGGTGGTTTTCGCAAACCGAGTTTGGATCTGACCTCTCTAACATTCTACCAACCTATGGTAGAGTTTTTGAGTCATTCTAGCCACTTACATATTTCCAACTAGCTAATGTCTTTGGTCAAATCGGCCAACTTCCAAAGGTGGTTTTCGCAAACCGAGTCCGGATCTAGCCTCTCTAACCTTCTACCAACCTATGGTACATTTTTCAGGTCATTCTAACTACTTGCTCTGGACGTCCTCCCCTGAGCGTCACGTTTGCACATATCCACCATTCCTACGTTCTAATGCATTCCTTGGTACTACATTACAAGTTGTCCGATGCACATTTTCAATAACACATTCAACACCTTCATCTTGTCAACACTAAGGACTATATTAGCTTACAAGAAGAGTAGTAATAAGAGAATGCCAACAATGAATCTACTCTTTAAATCCGTCTTTCAACACTTTACTGCTCGTTTTCCAAGACTGTTGTCCGTCCGGACTGCCACACATTTCTAGGACGCTACATGTCTAGATCTAAAACTTACAAGCATACACATCTTCTCTAAGAGTCTAAGTTTATCTTCGCATATGTGTACTAAGAAAGCCAAAAGGCTCTAGAACAATCCTTATATACTTCAAAACAACTACCTACTAGGTGGGTCAACTTGGTAGGTTGCCACCTTGTCAAAACGCTGCAACTAGCTGTCTTGACGCGTTTTTGCCCTCTGTCCAGTTCATGACCAGCTGGCACACTATCATAAAAAATGGTCACCTAGTAAAAGACTCGCAATGGCATTTTAATAACTTTGGACCTACAAGTCATTTTCTGACCAACTAGGTTACTAACACCAAATAATTACTACTATTGGATAGACTGTTTAGCAGTAAAACAATATAAACCAACTAGTGGACGTCCTAACAACTAATTGCATTAGGGACAGATTTGACGTCAACTAGTAAACTGGCATTTTTTGCCCTTACAACAATTTGTGACCAACTAGTCAGTTTTTGACGGGTTGGTTTACCATGGACATTTATGTTCTTAAAACACAGTGCTAAAATCTACCTTAACACATGCAAGCTCTTTACATAATGATTATTGCAACGTGCTTGAAAAATTAATAGAGCACATAATCCAATACAAATATCTCCAAAGCTTCAAGCCACAACAATCTACTACAATTGAGATTGATCCCAATAAGGTATGTCCAATAACTTAATTGATAAGGTAGTACCCTAAATTCAAGTTTTGTTTCAATGTTATAGGTAGAGGTATATAATTAAAGTTTCATGTATGCCATGTTCGGGTTGAGAGCTAAATACAAGGTTATATGAATACATGATTCATTTCTTGTTTGGAGGATAAAAATTATGTTAGCCATAGATATTTGACATGTCATGCATCATGATCATTTGGTTCTATTTCAAAGAGATGAACTTGGATTGCTATGATTTGATAAAATAGCTCAAAATGCTTAACATTGGTAAGCATCTTATATAGTATGGAAGTTATCAAGTGATACCTTGACATCAAACCTCTTACCTAATCCAATGTTATGCCAATCTTCCATACACTTCCTATTGTCAAAATGTCTTAAAAACAAGTTCATCAAAGCAATTTCAAAATTAATTTCACAACATCATGCTAGAATTTGCATAGTAATTGGTGCCTACTTGCCAAATTGAACTCTCCAACTGTGTTGTTTCAATATCATGGCATGACATCATGGTGAAGAGCACAAATGAAATATGGGCAAGGGCATGGGTTGCAAACCAAGCAAGTCCAATGCCAAAGTGTTACATAGGGAACCGCCTCAACTTCCTACAATAACAATGTTGGAGTGTCCACCTCCCAAAGTGACCACCACATTCCCCATGCCTATCCAAATTCCAATCCCAACGCCTCCTTTGATCTTGAAAAGGCCTCCTCAACAAGTAGTTGTTGAACCCCCATCCCAAAATGCCAAGGATCCAGTTGATGATTTTGAAGCCCTAATGGCAAGAGCTCGAGCAGCAAAAGTGGAACACCCACGAGCAATTGCGCCTCCGAATCCAATTGCATTGACACCTGAACAACAATATTTTATAGACAAGTAAATACTCACATTTGTAAAGTGTCAAAGTGCATCTATGATTTAGAAGATCCATTTGTTCTTAAAGAATGCTATGCAATAATTGCCACTTGAATATATATGAATCAAATGTCATACTTTGTTGGTCATGGCCAAGAACATGAGTTCTTGGCCATTGAAGGATGTGGGATTTTGATGGATTTATACACTAAAAAATGCACTTGAGTTGTTGAATAATGAGGATATTGCAAGTTTCTATGAGATTTATCTTTGTGCATGGAGAGACAAATCTCCTTATAATTCTCTATGATTGGTGTAAAGAGGTTGATCAATATTGTACATTCTTGAGTAGTTTTTCACAGCAATAAACCAACTCATTTTTTCTATCAAAGTGTTTGACTCCAAAAACAATGTTTCTCGTTGCAGCAAAATTCCCAACCCAAGCAACCCCATGGTATATTTGGACATAGCCATTGGGAAAAAGACAGTAGGCCGCATTGCAATCGAATTGTTTATAGACACAACTCCAAAGACGGCCCAAAATTTCCGAGCATTGTGTACAGGGGAGAAGGGATTGACATCTTCGGGGCTCCGCCTCCACTACAAGTCGACAACGTTCCACCGCATCATTCCCCAATTCATGTGTCAAGGGGGCGATTTAACACATGGAAAAGACCACTCCCCCTCCATTTATGGCCCCAACTTTACTGATGAAAATTTTATTCGAAAGCACACAGACATGGGGGTGCTCTCAATGGCCAACAAAGGCCCCAACACCAATGGCTCCCAATTCTTCCTTTGCACCGTAGCCACTCCGTGGCTAGATGGGAAGCATGTGGTGTTTGGGCAAGTCCACGAGGGTTTTGATGTGTTGCGTGCTATGGAAGCCGTGGGCTCAAAGTCAGGGACACCAAAGCATGAGGTTAAGATTGTTGATTGTGGCCAAATTTCATAAACTCGTTGATTTTGTGTATGTGTTTGTTTTTGGGGGTTACTAGAGTATCATGGCATGTTCGGTGCTTTCCATGTTGAGTTGCAGTTTCATTTTATGGCTTATTGACTTATTCACATATTCCAATCAATATTTTTGCGATACATGACAAATTCATTTCATAAGATAGATAATCCTCAGGTGGGCATCAAAGGTGAGTTTAGTCTCCATGAAGTTTTGTAGCCCTTGAAAATTGTGTTGCATAACATTTTTTTTATTCAATCAAAAGATACCATGAAAATAATTTTACATTATTGGAGTGGCTACAATCATCACGACATCTTAACTATTAAGATCCAAGGGTATCCAAGGACACTTTGAGCTTGACTCTTCAATTGCATTAAGATATTCAACCAATTTCAACAAATGCACTTGATGAATTAGTTAAACTCAAATAGAGTCCTTTTGAACACAATCAAATACAGTGCCCTCTACATATGTTAACAATGGGGAGAGGAAATTTTCTTAACACGTATAAATGTTAGCACTTTAATAGATTCACGATCAAGAAGATAACACTTATATATTTAATGCAAGTAGAATGCCATTGTAATATTGAATGAAGTTTCAAAATGATTGCCCTTAGATATATTCAATTAAAAGATAGTTGCTAGATTGATCCTAAACCATAGGGACACAAAGTATATCCACAAAAATTAAAAGAACACCCTCAAATTTCTAGAGACAAAACTCACGGCCGCCACAAGAGACTTGGAAGGCAAATGTTGAACAAGCATAACTCACTCATTAGATGCCAAAATTCAACAAAACTACTACAGTCTAAATCGTCCTTTCAATAGCTTTCTAATGGTATGCGATTTGATCTACAAATCAAAAATCAGAAGCAACATTCTCAGGAATTCGAGCACACTACATACAGAGGACAAATAACACTTAACAACTTTGTAGTCTCCCAAGGTAGGGAGCAGAAAAAAATGTTAACACAAACGAAATTTGAACACTTATAGAGGTAACAAATATAGAGGGCACACTCTAAAAGTCAAAGGTATGTAGCTCAACTACATATTTTTGTGCATATCATGGCTTAAATAGGCCCCTCTGGAAATAAGGATTTGACCATGGCCAATTTTCTCAAACACGGATTAGAAAGTAACTCAGGTTGCTCTTGAGGATCCACGATTCTCGGAGGACGGTGTATGTTGATGAGAAAGGTTGCATGGTCCGAGATGACCCTAAACTACCGGATGATGGTGGAGGGATACCCAAATCTCAAGGAAGAGGTTGGCGGTTCGAATCCCGGCTGTGAAATCTCCTCTCTACCTGATGAAAAACTTGCCAGGTGGTCAACTGCCTCCTGTGCTTTGGCGTTGGCCTGTCGGCCTTCTGTCTCAAAAAAAAAAGATGAGAAAGGTTGCAGAATGTGTTGCAAATTACTACATACTCAAGTGAAGGTTTGAAGTTAAGTTGCAGCTGTGGTGTGACTCGAAATACAGTACCATAATCCCTTCTGCTTATATCAAAGGGTAAGCTGACAGTAGGATTTCCAAAAGGCAAACACAAAAATGAGAAAGGCGGCTATGAATTTGGTTAAAAGAAAGGTGACAATGAAAGCTTTTCAACTTCGGCAGGGGAGTCGTTTTGAGATACCCATCTAGAAGGTAGGAGGTTATACACTCCAAACTCCGTACTATCACACTTGTGGCAATCAAAGTGCACGTGATATTAAGGAGTTTTGTAGTGTTTAACATGGATGCATGACAAAAGAGAATTCAACATAACATGTGTCATTTTGAAATAACACAAAGTTAATATTGCAACAATGACAATAATTACAATGATGACAACGTGATGTGTGCGAGCGTGTGGTTTGAATTCTTTGGTGGTTTATTTTATTGTCAAAACCCATGATATATGGGAGGGAAACATGAAAACAAGGAGTGAGATTTAAACTGAGAACATCCATTCCCTAGGGTTTTGGGATATAAGAGGAGTGATATTAAGGAGGTTAATACCACAGAGTTCAGAGTGTATTTTGGGATGCAAAATTTGACTTATTTCTTGTGTTTGGATTTCAGTAGCAATGCTGATGTTTGCATTTTGGCACTATCTCTTCCAATTTGAGCCAAATCAGCACAATCCAATTTTAATCAACTGTTGCTATACACCTCATAACTTCGTAAACCTGATAATTATTATGCACAATCTGTTATACGAGAATCACGTATTATATGCAGCGTTCGCATGCACATAGGTTGACAGAAGTGCGAATTAACGAATTTGTTGACAAGTTTCACAAGAGCAAACCACATCGTGTTTGAAAATTTGAGATTGTTTATATTGAGGAGTTATGTTCCCAGAGGGAATAATACTCTGCCAAATTTGAAAGCAGGAAAAATGATTGATCCAAACCACCAAGATAGTTTGTGTGCAATCTACTTAGGAGCAAGATGGGGTAGTATCGGGACTGGAAGTAAGTGACAATTGGGGCTCATCAACGAACATTTGGTGGCCACCTTGTTGCGCCTATTCACCATCTAATTTTGAGCCGAAACTATGGCCTAATGCATAGGCCATGTGGATGGGGTCTATTGCAAAATCTGCACTTGCATGATGCATCATCATCATGTTCACAATGTCAATCGAGCTTCGACGCAAGTGTACGTTGTTAGGGTTGAACAATCGATGTTCCGAACTTTTTGCACACATGCATAAACCCATGTCCTTTGTTCTACTCCTTATAAACATGTATACATATTTATTGAACTGGTGGTCTATTTGCTCTTGTGCACCCCAACATACTCATTTGTTGACCTCCTACATCACATGCATTATATACAAAGTTAAAGCATTTATGGATATGAACTGCAAGAAGGCAATCAAGCATTGATCTTTTGTCTTATATTTCTTCTTTGAAACACTGCTTTTCTGATTGACGTGAATTCTATGGTGCCCTATTGAATGCTTTCATGTTCAAACATCATACCATAGCCATAGGGTTACTATCATGATGGGATTATCCTAATACTGTAGGTTGATACCGGATTGGGCAAAAAATAATTAAAAATAATCAAGCTTAATGTTTTTGGGAAATTATTGGGTCGGATACCCTAAATGAATGGAAAAAATCATGAAAATGTCTAAATATTAGGAAATTTGGTGCGGATGGAACAAAACAACCCAAAGCCAAAAACTCACATGCACCAACAACAGAGTCTGTCACATGCATTCATTGCGGCATTCACACAAAGTCTATCTGGCATTCACACGTTAGGTAGTGGACCTCTCAAATTCAAGAATGTGAAATGGGATGGAACATATGACTGATTTGCTTCTGCCTCTTAGGCATGCTTGTAAATTCCCAAACAACCTCTATGGAACATGAGCACAAAATGACATAAAACATTGTTCACAACCCTAATTAGCACACTAAGACAACTCAACCTAAACCCTAATGGTCAACATCGCATACTTATCAACCATGAATGAATGATAAATAAGTCACAGTAACTGTATTGTACGTAAGATATGTTATATGCCTAAATGAATAAAGAAATATATACATGTATGTCTAAGTTGCCATAAGTGATTTTACAGACCGCCTAAGCATTTTTTTCAAAATTAAGTAATTATTGGGCAATTTGTGCCCAACCTACTATCAACCTAAGGTAATAATATGTTGCACAACACAAAAAGATAAGGAAGACAATCCAAATATGAGCTATAGATATGTACCAATTGCCTCTTTGGAAAATTTGTGATATAAGGAATTTAATTGTAGCCCAATTTATGTTCACTGTTGCGTTTCCAAGTCTAGCTTCGTGCTCATTCTTTCTATTGGTTTGGAGAAAGACTCAGAATCATGGTTTCCCTTCGAGTTTGGGTGCGAAAAAATATCGTTTTTGACATATTGAGGAATAGTTGATGAACTCATAGCTTTTGTAACAATTTTCTTCTTTGATAGGGTGTTTCTTTGCATACATGTAGTTAGGTTTTTACCTTCTCCTAATGTCACCAAAAGTACTCCACCCTTCGATTTCGTCCTAGCCCGAGTGGAATAGTATTGATGACATTTAGTAAACTCCTTCCTTAGTAACTCAATGTATCATTCCAATATGCCTTTGGAATATACACAACGTTAATGACTTATGATTTAACCACCAAGGCTACATCCAGAACAAATTTAAGAATAGTGTAACTTTCCCATTACTTCTCGGAATGTCCTGAAATTTTATCTGTAACTAGGGAGACAAAGCAAAAAACCATCTCACCAATTTGTGAGCCTATCCCATTTTCTGTCCGACAGTTATGACCATTTTGGTGTGTCAGTCTACCCAGATTTCAAAATGTCATAATTTCCTCCAACGGGCTCCAAAGAACTTCAAATTTTGGGAGCAATCACAAAAACTAATTGTTTATGACCCCCTGAAATTTCAAACTATTTTCATTTTTTGCCAAAACGTTATGGCTTTTTTAGTCTGCAACTCTTGAAAACACTTCAGAATGATATATCTCCTTCTCATCTACTCGGAATGACTTGAAATTTGTACCACAATTAGGAAACCTAAGAACAAAGCATCCCTCAAAATTTCATGCGTTTCCAAGCCTCTGTCCAGGAGTTATGCCCATTTTAGCTTGAAAATATAGGCAAAATTTAGAATGTCATAACTGCTGCTCCAGTACTCCAAACATCCTCAGATTTTGACCATGTTTATATAAACAAGTTGTTTACTAACCCTCTAAATTTCAACGAAGTATCTTCTTCTGCTCGGAAGTTATGCCCCTTACAACCTAGACTACTCAAAGGACCCTCTCATTTACCAACTCGTGTTCCGGCAACGTGTCACCAAAAGTACTCCACCCTTCGATTTCTTCCTAGCCCGAGTGGAATAATTATGATGACACTTAGCAAACACATATACCCAAGAAATATGAACTCAAGTACTACAACTTGAAGCCATAAATTATATTAAAATCATTCACACCCAAACTAATGCTAACAAGAGGTCAAGCCCTCTTCAAGGCCAACTAGCCTTGGTTCCTAATTTCAAAACCATGCACACACATGTGCTCCTATCTTGCTTCCATACACCCACACTTATAACACGTGGGGTGCCAAGGAGCACGAAGGAAAGAGAGGATGAGTGAGGGAAGAATGAGGGATTATATAGTGAGTTTGAGGGGGTGAGCACCCTCAAGGCTCACGATAAGCCTTCGAAATCTCCTGCTACTTTGTAGGCTCTCATCTTATCTCCTAAGCCTTCCTCCCTCAAATGATCAACAAAGATCCTAATTCAAACATTTAACTAACCTTGGCTTTCTACCTACCACACTTTACCAAGGTATGTCCTCATATTACTTAAATCCACTCCACACAAGCCTAATGCTTCGAACTTAGCTTTCTTCAAGCTTCACTCTTTTTATATTTTTGTGAATAATCATAAATCAACAAAATACTACTTGTAATATTTTACAAGTGTTAACAACACATGTGGGCATCAATTTGGGCTCACACCTAAACAAGAACAAAACCCAACATACATACTCTCAAGGAAGACTTACTAGTGTCTCATTATGCATTTGTCCCAATTCTTAGACTAAAAACAAGGTACTAGGCTTTGTAAACCTAAAGAATAGTCAATTTCTTAGAGCATCCTGCTCAACTTCTTGACTCACACCATACTTTCATATTCACTTTGTGTCTTTATCCCAATCGGGGTCCTCGTCATAGCTATTAACATCTTTATAACTTCAATAATCTCCTTTCCTTACTTGTTTTTCTACCACATTTGTTTTGTCTAGATATTAGTTTTTGAAGGAAAGGGTGCACATGAAAATGTCATGTTTTACCCCAATAAAGAACACTTGACCAATCAAATTCATCCAGAAAATGAGTGGAATGCTTGTGTGATCCCTAAATGGAAACAATCTTATAGTTTAGCACCTCCACAAATTTTGAGGTGAGAATGTGCAAACAATAATGAGCTAGCCACCTTGCAATTGGGGCGTGTAAATTGTCCCATATTTCTTCCTATATAATTGTAAGAATTCCTCAAAATTAAAAGAGAATCCAAATTCAAATCAAACAATTGATGTGAGCATGGACATATGTACAAGAACATTGAGAAATATTTCATTTCTACCAAAAACGACACCATTGATGTTTAGGCAAAGTTCGCATTGGAGTGGCAACCATTGATGGGAGTGAACACCCTCACATGAGCTCCTAACACAACAAAAACATGACCATCTGTCATTTCAACATTTTTTTGCACATCCTAATCATCTCCAAATTGCACATGTTAGGTGGCTATGAGTAGATATCCATGTTGGATTGATGTTCATAGCTTTTTTGATTCCGGATGAATGAGGTGGGGTTAATGTAGGGCGGAAATCATCTATCAACCAAAAAATGGTTGCTTGGGAAGTTAGGGGTTAATACCGCTTGGACCATCTTCTTGTGTTTTGTTATACATAGTGTTTGTTGTTGAGTTTTCATAGCCCTTATAAACTTGTTATTTTTCTCAATGTTTGTAGTTCTCTGATCTTGATACTTGGTGGGCTAAAGCAATTGTTGACACCAAACCACACATGCACATTTGTCATGTTTCCGTAAAATTGGTGGAAATGAAGATTGTTTGAAATATATTTTACCCACCAAAAAAAACACACAAAATTTATAAATAAGTCAACCCCACAAAAAAGCTAAATATTGAAAATCACATAATTGAACGGTGCCCAAAATGATCTTCAGTATAATTAATAGCCCCCAATAATAATTTTTTCTCACCCTTGAGTGACAATTCCATTATTTTGCACTAAGTGCATCCCCATGTGACCCTAGTCCTATGTATCTTTTATAAACCATAGTCATGCTTAATACCCCTTTTGGGCATCCACATGCTACACGTATGGAAATCCAATGCACCCCATGGGGCTCCATATGATTTGGGAATAAAGAATGTTGAGATATCAAATGAAGTTCATAATAATAAATCCAAGCCCATGGAGCTATTTGCAGTTCACAAATTCATATATAGAGCTAGATTCTTTTCTTGCATGATGAAGCACAATTATATCTCTTATATCGTAGCAATGGACCACCAAAAAATCTACAACATGTAGCGGGCCAATATTTACAAAGTAGTCAAACTACAGACAAAAGCCAACAATTGTGGAGGAATTTTCAAAGATCAAAGAATTTCCTTGAAGGGATTCCCCCAACACGACCGCATCAAGTTGACTGTAATTGAAGTGAACCACAAAGACTTGAAGCCATATGATAATAACATTGAAGCTTTGCAAGTTCACAATAAGCTAAATGACATGATTCAAATTTTTACGAAATGGAATACCACGGGGACTTTGGGTTAGTAACTTATTTGTCAATAATTATTTAAAATATAGCAAAACTATATTGATGAAAATGTATGTTAGTAATATAATGATTGAGCATGGGTCCTAAGACCTCGTGTTAACCATTTTCTATTGAAAATTTGTCAAATGTCTTGATTGTATGCAAAATCAATTTGCAATATTGTTTTTATTCCAACCAGCTGTTCACCATTGAACCAAATTCATCAATCTCCAAGTTGATCTTGAACAAACATTTTCTAGTTTTGCTTTAACAACGTGGTTTTTTATTTTGAGGTCCACTATTTCTATCTCTATCAATAAGTTCTGAATCCCCTTGTTGCAATTGGGCATTTGAAATATTTTGTTCACCATCTGAATCTCGTGTAATAACTGGATAAGCAGGTCTACAATCCAATGACGGACTTAATCTATGATGAAGATGATGTTCATCAATGGGTTGTTGGTCGATATAAGAAATGGGAGTATTGTGGGAGTGGTTTGTGTCAATTGTTTCCACATGTCGGGGAGACATGAGGTCATATAACTCCCCAACATTTGGACAATCTTCCCATAAAAAATTTGGTAGGTTCTTAGGTAGACCACCAATATGTAGAATAGGTGTTCTGGACACATTAAGCGTATGCAGGTTTGTCAACATGGTCAAATCCGGGAGGTACCTTATGCTTGTCCCATTGCACTTGAGAACTTTGAGGTTTTGGAGTTGGTCAACGCCATGGATTTCTTCAACTTGTTTGCAACCAAAGAGGTAAAGGAATTTCAAGCCACTAAGTTGGCTTAAATTCAATAATTCCTTGACATTTGCACAATCGTGCATATCAAAATGGTTGAGGTTCTTAGGTAGACCACCAATTTGTACAATAGGTGTGTTGGACACATCAAGCGTATGCAGGTTTGTCAACATGCTCAAATCCGGGAGGTACCTTATGCTTGTCCTGCTGCATTTGAGGTCATAGAGGTTTTGGATTTGGTCAACGCCATGGATTTCTTCAACTTGTTTGCAACCAAAGAGGTAAAGGTATTTCAAGCCACTAAGTTGGCTTAGGTTTGATAATTCCTTGACATTTGCACAGTCGTGCATATCAAAATGGTGGAGGTTCTTAGGTAGACCACCAATTTGTACAATAGGTGTTTTGTACACATAAAGCGAATCCATGTTTGTCAACATGCTCAAATCCGGGAGGTACCTTATGCTTGTCCTACCGCAGTCGAGGTATCTGAGGTTTTGGAGTTGATCAATGCCATGGATTTCTTGAACTTGTTTGCAACCAAAGAGGTTTAGGCGTTCTAAGTGACTGAGTTGGCTTAGATTTGGTAATTCCTTGACATTTGCACAATCGTGCATATCAAAATGGTTGAGGTTCTTAGGTAGACCACCAATTTGTACAATAGGTGTGTTGGACACATCAAGCGTATGCAGGTTTGTCAACATGCTCAAATCCGGGAGGTACCTTATGCTTGTCCCACTGCACTTGAGGTCATAGAGGTTTTGGAGTTGATCAATGCCATGGATTTCTTGAACTTGTTTGCAACCAAAGAGGTAAAGGAATTTCAATCCACTAAGTTGGCTTAGGTTTGATAATTCCTTGACATTTGCACAGTCGTGCATATCAAAATGGTGGAGGTTCTTAGGTAGACCACCAATTTGTACAATAGGTGTTTTGTACACATAAAGCGAAATCAGGTTTGTCAACATGCTCAAATCCGGGAGGTACCTTATGCTTGTCCCACTGCACATGAGTACTACGAGGTTTTGGAGTTGGTCAACGCCATGGATTTCTTGAATTTGTTTGCAATCAGATAGGTTTAGGCGTTCTAAGCGACTGAGTTGGCTTAGATTTGGTAATTCCTTGACCTCTGCACAGTCGTGCATACCAAAACCATTGAGGTTCTTAGGTAGACCACCAATTTGTACAATAGGTGTGGAGTACACATAAAGCGAATCCAGGTTTGTCAACATGCTCAAATCCGGGAGGTACCTTATGCTTGTCCTACCGCAGTCGAGGTATCTAAGGTTTTGGAGTTGATCAATGCCATGGATTTCTTGAACTTGTTTGCAACCAAAGAGGTTTAGGTTTTCTAAGCCACCGAGTTTGTTCAAGGATGGAACAAATTTTAGTGACTCGCATTTTTCAATGATGAGGTGCCGTAAAGTCAAACCCATATTCGCCACGTTGGGAATTGTTTTCAAATTGAAGCAGTTTCTCATGTCCAATACTTCAAATTTGTTCAATAAATCAAGGCCATGAATGTTAATCAATCCGACTGCACGAAGCTCAAGATGTTGCAATTCTTCCAAATTTGAAAGTCCTGGTAATCTCTTTGTCTTTGAGCAATTTTCTCCGATGAACCTCCTCAATTTTTTTGAGTTACTAAGATCAGGAAACTCCAACAATTCTGAATAACCTTGAATTTCCAATTCAAGCAAACTTGTGCAATCATGGAGTAAATCCGACAACTCAAAAACTGTTGATTGGCTATAGCTCAAATGATCGGGATCCACACATAGTTTCAAAAACTGTAAGGACACCAAACCTTTCATACTGGGAATCATTGAACTTTTGTTTTTAAGTATATCTAGCCAGATGAGATTTTGGAGATCATCCAAACAAACTTGCTCCAAAGACTTACAATCAAGAAGCTCAATACTGAGGAGGTCCTTCATGCCTCGCAAATCCAACTTCGTCAAATGATCACAATCGACCACTCTCAGTATCTCAACATTTGCGGAGCACTCACATAGTCCTTGCTTGGTAAGGCTAACAATGTTGCTCCTACGGATTGTGAGTCTTTTCTTTTGGTAATGTTCATTGTGTCCTCTACCATGAAGTATACAACCGCGCAAGTGGGTCGATTTGTTGGCTTCCCGAGTTGCAAATTCACAATACAAATCATGGACTGAAATAGACCAATCTTCCAATCCATATTCAAGATTTAAGATGGATCGTCTCTTGAGTATTTCCAACTGCAATGCAAATATGTCAAGCCACCATTTAAAAATTAATGAATCAATAAAATAGACAGTTTCTCTGTCAATTTATAAAACAAGCTTATAGTTGTGGACAAGCTATGAAGCCAAGAAGAGGGCCTTAATATAACCACTTTCCCATTTCATCAACTAGTATATGGCTCAAGTGTTAATAGCGGAACATGGATACCACGTTCATATCTAAAAAGCTCTTTTATAGACTCATTAAAGTAGTGAAATATATACACATATACAAATATATAGCAACTTCCAATGATGATTCACCAATTCACCCAATAATAAAAATGTTGGTAAATTTTTAGCTTTACATTAAATTTATATTCACAACCTACATTAAGCATTATACATATTTTAATGTGGTCGTTATAGTCTCATTGTGACCAAAGTTTGATTCTAGCAGGGGAACATTGATGACTTGATAATGTCCATCCAATTTCTAATTTCTAATGAATCTTCATTTATATATCATTACATTGATTATCCCAATTAGTGAGGGTGGGCTAATAGTGAGTGTTGGAAATTATATTGTATTTATTTACGTTATGAAATTAGTGCCACCAAATGCTCTAGGAAGCATGTTCATCCAAACACTATTTATTAAAAATACTATTCATAACAACATAATTCATTGAAAGTACAACCACTTGACACTATTAATGGCAATTGGCACTCTTCCATTGACAGTACTGGCACTTGGCACTATTCATTGACAAGCATGTGGCACGCAATAACAGATACACACTAATTTTCTTGAAATCTATGGTAAATGAGCATGTATTCATGAATTTATTGTCACTCAGAATACATTTCAACCCTGCAACTTTGAGGTTTGGATAAATAATGTGTGCTTTAAGAATTAGTATCACCCTCACTAATTCAGATAAGATTTACATGCTAGAGGGTACATGATTTCATATTATGATGGATAGACTCCAATCCAAACAAACAAACAAACAAAATATACATCCAAATGTAAATATGGGCTTACCCACTCATGAACTTTTGCCTCGTCCACATCAAATATTGCACAATACCATTTTAAAAACTTTATCAAACTTTTATGCAACTTTGATACGTATTGAACATAATCCAAAAAGAAGCTCCGGCAATCCGTGGATAATGCTTCCCAACCAATCTCCAACACGGAAAATAGCGGATCTATCTTCTCATTCTCCCCAAAACTTTTGAAATCAATCTTGATATTTTCCCAAGGCCCCATATATTGTCCGACGTATCCTCCCAACACCCTTAGAGCCAATGGGTGATACTCTCCACCACCCAAAGAATCCGGCAGTGGAAACCAACAAGAATCAACAAAGGTTGTTGTCAAAGCTTGCTCTTTCGGCTCTAACTCTGACCAAGACTTATAACCCGCAGAGTTGACAAACAAGTTTGTTGCTGCATCTGCATCCAAGAAAGGAGTCGAGAAACATTCTTTCCATGGTATTATGTTCTTGAAGAGATTCAATATCTCAATGCTGCGTGCTGTTACCAACACCACACTTCCTTTCTTAAACGGCAACGACAAAAATGACTTTGCTTCTTGTCTTGAATTTTGCTGATCCCATACATTATCCACAACCAAGAAAAGTCGATGCTTGGGGACGTGCTGAATGAGAAGATTACGAACCTGCACATGCATCTCATCCAACTAAGTTAATGGATTCAATGTTTGTTGACATGATAACATAATTGAAATTCACATAATTGAAACACAATCAGAGAATCAGAGACCCTCCTATTCATTACTTTGATTGCAATTCCACATGAATTTGATGAAATGCTCAACACGGCACAAAACCAAAAGGCAACAAAAATCACATGCCAGGGAGAGAATTTGAACCTGGGATTCATCCGTTAATTTGCTCATGTCAATCTCATTCCACTTCGTAAGCGTGCGCAACAATGCCTTTCGTAAATCGATAGTAGCGTGATTATTCAACTCCACATGACATACTTTTGCTAAGAACTCTGAAGAAAACTCGTTACACAACACCCTACTCATGGTCGTCTTTCCCATTCCCCCCATCGCATACATTCCAAAAAAGCAGGGAGAGCAATTTTTATCGAACGGCTCCAATTTCTGGTCCATACATAAAATTTACACATTAATCACTTCACATCAATCATAATCATAGGATGGTGCATGTCACTCTTGAAACTAAACCTCTCTTACCCACCTTAGTTATTTTAATTGAGAATCACAAACGATCGACACAAGTATGGAATGGCATCCCCGCCAAGGATTCTTACCTCTCGGAAGAAGGTACAAATACGGTCTTTGCCTTCAACATGCGACACGTCAAATTCAGTCACTGGAGGCACCATGTCGCATATAGCTCGGACGATCCTCTTTCTGTAGGATACTTCACCCTCTCCAGGAATCATTTGGATTCCATTCTGACAATAAATACTTCGCAGTGCATCTTTCCAAGTCTTCACATCATTTCTTGAATCTTTGAAGTTCTCCCATTTTCCGAACCACCCATCTTGCCTCGTTGGTTCTTTGGAATCCTCCACCGATAGCTTGTAGAACACTGGCAGAATCTTCAATTTGGGAAACTGGCTTTGAGAGGAAACGAATGCTGCCAACTCTATCATGGGCCATTTGCGTTCGAAGTAGCTCTCTGAGATCACAATGACAGCAACCTCACAATTCTGAGCAGCATAGAGGATATGATTTGGAAAATCCTCACCGTGTGGCAAGGAACGTGGATCCTTGTCGAAAAAAACTCGCCCGGGATAAATGTTCTCCAAATTTTCATAGAGTTGCTCCACAAAATCTTTCTCCGTTCCAGCATGGCTGAGGAAGATCTTGTGTTGCATAACTTTTTGGTCTCCAGAGCTGCAAGCCATGTGGACAATAAAGGAACACGTGGGGTTTCTTTCTTTCTTTCTCACATGTGGCATATCAATGTTTTATAACTGTGCTCCAAAAATCGGTTGTTGTGTGTTGTTATCCACCTTATACTGCTGCACAGGTGTGGAACTACGGATTCAAAGAGCCTGACGAGTGGAGAATCTTATTTGCACTTCCTTGATATGCTGATAAGTGCAATGTCTACGAAAACATTTACCAACCTCAACGGTATCCTCTTGAATGCGAAGTTTCTAGCCATCGTCACCCTCGGTTCCAGATTCAGCTATCTCAGTTTTCAAGGTTAAAGCAGCCAAAGGCAACCACAAGAAAAGCAGAGCATCCGAGAAGTTTAGATGCTCGTCAGCAAGTGAGCAAATTATAATTTCTCACATTTGTGGCGCAAAATTTGTGCAGAGAGTCCAGTAGGGAGACTAGAGGAGGGAACCAAAGAGATCCAATAAGTCTTTCAGAAGATCAAGTCCAAACCAAATCTGGGACGAAAGACAAGCCACCAGAACTTTGGCAGTACCACCACAAGTTTCTCGGTCCCTAAGGACATGAGCAGTCCGAAGATTCAAAAGGAGTACAAATCTCTTGAGTAGCGACCTCCAACTTGAAAAGCATGATCAAATGCCACATGTTCCGAATAGCTCAAGATCAATTCGTAGGCGAAGCTTCAGAATGACCTGGAATAGTCCATTTCACATGAAGAGAAAAACTATTATACAAGTGCCACCACTGTCTCAACTTTCAAGATCCGCTCTTGTCAAGAGCGAGGGAGGAGCTCTTGGGACTTGGACTCCAAGTTCAAGCAAGTTGAAGAGACGTGGAGTAGAGGATCAAAAAGGGTACAAATCTCTTGAACAGCTACCTTCAACTTCAAAAGCATGATCGAATGCCACATGTTCCCAAAAGTTTAGTTCCTAGGGGAAAGCTTCAAAACAAACCTGTACTAGTCCATTTCATATGAAGATAAAAACGTTTCACAAGTGCCACCACTGTCTCCACTTTTGAGATCCGTTCTTATCAAGAGAAAATGATAAGCTCCTGGGACTTGGACTCCAAGTTCAAGCAACTTGAACAGAGGTGGAGTAGACCTGTACTCGCACAGGCGGCTAATTCTACATGAAATGAAACTTGAGCCAACCAGCAAATCAGTGGCAGCAAGCTTGCGTGATGCTACTGGAAAGGAAAGCTTGACCCACTAACCCTACTCAGAAGTTGGCGGACCCATCCATTTCAGATCCGACACGTTTGTCCAACACATGATGCTCCTCTTCCACACATTCAGAGATTCACGTACACACTCAAGAGTACGTACCGCCGACACCCACAGGGCATAGCATGGATGTGGATAGCGGGGTTAGACAGATTACACCACGCCCAACCCTCCTAGAGACTTGAAAACCTCGCATATCGCAGCCGCGTAAATTGTCCAGGGCGAGAGGAATAGGAACAAAGAAAGAATGAACCAACCAAACCTTTACTACTGACGCAAACTGAAGTTTCCTACATATGCTCGACCATTTCATGCATGCATGTCGACGTCTGCTTCCAGAATGGCAGATCGCTAGCTATCGCCCACCCATCTCGCTAGTTACAGATGGGCCGGTTGAGTTTGAGAAATAAGAACTTCACTAGTTCAAGAACATGACTTTTAGGCAAATCGCTGATCACGTTAGAGGAATTCGTGGAACATACCTTAAGTTAATAAAGAAAATCCGACAGAAATCAGCGCGTAACCGGTTGTACTGTACTTGGACTTGGAAACAGTCCAAGGTTGACCGCTCCTTGCCCAAAAAAAATAAAACAAAATGAGAGAGTCCTAGTTGTTACCGATAAGCAGGAATCTCGACTGATGGGAACAATTAACTTATCTCCCGCCCGCTGCGCCATGCCGTGACTCAAGGTGAGGGCCACACTCGTCGGTTTCGGAATTAAAAAAAATTGGCCTTGACATGTGCCTTCCGTCTAGAACAGGGTTCGGGAGATTTTTGAGCTCAACCAGCTAAAATCCGCCCCTTCACAACTTCTACCGTCTTTTTCAAGATTTGACCGGTTGCAAACTTGTTGTCATTAATTTGGACCGGCCAATATGCTATATTTTTTTTCAAGTGCCGGCTAATTTCCTCTTCATTGTAATGGCAATCGGCCAAAAACTTGGGCATTGATAAGTAAGCCGGTTTTCCAATGTAGCAAAATAATATTTACAAACAACATACACCATTCAACAACAACGTCAAAGAACATATCAACATACAACAATAATATGTAATGATATCAACATCCAACAACAATGATCAACAATTCATTGCATACAAGAAACAACAACAATGATCAACAATTTATCCATAGCAAGAGTTGAACCTGCAATAACCCATCAACCGGTTGATGGCCATGGATTTACTCTTCTATCATACCTAGGTCTTAAAATTTCATATTAGATTTGAGGCCATAGCATGATAAATAACATGAATAACATACAAATATTTGTGTCATATTCATGGTAGCAAATTCTGACGAAACAATACCAATACCAGAAATGTGAAAAGAGAAACGATGAACACAAAAACTGTATACGAATCATCCAGTGATCCCGGCAGTTGATTGTGCTAGAAGGCTGAAAGCAGGATATAATTCGTCCTATATTCCTTCTCCACTTTTTAATATCACAAACCTCAATGAGGTGTCCACTTAAGCATCGAAGTGCATTCTTGCGCATCTCAATGTCTTGCAGCTCTAGAATGATCTCCGACATAGCCATGGGCTTCTTCATGAACTGATTCTTATGCCGACGGACTCCCCTCCTTTTAGGCTTTACTTGTCCATTACCCAATCCAGCACATAGATGAAATAATCTTTGTTACATGAGAGGGATTCTCACAAAAGAGTGCCCCGCAATAGTCCAGTAGAACCTTAAAGTATGAGTCCAAGCCTTAAGACAACGAGAATATGATCATTATGTGGAGGGAACATCAGAAAGCAGCTCAGAGGAGCTTATTTCAAATGTATTCCCCTAAGAATAAATCTGAGTCGAGGGAAGCACACAAATGAGGATCTAGTTCCAAATTGACACAAACTCAAACGTGTAAATCATCCGCAGATGAACATCAATTGAACCAAGACCTCTATACACCATACTATGGCTATTGCAAAGACGATTATTAAAGCATAGTCTATAAATCACTAATAGCTTCAGAAAAGACTCTGGACAACAACAACAACGACTGTGGTGGGAGAGAGTGAGGAAACATACCATCCACGGAATCGCAAAGAGGGCACCTTGGTTGCCAGCCACCAGATCTGTGTGTTCAACCCCACAGTCTCGGGATCGTCCTCCACTCCTCCCTGTGTCATCACAACCACATCAAACCTCCATCAGAACGATGTAATTCCAACACACTAAGACACCCTCAACTCTTGCAACTCAACCCCACAAGCCCACAACCAACCCAATGAAACCAACACACACCGAAACCCTAAACAAAACAATGCTCCACCTTGAAAAGTAACTTGAGCAGATTGGTGTTCAATGGTATCGCAACGCCTCTTGTTTAATGACTTTGATCGCAACTTGAGCTACAAAAGGGCATGTGGAACCAAAATGCGACAAAAGCAGGAAAAACATACAGCAACGAATTAGCGAAACAAGCAAGAATGAGGGGGTAGTAGCGTCTGCCGTAGCTGGCCGTCAACAATGAAATGCAACGAACACATAACCTAAACCCTAGAACCAGATGATATCCGGCCCTAGATGAATCAAACCGGATGAAATCCACCTATATCACAATTCATTTGGGTAAAAATCCTCCTCCTCAAAATGGTTGCCGGTTGAAATCCTTTTTTTTTTTAAAACATTGGTTTCACATTCTCCACTTTCCCAATTCAACCGGATTTTTCACAAAACCATCCGGCCGCCATTACACTAAATACCGGTTCTCCCCGGACATTGGTCTAGAAGCTTGGTCCCTCTTTTATTGGGTAGACTTGTCTGTAAACGTGTGGCCTCCCTTTCAAGGAGTCTTCCACGTCCTTTCTCAGGTTCCAGCCTAACTTAGCTCAACTTGTGCCGACTATAGTGCCGCGCACATGAGTGCCCACCAGCCAGTGCGCCAAGCGGTGGGCGACGGATTTCATCCGGCGCCGGATGGCAGCCTTCCCTCCGCCGGCTGAGGGTGGCGGAGCGGACCGTCCGCCCCAGCCCGGAAGGGGCGGGTCCGCTGTGAGGCCAAACCCCCCACCCTTAAGCGTCCGTAGTCCGAGTAGTGGGTTTGGGCTCACATTCCTCCGCGGTATTGGATTTGGACTTGGATGAGTCCATAGTGCAAGGTTCACCCTTCAAGTGGTCTTGGATTTAACTTTGGTCTTTGCTTCCTTTGTCTTGCCATCGCGAGAGTGCTCCACATTCTCCATTAATTTGTGCACGTGGTTCATTTTTAAAGAGAGGATGCAAGTGTTAAAAAACACTATTCTCTATAGTCAATCTCAAATACATTTACTTGTGAAAGCCACACATAACACTAACTAGCATAATGTAACTAACTACTTGTCTATGAGCTAATTAAGTAGGCTATCTACTAAGCTCCTTCATGAACCCATCTCTTTACTTTCTAATTACATAAACCTAGCTCCTTCATAAACCCAACTCCTTCATGAACCCAACTCCTTAGCTTCTAACTAAATAAACCCAGCTCCTTCGTAAATCCAGCTTCTTAGCTTCTAACTAAACAAACCCAGCTCCTTTATAAACCCAGCTCCTTCATAAACCCAGCTCCTTCATGAACCCAGCTCCTTAGCTTCTAACTAAACAAACCCAGGTCCTTCATAAACCCAGCTCTTTACTTTCTAACTAAACAAACCCAGCTCCTTCATAAACCCAGTTCCTTCATGAACCCACAACTTTGTAGTTGTAATCCCCAACTACCTCACTAATTATTCAAGCCCTTAACTAATCTTCCTACCTAATTTTCCTAATTCTACTAACAACCCCTTTCTAATCACACAATTCTTCTCTAATCCTAAAATCCTAAAATCCTAGAGAGGAGAGGGGGAGAGAGAATTTCCTAACTTCACTAAGACTAACTAATCCACACAAGTATATTTTTGCACTCATCACAACCTCAAGTGCTCAACTCTTAAACATGGAACTTGCAACCACGTGTATTCAAAACATGAACTTTAAGTACCACAAATTGGAATCATGAATTAACTTTAAAATCCTTCACGTCAACACTAATTCTACCAAGAGGTCAAGCCCTCTTCAAGGCTAACAAGCCTTGGCTCTCAAACTAAAAACTAAGCACACACATGTGCTCCAATATGGCTTCCCACACCCACACTTATAACTCGTGGGGTGCCTTGGAGCACAAAAGAAAGAGAGGATGAGTGAGGGAAGAATGAGGGATTATATAGTAAGCTTGAGGGGGTGAGCACCCTCAAGGCTCACGATAAGCCCTTGAGATTTCCTCCTACTTAGTAGGCGCCAATCCTATCTTCTAAGCCTTCCTCCCTCAAATGATCAACAAGGATCCTAATTCGAACATTTAACTAGCCTTGGCTTTCTACCTACCACACTTTACCAACTTGGGATGCTTCAACCCAAACTTAGCCTCCTTCGCTTTCCGCCGCCATAACTTTCTCCCCTTACTTTCCCAAATCGTTGCTCACCACTTAATTCAAACCACGATGCTTAACTCGTGATTTGATTGGTGCTTTGAGAATTTGCTTATCCTCCACCTTGCATTCTTCCTTGGACCTTCCCCATTAAGTGGCCATGATGAGGTGGTCCACTTGTGCGCTCCATGTGATCCTCCATTCATCCCAATTCGAATGCACTTGCCTCTTGAGTCACTTTGGTTGTCTCCATCCATTTGTACTAGCCTACTCACTAACTACTCAATCCAAGTTCTCCTTACCTATCCTCATTCACTCAAATCCTTCCGAAGGTAAAAACACAATAACAACTCACATCCTAGCCTCTTACAACATGGTACTTCTAAGACTAACATTTCACTCTTTTTATATTTTTGTGAAGTAACATGCTACTTCAAAGTGCATCAACTAACGTTTCAAGGGTCTAATACTAAATGTGGGCACCCTTTTGGGCTCACATAATTGGCGACCATCGGGGGATGAATCCAAACATCTCTTGCTCCAAGGGTAAGTTGCCTAGTCAAGCTCGGTACTCCTTACATCTACTTCCCGATGTACGGGTAGGAAAGAGCTCACCATTCAACGTTTCCAATTGAATTGAATTATTAGGAAAGACCTCATAGACAAGGTAAGGTCCTAACCATATTGCATCGAATTTCGCCGGAAATTCAAGCTTTCGTGCGTCTTGAATCATGACCATCATTCCCGGTGTTAGGGCCCTTCTCTTATGTCGTTTGTCGAAAGTAATCTTTCTCCTTTTTTGGATTGCCTCAATATGTTGAGCCGCCATTCTCCTCCCTTCGTCAAGTGCTTCCAAATCGGTTAGTCGATTTCGTAAGGATTGACTTTCAGTAAGTCTCGTACTCACGGCCACCCTAAGTGACTCGACTTCATATTCGATTGGTAGTGTCGCTTCAAGACCATAGACTAAGGAAAATGGTGTAGCACGCGTAGTTACCTTATAGGTTGTACGGTATGCCCAAAGTGCCGCCGTTAGTTTCGTATCCCAATCCCGCTTCGAGTCTATAACCGTCTTGCGTAGTATACTCACCAAAATTCCGTTAACCCTTTCCGTTTGTCCATTGGTTTGTGGGTGGTAGGGAGTAGTCTTCCGGTGATCAATTTTAAATTTCTCTGTCATCTCTCGAATCAAGTCATTCAAAAAGTGAGTACCCCTATCGCTTACTAGGATCTTCGGCACCCCGAACCGCGAAATTATGTTTTCGTACATAAATGTTGCCGCGTGTTCCGCCGTGTCGGTCTTCACCGCTTTGGCTTCCGCCCACTTGGTGAGGTACTCGGTTGCCACCACAATATATTTCATTCCTTTTGAAGATTGGGGATGGACCTCACCCACATAGTCGATGCCCCATTTTTCGAAAGGAATTAAGGGTAATGATACATGTAAAGGCATCTCCATTCTAAGGTCGTTTCGGGCATACCGTTGGCAAGCGTCGCATTTCCTTACATAGTCATGGGCGTCCTTAAATAGTGTAGGCCAAAAGTAGCCCGCTCTAAGTATTTTTTGCCCGGTGAGTTGACCCGAGAAGTGACCGCCGCAAGCGCTATCGTGGCAAGCGATTAAAATCGCTTCAACCTCCGTTTTTGACACGCATCGTCGTAAAATACCATCGGACCCCCTTCTAAACAACCTATGGCCCACTACAACAAATTGCCTACTATTTACCCTCACCTTCCTTCTCTCTTCTTTTGTCCACTCTTTGGGCAACTTGTGGGTTGTTAGAAATTCCACTATGCCCGCATACCACTCCGGTGTAGAAGTGACCACAAAGAGGCTATCATCTACTAACATATCATTTACCGGATTTTTTCCTATCTCCTCCGACAACCTAGACAAGTGGTCCGCTTGTAAATGCATACGACCCGGTTTATATTCCACCGTGTAGTCGAATTCTTCTAATAACAAAACCCACCTAGCTAACCTACCACTTAACTCCGCCTTGTTAACTAGATACTTGATAGCCATGTGGTCAACAAAAAATACAACCGGGTTGCACATGAGGTAATGCCTAAACTTTTTAACGGAAAACACCATGGCTAGGCACTCCCTCTCCGTTGTAGAGTAATTTCTTTCGGCGGGGGTCAATTGCTTACTCGCATAAGCTATAGGTTGATCCTTCTCTTTTTCTCCCGTTGCTTGACAAAGCGCACTCCCTATTGCCACATTACTAGCATCACAATAGACGTGAAAAGGTTTACCCCAATTGGGTGGTATCAACACCGGATAGGTGCTCAACCTATCCCGCAATTCCTCAAAGGCTTTTTGACAAGCATCCGTCCACTCGAATTTGACATCCTTTTTGAGCAAATGGGTAATGGGCACCGCTATCTTTGAAAAATTAGGAATAAGTTCCCGGTACCATCCCACATGTCCTAACAACTTAGAGATCCCCTTGGAATTGGTTGGAGTTGCCAAGTCGCTTATGGCCGCAATCTTATCCGGATCGGGTTCTCTACCTTTCTCACTAACAACATAACCCAACAACACTCCCTTATTCACTCCCAAAAATGTCTTATCCGGGTTCAATGCTAACATCATCTTCCTACACCTAACCAATGCCTCCCTAACACAATGTAGGTGATCGTCCACATTACTTTGTGTGCTAAAATCGTCCACAAAGACGGTCATGGATTTGAACAACAAGTCGGTGAAGATATACATTACTAATCGTTGGAAAGTAGCCGGGGCATTACATAACCCAAATGGCATCACTACCCACACAAAAGTACCCCAAGGTGTAGTAAAAGCCGTTTTATGGATATCTTGGAGGGCTATGGAAATTTGATTATAATCCGCATACCCATCCATAAAGGTATATCGCGAATGACCTCCAACCTCCTCAAGCAACAAGGTGATAAAAGGTAAGGGGAAGTGATCCTTTTGTGTGCACGAATTCAATTTCCTATAGTCGACACAAACCCTTAATTTCCCATTTTTTTTCTTTACTAAGACCATAGGAGAAACCCAATCCGTGATTTCCACCGGCTTGATAAACCCGGCCTTCAATAACCTTTCCAATTCCGCTTTCACCAACAATTGCAATTGAGGATTCATCCTCCTCTCCTTTTGTCTAATTGGCCTCGCCCCCGGAATTAAAGGAATCCGGTGTTCTACCATTTCCCTAGGAATTCCCTTAAGCTCATCGTAGGACCATGCAAAAGTATCACTAAACTCATCCACCAAATTGCTATACTCCCTAACCTCTTTCTCCCCCAATTTGGAACCCATCTTCATTTGTCGGGTTTTTCCATTCTTTAATTTCACATCCACGTACCGCCAATCCGCTTCCGACACATGTGCTTGTTCCTCTTTGTTCCGATACCAATCGGAAGGCACATTGGGGTAATCTTTCACATCTTGACCTACAACTATCCCCGTAGACGTGGTCTTGAAATGTAAAGGCTCCTCCAATTTCGATGACTCAATAATCACATCCTCCTCTTGAGTCCCATCTACATGAATTAAACTAACCTCACCCTCTTCCACGTCATCTATCCAAGGTGTTAACCCACCGCTAACACACTCTTCCTCGGTGAGCACCTCACATGGCTCCAACAATGAGCCCTCTCCTAAACTAACACTAGGAAATTCACTCCCTAAGCCTACTTGGTGAAATGTAACCATTACATCAACCTCGGACTCGGGGTACTCCCTTAGCCATTGGGCATAATCCCCATTATCCCCATAATTGTAAAAATTAGGACCTAGACTTCCCGAGCCCGAATCTATAACAACCCTTTGACCTTCGGGATGGACGACTCCCACCAATGCCTTGCCAATCTCATTCTCGTTTAAGTCATCAATTTCCTTCTCCAATGGCAAATACATCTCCTTCTTCATCCATCCTTCTAATGAACCAATGGACACTATGACCCTATTACCCTCCGGACCATAAGTGATGGATGGTTTAGGTCCACCCCAATTGACCATAGCATTCGCCATCCGCAACCAAGGCCTACCTAGCAAAATGGGGAAGGTGTCCTTGTTGGAGTGCATTTTAATGACATGGAAGGTGACCAAGTACTCCTCGCCTCCCGTAGTCATTCTACAATCCTTGATCATCCCCAAAGGCGTAGTTGAACTTTGATTTGCCATATTTATGACCAAAGGTGAAGGCCCCGTGAGTCCAAGTCCCAATTTTTTCATAGTATCCTCCGGTAGTATATTTAGACTACTCCCTCCGTCGACTAGCACATTAGGAACCACCTTATCTACTATAACAACTTCTATTTCTATAGCTTTCACGTCTCTTCCACCTTGTGATTGGATCCTAGCGGCTATTTTAGCTTTCACCTTCCTCATCCTCTTGTGTACCGGCATTCCCTCCTTTAATGTTTTCCTTGCCGTGGGTGAAATTTCCAATAGTTGGCCGAAAGTAATATCTGCCTTGAGTGTACTAAGGTCCGCCCACAAGTCGTACCCGGTAGATCTTTCCACCTTAGAATTACCCACTACGTCGAATTCGTCTACGGGAACCCCCGGTCCTTCCCATTCACCCACATCGCTATTATCCAAGTCATGTACCGCATTAGTCCTCTCCCTATCTTGTAAAATTATATTTTCCCTCTCCACATCCTTAGTAGCTCTTCTAGCTACCCTATCCAACTCGGAGAGATTAATCTCTTCATCCGAAGAGTAATTTCCTTGCTCTCCTATTCCTACCTCCAACGGGGCATCCCCTCTCCTAGCCCTAGTAGTTACCGCTAGTGCAGGTGCTTCTTCAACCACACCCTTACCCTTCACTAACTCATATGTAATAGCATTGGTGTGAGGAGGCCATTGACTTTGCTCCTCTCCAATTCTCGTTGGGAGAGGAAGCATGTCATCACATGTGGCCTCCAACACTCCATCCATGAACCTAACATCTTGGGAGTTAGATGGTCCCGGATCCGTTGGAGGCGCTTGTCTCCCGTTACTACCATTAGGTGGAACTCCTTGTCTATTTTGTATTGGAATGTAACCGGTTGTAGTTTGCAAGCCCGCCGGTGGATGAAAAGTTTGCCTAGCATTACTATGGTCATAGTATAAGTTAGGTGGCCTAAGTTCATTGGCCGGTACTCCTTGTGGCCTAGCACCTCGCATATTATCCCTTGCTTGTTGTTGTGGATTAGCCACCGGGTAAGGGACATTAATTATTTTGTCCGGTTGGCGACACGTATCCGAGGGATGACTTCCTCCACAATTGCTACAATTAAACTCTTGACCTTCGGACCAACATTGTCCTCATCCTTGGTCCCATAAAATTTAGGGAGATGAGATGGCATATCCATCGCCGCTAAATTTTGTGGAACCACAATTGGTAGGCCTCTTGGCCTAACCAATGGGTCTATTGGAGGTATAGGAGGTATGGGCGGAATTGGGGGTATGGGTGGTGGATCCATCCCCCGTTCCTCGGCCATGGTGACCGGTGAACTATTCAACAATCCCCTATCAACTTCTACCGGGAATTCTTCTCTAAGTGTGTAATTTTCCGAAGAAGTTTCACCACTCAATTTGGAGGGAGTGATCTCCTCTTCAAGTTGAGCTCCAAGTTCTAAGGTGTCTAGAATTGACCTAGTCCTAGGTTCGACGTTCAAACAACTCTCTATTCTAACATTATCTTGTTCTAATCTATCACTGATTTTAGAGGACCGCCTCTTTCGAGTAGATTTCTCTAGTCCTACTATCAAACTTGGTTTTTGTGAGCGAGTCCTACCTTGCATTCCATAAGAATCGATCGACCCTCACTTGACCACACATAATCCTAGCAATTCCCCTCTTAATATTTTCACTTGTCTTGGTGTGGTTATAATTTTTTTAGGAGGTGAGGAAAAGAACCTGCAAGCCCACTTAGGTGAAAGAATCCCAATAGGGGATAGGCATGTTCATGTTAATTTTTTGGTTAAGTCGGAGCATCACCTCCGCACCTTCCCGCAAATTAACACTCACCACAATACCGATTGTGAGGGGGTGACCTTCCGAGTAGATTATGTTAAAAGTCGAGGCTTCACCCTTCAACTTCTCACACCATCCACAATTCGGGAATTACCCTCTACAACGGATAACAACAATCACGAGTACAAAAGGCATTCCTTAATTAGTTAATGAGTTCACTTTGAAGAAATAAACATACCTTGAGCAATCGCATCCCCCTGTGAGTTAGCACTCCCCTCAATCGTGACTCAATGTAACAACACCATAAACTTTGTGAAATATTAATTTAATCTAGAGCATGAAATGACAACTCCCAAAACTTTGAGACTCACCCCGAGGTGAGTGTCAAAGTTCAATGTCCTAAGGTGAATTTACCCTCTAATGTTTTAATGAGCTACTCGGTTATAGGTTCCTTTTAAGTTCTTAGCAAATCCCCAAAAAGGTTGAGGACGTACCTTCGCCGCGCTCCTTCCTCAAAAATGAATTTGCGTAATTGACAATGCAATTCATTCCAAGGAATAGTTGAAATACAATGAATTCAAATGTAACCCAAAGAGAGAATACTTACCGAGTTTCGGGTGCTCCTTCCCTTCTCTCAAGTTTGTGTCTCCAATTTTTCCTAGTTGCCTCCAAGTCTCCTAGTCGCCTCCAAGTCTTGTAACTACCTTCCGCTTCGCTCCCGGCGGACGCACCAATTATGTGAGGCCAAACCCCCCACCCTTAAGCGTCCGTAGTCCGAGTAGTGGGTTTGGGCTCACATTCCTCCGCGGTATTGGATTTGGACTTGGATGAGTCCATAGTGCAAGGTTCACCCTTCAAGTGGTCTTGGATTTAACTTTGGTCTTTGCTTCCTTTGTCTTGCCATCGCGAGAGTGCTCCACATTCTCCATTAATTTGTGCACGTGGTTCATTTTTAAAGAGAGGATGCAAGTGTTAAAAAACACTATTCTCTATAGTCAATCTCAAATACATTTACTTGTGAAAGCCACACATAACACTAACTAGCATAATGTAACTAACTACTTGTCTATGAGCTAATTAAGTAGGCTATCTACTAAGCTCCTTCATGAACCCATCTCTTTACTTTCTAATTACATAAACCTAGCTCCTTCATAAACCCAACTCCTTCATGAACCCAACTCCTTAGCTTCTAACTAAATAAACCCAGCTCCTTCGTAAATCCAGCTTCTTAGCTTCTAACTAAACAAACCCAGCTCCTTTATAAACCCAGCTCCTTCATAAACCCAGCTCCTTCATGAACCCAGCTCCTTAGCTTCTAACTAAACAAACCCAGGTCCTTCATAAACCCAGCTCTTTACTTTCTAACTAAACAAACCCAGCTCCTTCATAAACCCAGTTCCTTCATGAACCCACAACTTTGTAGTTGTAATCCCCAACTACCTCACTAATTATTCAAGCCCTTAACTAATCTTCCTACCTAATTTTCCTAATTCTACTAACAACCCCTTTCTAATCACACAATTCTTCTCTAATCCTAAAATCCTAAAATCCTAGAGAGGAGAGGGGGAGAGAGAATTTCCTAACTTCACTAAGACTAACTAATCCACACAAGTATATTTTTGCACTCATCACAACCTCAAGTGCTCAACTCTTAAACATGGAACTTGCAACCACGTGTATTCAAAACATGAACTTTAAGTACCACAAATTGGAATCATGAATTAACTTTAAAATCCTTCACGTCAACACTAATTCTACCAAGAGGTCAAGCCCTCTTCAAGGCTAACAAGCCTTGGCTCTCAAACTAAAAACTAAGCACACACATGTGCTCCAATATGGCTTCCCACACCCACACTTATAACTCGTGGGGTGCCTTGGAGCACAAAAGAAAGAGAGGATGAGTGAGGGAAGAATGAGGGATTATATAGTAAGCTTGAGGGGGTGAGCACCCTCAAGGCTCACGATAAGCCCTTGAGATTTCCTCCTACTTAGTAGGCGCCAATCCTATCTTCTAAGCCTTCCTCCCTCAAATGATCAACAAGGATCCTAATTCGAACATTTAACTAGCCTTGGCTTTCTACCTACCACACTTTACCAACTTGGGATGCTTCAACCCAAACTTAGCCTCCTTCGCTTTCCGCCGCCATAACTTTCTCCCCTTACTTTCCCAAATCGTTGCTCACCACTTAATTCAAACCACGATGCTTAACTCGTGATTTGATTGGTGCTTTGAGAATTTGTTTATCCTCCACCTTGCATTCTTCCTTGGACCTTCCCCATTAAGTGGCCATGATGAGGTGGTCCACTTGTGCGCTCCATGTGATCCTCCATTCATCCCAATTCGAATGCACTTGCCTCTTGAGTCACTTTGGTTGTCTCCATCCATTTGTACTAGCCTACTCACTAACTACTCAATCCAAGTTCTCCTTACCTATCCTCATTCACTCAAATCCTTCCGAAGGTAAAAACACAATAACAACTCACATCCTAGCCTCTTACAACATGGTACTTCTAAGACTAACATTTCACTCTTTTTATATTTTTGTGAAGTAACATGCTACTTCAAAGTGCATCAACTAACGTTTCAAGGGTCTAAGACTAAATGTGGGCACCCTTTTGGGCTCACATCCGCCTTCCCTCCGCCAGGGTTAATTTTGGGGCGTTTTCCCAGTAACCGCCCATCTCTTCTTAATTACAATGGACCAGCACTCTCAGCAGCAAGCTTAAGAAGAGCTTGGACCCCTTTAAACTCCCACTTCTTCTGCCTCTCTCACACATTCACAAACGCACATTGGGGTTTTTTTTGGGCATTTGACTCACAAGTGAGGCTCTTCATTTTCACCATGGAGGAAGGGTTAGGATTCTTGGGATCCATGGTGCTTGCATCACCTCCGGTGTTAGGCACTCCGGGACCTTCGACCGATGGGCACGTTGTGGGTTTAGGGTCACCACCTCTTCTAGCAAGGGAGTGGACTCATGGAGCCACTAAATACCTTATAGAGTTGGTGAAGGAGAGAATTGAGAGTTATGGCACAACTGTTTTCAAGCAGCAACATTGGGAGAGGATTAGGGAGCAGGTTGTGCGAGATCATCCTAGCGAGGCCCGAAGGACCTGGACTCAAGTTAGGGACAAATGGGACAAGCTCAAGTGACATTATCACAAGGAGAAGAAATTGCACAATGTCACGGGGGACAATGCATGTTCACAATGGATTTGGTTCAATACGATTGATGAGGTTCTCTCAGGTACGGCCAAGGCTGACGGGGTGCCTGGTGGTATGGACAACGGTCACGATGTGGGTGTGGAGGACCACCCTCCAAGTCAACATGAAGATACACCACAACAGGTTCCAGATGACGACCCAGAGTCCCCCCGAACCAGGGCTTCTAATTTGCCTGGTGTCAGAGGTCAACCCGTGAAGAGGAGGAGGGTGGCTAGTGATATGGCGGCCTCCTTGGATCGATTTTGCGAAGCCACTCGAAGAATTGAGGAGATGAAGTTGGAGGCCGCCATCAAACTCCATGAGGACACTAGGAAGTTAGAGTTAGAGATGTTTAAATTGACGCAGGCATCACAGGAGAGGATGGCAAACCTTTTTGCGAATGTGCTTAAAGATTTGAAGAAGTAGTTATAATAATACCGCAATCGGATGCCACCGGTTGACTTTTGTTTTTTTCCCCCTTATGCAATATAGCAATATTGTTGTCCTTGAATATTATGACACATTTCGAAAACATGAATCAAATTGTATCATGAACATGTTGTCTTTTCTTTTGTATGAAACATGGCATACGATTGTCGCATTATTGAAAGAATACGAAATCATATATAATACGTTCCTCCATGTTTATACAACAAGTATAGGCAATGGGTATGGTATGAAATAATGACATTTTGACTCCAAACAAATACAAATATTGTCACATACTCTTCAAATAATAGTGCACATATTTATGCTCTTCTATGCCCAAGTTGTGCCCCCCTCCCCCCAACTTCACCAAATAACCATCCTATGCCCAAAGTCTATATTGCCATCCATTATCGATAATAAAGCTCCTCTTTACAAAGACTAACACCAACCAATCACAACGGTAGAATGCGACACTTGTAGGCGTCCTATGTTTTCGCCTCTTCTGTAGGTGTTGCTTAGTGCTCCACATTGAAATCTTCAATATATGGTAGCCTAGCCTATGACTGTGAGCTACACATTGGTGAATTTCCACAATGAAGTATCACAATGAAGTATCACAATGAAGTATCAATAATAGGGTAGGAGACCATACTCCAAACGCGATTTACCCGCTGAAATTTGTTGAAATATTCACGGCACAGTGCATATATTGGCCAACATATATATTTTTGAATCTTTGTAGATATGATACCCCGCTTTTATAGGTGCATGTAGTGACCATACATAGGAAAAAAATGGATATTGAATAAAGATTCATATTTTATGTCATTTAAAATATAGCTGTACTTGTAGACCATTCACAATACACTAACAAACATAAAATAACAATTACATGAATTGAACAACGTTATCACCATTGATTTATTGGAACAATGTCAAATGTTGGACATATGACAATTATACGTGAACGACAACAAAAAAAATTTGGAAAATATTTTATTAAGAATAGTATAATGCAATACCCAATAATATGATCCAACGAATCATACACTTGGGTTTCTTGCTACCCAAGACTCAAAAAACACTGCTCTCATCTGTTCCCCTGCTAGTTTGCCAGCCCGACCATCACCAGGCAATCTCATCGCACCTCTGCGCACTCCAACAAAAAGATTGCGCCGCTGAGCAGCATCTTGTGGCTGAGGAACCCGTTCGACATGAATCTCACAGAAGTTGTGCAAAACACAACAAGCGAGAGTCACTGTGGCAGCCCTGTCCATGCTCATATTCTTTTTTTCTTTTTTTTTTTGAGACAGAAGGCCGACAGGCCAACGCCAAAGCACAGGAGGCAGCACCATGCTCATATTCAAATCCTTCAGAATTCTCCAGCGATTCTTAAGGGCTCCAAATGCGTGCTCAATGACAACTCTCCCGGAATTCACAGACTCGTCAAATCGTTTCTTGTCGTTGAATCTGGGATCTGTGATACTTGCTCTAAAAATTTTCAGTAGATATGGACGGCTAGGGTACGCCGAATCACCAAGCAAATACGGCCGAACCTCAATGCCACCAATTTCCAAAATTGGTTCAGGCAATATATCTCTTGTTTTCAACTGCGAATAAATCCTAGACCACGCGAACAGCGCAGCATCATGTACTCCTCCGGGTTGCCCTGCACATACATTCCAAAAAAACCTTTCCGAATCGCACACTGCCTGCAAAAGGACGCTGTGGAATTTTTTCCTATTGAAAAAATCACAAGGCATAGGGGTTAAACCCCGGTGGGGCTTGCAGGACAAAGGAATGTGTGTACCATCTATGGCGCCTACCACATTGGGCAAACCGGTTACATCACAAAACTTACAGATAGTATCAGCTAGTCTGTGTCCTCTAGGTGCATGAATATATCTTCCAAATAATCCATTTTGAGAAGAAAGTACCCTACAAATTAGAAGCGTATATTTTCTGATCGTAGATTCTCCACAACCATACAAATTATCCATAGCTTTACAGGAAAACCCGTGGGCCAATCAGTATATGACCAAGGACACTTGCTTCCTAATGGGTACGGGAGGCCTCACAAACATTTCAGCCGTGGACTGCAAGAATGGTGTAAGTTCGGAAACTAAATGCTCAAATGCCAAAAAACTCATTCTGTAAGTCCTGCGGTACTTACGGTCTAACATATCTGGAGTGGTATGCCAAACATCGCCCTCCACGACATCATAATGTATGTTCTGTTTCGGCTCGATCCACCACAACCGTTGTGGAAAACGGCGCATCCAAGAATATACGACAACCACGGGAAAATACCGCGCCCCAACACTACAGTCCAGTAAATCTGGTATCGGCGTCCTGCACGCGGTTCGAGTTGGAAATCTGTAAAAGAAAACCACCATGAAGGCAAAGAACACCAAAACTATCTCCTCCTCCGGCGTGGCCATTTTGATGGTACGTAGAATACGAACGGGAGAAAATTGAAGAGCTGGGCCTCAATGCGCCCCCTTTATACGCTGGGGGCCCAAACATGGACCGCCCTAGTGAAATTTTTTTTTAAATAAAAAGTCAAAAAAAAATTTGCACCCCCCGCAATTTCCCGGCAGCGGGGGGGCGAAGGCGGAGGCGGAGGGCGGTGCGGCAGGGCGCCGACGCTCGCCTGGCGCGTCAGCCGCCATGGTGGCCGTCTGACGGCCCCCCCCGCCGGCCAACCGCGGGGGTCCACCTGGCGCTGCGCCAGGCGGAGGCTGAGGCGGAGCCCAGCCCATGTGCACAGCACTTATGGAGGACTCAACTCATGACAATAAAATAATAAGCAACAAAGCCCAGCAGAACCCACATATCAAGACGAAGCCCAGGCTCTGACTGAAAGTGGCTGAATGTATGTGGGTGTTATTTGGTTCCCTTCTCATGTTCTTCTGCTTCTAGCAATTAAATTTACACAACTAAACTTGTGTGCCATTACCAAATCCATGCTTAAACTTATGCAAAAACCGGATCCAAAATCAGACCTCTCTTGCTTTAGTTATGGTTATCAAAAGTGCAAGTTTGTTGATTTCTTAACTAGATACATGGGTCCTCCCAATTGTGTTCACTATTGAGTGTAGATTAGTTACTAAGATTTGAAGACGTAGTCCAATCTCTTTTAAACATGTGTCTTTATGATGTTAGGTCTTTGATCCTCACCGAAGCCCATACCAATCAAAGCTAGGGCTCCAATTAAGGAAAGTAACCGCATAACACTCACATATCTTAGTGGCTGAAGAGAATTTTGGGCACAATTAGTCAAAATCCTAGTGTTTCAAAGTCCACCCATTTATATGTTGTGATCTTTCAGTTTTTGTTTTTCCTAGTATAATTTGAGGTATATAGTGCAAGCATGGTAAAATGGACCAAAAAGGTGCTTTGGTATACTAAAAAATCATAGTTTTTTTTGGCTAAAAACCATGAAAATGTTGTTTAAATTATGATTTTTTTCTCATGATGCATTCTACTATTGTGTTAAATACTCAATCATAGAATACGAAGATTGGATCTTCAAAACCTATAATTAAAAGTAATCTTCAAAAGCAAACGACTCAATTTTGGACATGAATTTCACGACCTTAAATATTTTGAATTTATTTTCTTAATATTCCTTGAATTCGATATAAACTTGAGGGCATCGTCAAAAAGCAATGTGGAAAATAATAAGTTTAATTTACTTTTATCATATTCTTGGCAACCTTTAGACAATATTTTTTCAATGTCACCTACTTACACACCACTTGCACCGTCTTCTTAACTATGTATACTTCTTTTGAAATTGTTTTTGTCAACATGAATTTCTTGGCTTTGTAGATCAATATGCTTTGTAGATGTTTATGAATTATTTTCTCACAAAATTCAAAGTTAGTATATGCTTTTGAATCACTTTCACTTGAACCTTGCCCAAGATCAAGAGTTGTCTACTTTACTGTGCTTGCATCAATTTCATAGATTTCCTCTAAAATGATTGGTAATTTTTTCTGAAGTCTTGAACTTCAATTGGATATTTCTCAAACTGAACCAGTTTCATCTGTAACTAAGTTAGCAGTTGATGTGGTCCACAACTTGGGTCTCTTTGAGGCAAACCTGACACTTTTTAACACAAAATTGTTTTATTAGTTATGTGCATCAATGAACTGACACTTAGTTACAGATGAAGTGGTTGAGTTTGAGAAATCGCCGGTTGAAGCTCAAGATTTTAGGAAATTCACTGACCATTTTAGAGAAATTTAGAGTATATACCTCAAATCAATATAAAGTGTAACCAAAAGATGTCAACATGTGACCAAATGGACTTGGAAACACGAGGATCTTGACCGAATATGCCCAAAGGTCTCCCCAAACATTGATTTGTATGTTGGTTGCATAAGGCACAATGAAGATTATCATTTGACTTTTTTGTTTTATCCATATTTAAAGTTGACGATAGCAACAAATGGGAAGAACCGACCGTTAGTTACAGATGAACCAGTTGAATTTGAGAAAATCAATGATTAAAGGTCAAGACTTCAGGAAAATTATTGATCATTTTGGAGGAATCTAGGGAATAAACCTCAAATTCGTAAAGAAAAACCAAAAGATCACAACATGTAACCGGTTGGACTTGGAAACACTAGGATATCAACCGATTATTCCCAAAAAATCTACCCGGACATTGGATGCTAGGATGCAACTTTATCCTTAAAAATAAAGTTAGGTCAAAAGGGAGGAACTATCATGGCCAGGCATGCTTATTATAGGCGATTGGAGGCCGCGCCGCCTAAATTACCTAAATGTCCACCGGCTGTGTGTGAACCACCAAAGTGGTCCACCACTCCGTGGGGTCACTTTAGTTAGGATTTTAGTATTAAAAGTTAGGATTGATAGCGAATTAAGGGAAAAATTAGTTCAATTAGTGTTTAGTTCAAAAAGGGGAAGGAATTTACCGAAGACTTCGGACCTTCACCCGTGAAGGGAAAAATCTAGTTTTAGATAGAGTTAGTGAAAATGAAAACTAACTAGAGATAGAAATTAGCTAAGTTAGGAAAAATAGCTATCTAGGCAAGACCTAGTTGGTGGGAAAAAACGTAGTTGGTGAAAGCAACTAGCTAAGAGGACTAAATTAGTAGAGCTAGCTAGGCAAGGGTTAGTTTAGTACTTAGTGTGGGTTACGCAAGACAAGTAGAGGAGCTCGGCGTGAGGAAAATTTAGCGCGAAGACTTTGAGGAAAATAGCAAGGGGGCCACTTGGCCCCTTGCCAACTTGCTACCAAAAATTAGAACGAATGTGGAAGATTCCCGTCGAAGCCACCTCGGCGACGGGGTGGCAACCTCGACCGGGAAGACCCTCGAGCCAAAATTTCGGGAGGGGGTCAAAAAATGGAACCGGTGGCGGAGGGGTCCAACCCTTTTGTGAAAGGGTTTAAAAATCCCCTCCTTCCACCTTGAAAACCCCCTCTAGTTGTTGATTAATGGGCAAAGCCCTAGCTCAATGGAGTTAGACAAAATCCCCTCTCCCCTTTAGAATTTGGGCGAAGCTCTAGTTCAAGATAGTTAGACAAAACTCCCTCTCAATTTGATTAGCGGGCGAAGCCCTACTTCAAAATAGTTAGGAAAAAATCCTTTAGCATCCATTCTCAATGGCCTAAGAGAAAGGCTTGAGAAACTCCTCTACTCTCTCTCTCCTAGTTAGAATGTGTGTTTATTAACACACCAACAAAATTCTTCCTTCTTTTGTAGAGGTAGGTTGGATTGTAGAATTTCGAGTGAAGGCATTATAGACCTCAGCTGCCAATGCCCTGGAGGCTTAGTTCAAAAGCTCGAACAAAATATTTATTATTTTTCTCTTAGAGAGATTTCCTATAGCTATCTATAGCCGTTTCCCATTTGTGATTTGGCCAAGATGACAAATAGTTATGGATTTTCAAAGATGCAGCAAAAACCGGGTGGTCCTATGGGTAGCGGCTGCTAGATCAGACCTGCCAGCCCAATCAAAATGTTAATTCTAAAAAATTATATTTTTTCCAAGTAGAACTTTTGTTTAGCTTTCCAGAATTGCATAGAACGTTTGATTTGAGCATGATTTGAATTAGATATGAATTTTTGAAGATAAAATACATAGTTTGAGAATTCTTGGTTGACTGCTGCAATACAGAGGGTCTGCTGAATTCATTTTGGCTTAACTTGTTAATTGCAGATTTTTATTAGATAGATCTTTTCAATATCTTTCCATGGCCATATAGAATGTTTGATTTGAGCATAATGTGAATTAGATATGAATTTTTGAAGACAGGATATATAGTTTGAGAGTTCTTGGTTGGCTGCTGCATTACAGAGGGTCTGCTGAATTCATATTGGCTTAACTTGCTGATGTCATAATTTTCCTAGTTAGAACTTTTTAATAGCTTTTCAATGATATAAGGAAAGCCTAGATCCAAGTCGTAATGAATTTACTATGAATTTTTGAAGTTAGAAGTTAGATAGGTGGGTTGGAAGGATCGGTTGAATCGACCTCGCACTTCCAACCCTCATAACTTTTGCATTTCTTATCCGATTAAGGTGATTTTTAGATCGTTGGAAAGATAATTAAGTGCACTCAGTAGATATATTATGCTTAGGCCTAAAAAACACTTTATATTTTTTATTGTTAACTAAGGTACGCTTCCTATCAAAATAGTTACAAGGGAGGCAAGGTCGACGCTCGAAGTGGAGCAAGGAAAGAAATAGCGGCTCGGCCTACATCGAGCCCAAATCAACCGAGGAGAATTGAGGTAAATTAACTAACCTTAGCTTTCCATTTAGGGTTGGAGGGAGCGCGGCGAAGGTACGCATTTCTAACCCACTCACCTATCTCGTAAGGTCAAGTGGTTTGACCACTTGACCGCCAAGGGGGTACCCAACTCCATTGTTTTTGGGGCCCCTTGGTATGTTTTGTGGTAGTAGCTTTATTTATTAGCAAGTTCCGTATGTGGTGAAGTCGGGTTAATCACCGACACGACCACTCTGAATGTTGTTGATGGAAAGGTGGGGTTAATGGCCCACGAATCCATTATCATGTTGTCGGCCCCAAGGGTTGGTGGTGATGGCCCCAACCCTTGAAGATTGTGCAACAGGTTGAACACACAGGTTGCCCTATTCCCCGGTCCCATCAAGTTGAGTTTTCGTGGTCAAACCGTTTCAAACTAACTAATAACCAACGTAATTTGTACAACCCCCGTGTGCAAAAACCAACCGGAAACTTAACTCGAAAGGTTGATACTACCCCCTCCGGCGGCAAAGATCGGAGGGTTAGGGTATCAATCAACCTTCAAGAGACCCGCACAGGGCCTTGAAGGGTTCGAGTTAAGGCGTGCACCAAACAGGTAGGTGGTGATGCCATAATTTATGAACTTAGTAATGTAGACTTTGTGTAATCAACCTTAAACTAAGAAGGAAGATTGAGAGGGTGAGACTTAATCAAGGTCCCCCCGTTTAAAGAATTTAATTTATAAGAAGTAAGGAATTAGGTGTGGCCAAGGTAAGAGGTAAGGTTATTTTATTCATTAGGGTTATATTGCCTTGATTCCAAGGCTGGTGCATCTGCGCGTAGACTAGGATAGATTAGGCATTAGGTTAGAAAAAATAGATAATTATCTTAAGCATTTATTAATCTAGGCACAACCTACCGAAAGGACACGACGTGATTGACAAATCCCTCCACAAATCTAAATACCCATAAAAAATCATAACATCCGGGTTCGGCTTGGGCACCTGCTAAGGCAGGCCACCCTCACCGAAGGGCTTGTGCGGTACTTTTAGGCTCCCTCGGAGGGGGGTGCCCAAAAGCACCACACTGTGGTGCCTAAATTAACAAGTTGCTTTGTCCATTGTCCGAGAATTTCTCATTGGTCTGGCTTCTTGGGTTGACACCTTACTTAACGAAGCCAATGAAAGCGACCAGAAAGACCTTCAGCACGACATTGCCCTTGTTTACGTCACCGCCTGCGAACGAATTCATGAAATTTCTGCCTATCGGGATCATAACAACAATGCGATGGCCGATCCCGGTTCTATTCCCCCAGTGCTACCGCATGAGCTCGTCGAGCTTTCCGCAGCCGTCTTCATCCGAAAGATTCAACAACATGTTTTTTGTTACTCATCAGCTCAGATCGATCCCATCGCCAACAAGCACAAAGCCCTGATCCATGCTTACAGATGTGAGCCAGTGTTGAAGGACGGCATCGATTCGCTTTCCAACAGTTCAAGTTTCAAGGATGGTTGGTCTTTACTTGGTGCTCGATTCCCAAATCTGATGGAGTATTGTGGTGTTGTTGCAATGCTTTTTCGTGGAACCAGTACTATAGAGTCCGACTTTTCGATCCTGCATTGGGAGAAGGATTTGTTCCGCAAGCGTTTATCGGACTTTGGATTAGGAGGAGTCATGCAGGCAAAACAATTCTTGTTCATAGAGCAATTCTAACATTGATAAATGCTAACCAATCATTTTCTGCTTAATAAAGCCTTCATTTGGCCCCCGCCTAAACTAACCATTCATGATGCGCCTAAATCAAGTTAATTTAGGTAATTCAGGCGACCGCCTAATTTATGCATGCCTGATCATGGCTGATGTGTTGGCAATGACTTAGGGTTGCATATGTGACATTTGATGCAAAGCTGACACTAACCCGCCAAACCATGTTGCTTTGTTGGCGTTTTCAAGTCTTTGTTGTAAAGAAAAAAAGGTCACCTTACTATTTTTGGTGCAATTTGACCTTGTGAAACCAAAAATAAACACATAAATTGATATGTGCAATTAGGTTGCCTTCATGAATAGGTTGCCACCTTACCCATGCAAATCACTTTGGATCAAGATCAAATTACAAAAACTTGTAATTTTGTTTCTTCATCCATATAGAACCACAATAAAAGCTTAAATTAAAGTGTTTATCTTGTTATCGTGGTAATAAATATTTAAAATAGTGTGAAATGTCAATTTATTAGTGAGGGTCAACCTAATTGCACATATCTATATACTTATTCCCAAAATTCGACACAGGACTGTAATAATTGGAATCAAATTGTTCCGTGATTTAGAAATTGTTCACTCAAGATGTTTTTGGCAAGGCTTAACACTTTTGAAACTGACATCAAACAACAAATTAATCTAGTTGGAATAAAAATCGACCTCACATAACCTCAAAGTTTGCATAAGAGGATTTATTCCATAAGAGTATTTACATCTTGAGATTCTAGAAAAATGAGAATAATCCTAAAATATGGAAAAAAATTAGGCAATAATATGAATCATTTTACACCAATTCTTCCCACTCAAATGAAACTCAATTCTAATTTTTGGGATAGAGAGGCAGTCACATCCCCTCCTCAAACTTCAATTTTCTCTTATAGATGTGTCTATAATGATTCTAGTTCTCTAGGAAAAAGTAACGCACAATCTTGATTCTCATTCAAATTCCTTGGAGTGTTGGATGCATATAAGGAGAAAATTTATACAAGATGTTTGATGTATAATATCATATGTGATTTTGTTCTTGTGTTTCATTCGATTCCCACACAATAATTAGCATTATGACAATAAATGTGAAATTGTTTACTGTAATTAATGTGGGCTTGCTTGAAAATATCTAGTCAAGGTGGAAATAACATGGGTCCAAGGTCCGAAGGGGTCCTCCTTGAGATTTCCAAACAATGCCTTGACATTGAATGACTATCGTCATACATCAAAAGTAGCAAAAAATAAAATATTCAACCACATCAATTTGCTAGGGAAAAAAAGTAATGTGACCCATGTTAATTTAAACTAGAGATTAGCATGCGTTGAAAATTAACAAGGCCCACAATAATTTTCATTATGACAATCAATGTGAAATTGTTGAACGTAATCTTCATCACCCTCTATTTAGTATAATATTCCTCAAAAAATTTATGGTAATTTCCAATGCTAGGATCACAAAGAGAAAGTTGCATCATTCAATTCTTCAAGAGTCTTGCAAATGCCAACCGATCCCTAGTAAGTGAAATCAATATACAATGGAGAAGGGGGTGGTGGTGATGCAAGAGAAAACAACACTTGGCAAAAAACCAGAGGAAAAAAAAGGAAAAACATGTGACGAAAAGAACGTCACTCTTTTTCATCCCTTGGATGTAATTCATAACTATCTAAGTCTACAATATATGGCATAGCAGTTAATGCAATTATTGTTTCTAAGTCTATCATCAAATGATTAATAAGATAGCATGTCCACTTGTTGTTGGTTCCTTTTTTATACCAACATAAGGCAATCTCCATGTTTGATGGACGCCCATGATTCAAGTCAATTGGATTCTTATACTCCACCCAATTATTACTAAATTTTCTATGCATCTTATAAACCCTCGCAACAAACCAAACCTTAATTGAAGCTAATATTTTTTGTCCAACTCTTTGTTTACGATCTTAGCTTGAAGTGTGTTCAAAAAACACACACCAAAATCACAACCTAAATTCAACATAGTATCATATTTGCAGCGACAAGGAGTCAAATATTATTGCTAGCGTTAACCCAAGTCAATGGATCTTTAGATAACATCAGATTGCCAATCAATTGACTAACAAACGTACTTATGAAAAAAATCTAAATCCCCTACCTCTACATAAACCACAATGAACTTCACCTTAGATTGAGAGGGGATGCCAACACTTTCATGTTCATAATTATAATTCATGGTTTCATCCAATATAAAAGAATGTATGCTATAAAGTTTATTATACACTACCATACAAGTACAAATGTTGTATATGTTTTAAGGTCCTCCATACATAAATTCAAGAAAGATCACATTGATACCCATTTTGTGCACTTACATATAATCGTATGTGTTTAGTACAATGCACCCCAAGTGTTTTGTACTTAATGCCGCATATGAACAATTGCTTTTAACAATGACTTACTCGATGGCAACATTGTAGTCACTTGTTGACAACTTAAGGATTAAAAATGGGTGTTGCCAAAAGGAAGGTATTACTTTAAGGCCTCGATACCTTAGGATATAGACCAATTATGTCCAAAGATCACATGGACACTAGCGGGGACCAGGGGAAGGGGGAAGCGGGTGGAGGCCAGGGGCAAGCCATAACGCAAATAATAATTCGCATTGACATGCTAATTTTGTGTACTGTAATCTAGAACTTTTGACTATAGTTTTTTCTTATTCATCTGTAAGCCTTAGCTTTGAGTAAAAAACATTGACAAAATGTGAAAAAGGCTATTAGGTGAGGATCAAAGACAATAGACAAGTAAACACGGTTATTACCACTCAGGACACTAACCACCAAGTATGGTTGTCGAAAGAAGGGTAATAGGCAAGAAGGGAGCAAGAGAAACGTCAGAGAGCTGAATGAGCTCCGAGAAAGAAACGTGTGAGAGCTTTGAGTGCGGGTGCAGGATAGTGTGAGGAAGAGGAAGGTAATAGGCTAGGATTTCGAAGTTGTTAGGACCGGCTATAGCCTTGAGTGGAAATTAATGAAGAAAGACGGTGTTTGTGGATTGTGAGTGGATTGTGAGTGGATCATTGCCATGCAACTGTATTTCTTGTGATAAGTGACAATGCTTGGACATATAATATAGTGAGTATATCAACTACATTGGTCTCGATTGTCATTGTGTGTTGTGTACCCAAGTATTTTGAAAGTATGTAGCTTTGGAGAAAGAGTGAAGTTGACTTAGTGGTGAGGGCAATATCAACATGCCGAAACCTATTCCCAGGAGTGGATAGGATTGACATAGCAAGAGCATAGCAAATCAATACAAGAGAGTTGAGGAAGTAATAAAGGAGAGGTAAGCATAAAGGGAATCAAACACACACTGAGAGAAGGGGATTATGAGAGAGACCATAATCCATTGTAGGTGGACAAAGAGACTTGATGTTGAAAGGTTCGGTGAAAAAACCCAGAGTGAGGTAAGCGAACTACCTCAAGAAGGTGAAGAGTGAAGACGGAAGAAGTAGGCTATAGCCATGTGAGTGCAACTGATAACATTAGTGCACGTGTTAAGAAGGTTGTTGGGCTAAGTTAAGTTGTTGGTATCATGAGTATTTGCTATCATATGATGTATGCAATGAATTGGCCTTTACGGTTGATTGGATAGCTTGGCCATAGCCTATATGTTTCATTTCATTGGATCATTGCTTAATGATGTACTTGTATGGAAGAACTGTGGCAATGTTCTTAGCTTGCAGGTGTTGGCCTTGGTCTTTTCATGAGAATCCATTTGTAAGTGAATGTTGCATGATTGATCAATGTTAAAGTGAATTATGTTGAATTAAAAAAAAGGCTAATCGAGAAATAGACTAATACGAAGATTCATGACGAAAGTTATGAGAAGACTATTGCCTCCTGAAAAGGAAAAAGACCATTGCCAAGTAACAAGATTATTGCCAAAAGCTATTGAGCTTCATGACTGACGTAGAAGCATGCAAATAAAAAATATAGGAGTCCATTTATAGGACGGAATCACCCACGACTTTAAGAAACACAAATGAACCATCTAGAGAGAGAGGAGTGCATATTAATTAACCATGTTGAGAAGGGATTGACAATGAAGAATTATAGATTGTTATAATTTTCCCACCCCAATGTGATAATTAATCCTTATAGACACTATACCCAATCTTCTTTAAGAGTCTGTACCCTAAGTTTTGTTTTATTGGAGATAGCAAAAACCTAACTCCATGCACCATGGGGGAGGACAAATCATGACATTTCAAAATGCAAGTGGCCATCGCTTCATGTGGAGTTACTAGAGTTACAAACCCTCCCTGGTTATTGTATATTGATCATATATATTGTAAGTGCTAATCCAACATTTGAACAAGGATTCATTCAACACGTATTCAACTTGCACTTCATCCTCTTACTAGATCTTGCAACTATAAAACATAGAAACAATTGGTGAATGTTGTTGATGTACATATTATGTTAAATATATACTAACTCAATTGTGTATCTTGATGTGATTGATATAATGGAAGAAATATTTTGTATTTGCACCCAAACCCCCTTGATATCAATTATCATGTGAGCAAATACCAATCATCTACAAGACGCTAGATAAACCAACTTCTCCAACGTATTTCTTTGACCTAAATGTTGTGTCGTTCTTCATTTTACCGTTTTCAAAGATTTTGTGGTTGCATAAAATGAACTTGCAGTCTATACGTTGATGAGAGATCCAAAAACTATGGATGGAATTTTTGTTTATTTAAAATATCAATCTTTGTCTAGTTGGAAAAGATTACTCTCAGTATTTATTATAACAAAATCCAACGTGGGACAATTTTATATGAGAAAATTGGTAGAATGAATGTTACAAATGTTAGAGTTGTCCTTAAAGTAAGCATGTGTTCAATGCAATCAAGACCCTCTAAGTGGGTTTTAGGGTTGATCATGAGTTTCAATAGAAAATAAAGGAACATTAGTGGTTTCAAGATGTAACTTGTAGCCCAAATTATGGACCTTATCTTAGATTACACTCAATTAGAGAGTGACATCAACTTGGTTAAAATGGAGGAGGGTGATTTTACGTTGGCCCACATGGAAGACTCAAGAGGGTGATGTTCATTCAGGGGGTGGTTCATTAACTCAAACTAAAGATAATTGGACTCAAACTCATGAATTCTCTTTTCTTGAATCTTGACAAACAACGCACTGATATTTTTCCCTCCCGGCACGTAGGTAGAGAACATTAACTCCACATTGGATAGGTTGGTTCAGTAACGTTCAAGCCAACCAGCATGCGAAGTCATTCAACCAAGTTTTTTCAACAGAAAATTACCTCTTTTCATCCACTAGCACAGACCGTACCCTAGACCCGCTACCCCTAGTAATTGTTTCCACATTGTTTTACATGTACTAACTAGATTAAAGAGGCCATTATATGTGATGGTATTTTACATGTAAACATGTTTCACTAATTTAAAACCCCCTATATTATATGTACGTTTTTTGCAAAATTTATCTACAATGAATATATTAGACCCTATTTTTAATCGCATGTTGTTTCTTTCGGTAGTGACTCCCCCAGCTGGAAAATAAAGGAACATTAGTGGTTTCTAGATGTAACTTGTAGCCCAAATTATTGGCCTTATCTTAGATTACACTTAATTAGAGGGTGACATCAATTTGCTTAAAATGGAGGAGCGTGATTTTACCTTGGCCCACATGGAAGACTCAAGAGGGTGATGTTTATTCAGGGGGTGGTTCATTGACTCAAACTTAAGATAATTGGATTGACCCAAAATATTCAATATTCCATAAGTTTTGTTTAAAACTTAATAGAGGATACTAGAAATGGGATTGGTAGAAGATCCCCTTAAAACTCATGGATTTGACCCTCCCCTTTGTGACTTTACGGATAACTTTCTCGCTTTAGAGAATCTCTCAACACAATATGCCAAGAACATTCGGACTGCTATTGGGTAAAGTGATCCTCAAATATTAGTGTTGTCTTAGTAAACACTAAGTTCACCTTACAAGAACATATGTTGTAGGCAAGCTCTCTAGATAATGATTTTTGCAACATGCTTGAAAATTTGATAGAGCACATAATCTAATACAAATATCTCCAAAGCTCCAAGCCACAACAATCTACTACAATTGAGATTGATCCCAATAAGGCATATCCAATAACTTAATTGATAAGGTAGTACCCTAAATTCAAGTTTTGTTTCAATGTTATAGGTAGGGGTAGGTAGTTAAAGTTTCATGTATGCCATGTTCAGGTTGAGAGCTAAATACAAGGTTATGAATACATAATTGATTTTTTGTTTGGAGAATTTTTTTTAATGTTAGCCATAGATATTTGACATATCATGCATCATGATCATTTGGTTTTATTTCAAAGAGATGAACTTGGATTGTTATAATTTGATAAAATAGCTCAAAATGTTTAACATTGGTAAGCATCTTATATGGTATGGAAGTTATCGAGAGGTACCTTGACATCAAACTTCTTACCTAGTCCAATGTTATGTCAATCTTCCATACACTTCCTATTGTCAAAATTTCTCAAAATCAAGTTTATCAAAGCAACTTCAAAGTTGATTTCGCAACATCATCCTAGAATTTGCATAGCAATCGTTGCCTACTTGCCAAATTGAACTCTCCAACTGTGTTGTTTCAATATCATGGCATGACATCATGGTGACGAGCACAAATGAAATATGGGCAAGGGCATGGGTTGCAAACCAAGCAAGTCCAATGCCAAAGTGTTACATAAAGAACCGGCTCAATCGCCTCAACTTCCTACAATAACAATGTTGGAGTGTCCACCTCCCAAAGTGACCACCACATTCCCCATGCCCATCCAAAATCCAATCCCAACACCTCCTTTGATCTTGAAAAGGCCTCCTCAACAACTAGTTTTTGAAACCCCATCCCAAAATGTCAAGGATCCAATTGATGGTTTTGAATCCCTAATGGCAAGAGCTCGGGCAGCAAAAGTGGAACCTCCACGAGCAATTGCGCCTCCAACTCCAATTGCATTGACACCTGAACAACAATATTTTATAGACAAGTAAATACTCACATTTGTAAAGTGTCAAAGTGCATCTATAATTTAAAAGATCCATTTGTTCTTAAAGAATGCTATGTAGTAATTTCCACCTCAATATATATGAATTAAATGTCATACTTTGTTGGTCATGGCCAAGAACATGAGTTCTTCATTATTGAAGGATGTGGGATTTTGATGGATTTATACACTCAAAACATGCACTTGAGTTGTTGAATAATGAGGATATTGCAAGTTTCTATGAGATTTACCTTTGTGCATGGAGTGACAAATCTCCTGATAATTCTCTATAATTGGTCTAAAGGGGCTGATCAATATTGTACATTCTTGAGTAGTTTTCACAACAATAAACCAACTCATTTTTTCTATCAAAGTGTTTGACTCCAAAAACAATGATTCTCGTTGCAGCAAAATTCCCAACCCAAGCAACCCCATGGTATATTTGGACATAGCCATTGGGAAAAAGACAGTAGGCCGCATTGCAATCGAATTGTTTATAGACACGACTCCAAAGACGGCCCAAAATTTCCGAGCATTGTGTACAGGGGAGAAAGGATTGACATCTTCGGGGCTCCGCCTCCACTACAAGTCGACAATGTTCCACCGCATCATCCCCCAATTCATGTGTCAAGGGGGCGATTCAACACATGGAAAAGACCACTCCCCGTCCATCTATGGCCCCAACTTTACCGATGAGAATTTTATTCGAAAGCACACAGACATGGGGGTGCTCTCAATGGCCAACAAAGGCCCCAACACCAATGGCTCCCAATTCTTCCTTTGCACCGTAGCCACTCCGTGGCTAGATGGGAAGCACGTGGTGTTTGGGCAAGTCCACGAGGGTTTTGATGTGTTGCGTGCTATGGAGGCCGTGGGCTCAAAGTCGGGGACACCAAAGCATGAGGTTAAGATTGTTGATTGTGGCCAAATTTCATAAACTTGTTGATTTTATGTATGTGTTTGTTATTGAGGGTTACTAGAGTATCATGGCATGTTCCGCGCTTTCCATGTTGAGTTGTAATTTCATTTTATGCCTCATTCACATGTTCCAATCAATATTTTTGCGACAGATGACAAATTCATTTCATAAAATAGATAATCCTTAGGTGGGCATCAAAGGTGAGTTTAGTCTCCATAAAGTTTTGTAGCCCCTCAAAATTGTGTTGCATAGCATTTTCTTTTATTCAATCAAAAGATACCATGAAAATCATTTGTAAATTATTGGAGTGGCTATAATCATCATGACATCTTAACTATTAAAATCCAAGGGTATCCAAGGACACTTTGAGCTTGACTCTTCAATTGCTTTGAGATATTCAACCAATTTCAAAAACTCACTTGGTGAATTAGTTAATAAACTCAAATAGAGTTCTTTTGAACACAATCAAATATGGTCTGCCCTCTATATATGTTAACAATGGGGAGAGGAAATTTTCTTAACACATATACAATGTCAACACTTTAACATATTCAAAGATTAAGGAACAAGAAGATGCCACTTATATATTTGATGCAAGTAAAATACCATTGTAATATCGAATGAAGTTTCAAAATGATTGCCCTTAGATATATTCAATTAAAAGATAGTTGCTAGATTGATCCTAAACCATAGGGACACAAAGTCTATCCACAAAAATTAAGACAACACCCTCAAATTTCTAGAGACAAAACTCAAGGCCGTTGCAAAAGACTTGGAAGGCAAATTTTGGACTAGCATAACTCACTCATTAGATTTCAAACTCAACAAAACTACTACAGTCTAAATCGCCCTTTCAATAGCTTTCTAATGGTATGCGATTTGACCTACAAATCGGAAGTCAGAAGCAACATTCTTAGGAATTTAAGCAGTTCATACATAGGGCAAACATACAAATAGGAGAGTAAATATTCAGGTAACACTTAACATCTTTGTAGTCTCCCCAAGTAGGGAGTAGAAAAAATGTTAACACATATGAAATTTTAACACTTATAAAGGTAACAAATATAGAGGGCACACTGTAAGTCAAAGGTATGCAGCTCAACTACATGTTTTTGTGCATATCATGGCTTAAATAGGGCCCCTCTGGAAATAAGGATTTGACCATGGCCAATTTTCTCAAACACGGATCAGAAAGGAACTCAGGTTGCTCTTGAGGATCCTCGAGAGGACGGTGTATGTTGATGAGAAAGGTTGTAGAATGTATCGCAAAATACTACATACTCAAGTGAAGGTTTGAAGTTAAGTTGCAGCTGTGGTGTGACTCGAAATAGAGTACCATACTCCCTTCTGCTTATATCAAAAGGTGAGAATGAAAGCTTTTCAACTTTGGGAAGGGAGTTGTTTTGAGATACCAATCTAGAAGGTAGGAAGTTATACACTCTAAACTCCGTACTATCATGCTTGTGGCAATCAAAGTGCATGTGATATCAAGGAGTTTTGCAGTGTTTAACATGGATGCGTGATAAAAGAGAATTCAGCGTAATATGTGTCATTTTGAAATAACACAAAATTAATATTGCAACAATGACAATAATTACAATGATGACAATGTGATGTGTGCGAGTGTGTGGTTTGAATTCTTTGGTGGTTTATTTTAATGTCAAAATTCGTGATATATGGAAGGGAAACGTGAGAACAAGGAGTGCGATTTAAACTGAGAACATCCATTCCCTAAGGTTTTGGAATATAAGAGGAGGAGTGATATTAAGGAGGTTAATATCATGGAGTTTAGAGTGTATTTTGAGATGCAGAATTTGACTTATTTCTTGTATTTGGATTTGAGTAGCAATGCTGATGTTTGCATTTTGGCACTATCTCTACCAATTTGAGCCAAATCAGCACGATCCAATTTTAATCAACTGTTGCTATACACCTCATAACTTTGTAAACCTGATAATTATTATGCACAATCTGTTATGTGAGAATCACGTATTATATGCGTTCGCATGCACATAGGTTGACAGAAGAGCGAATTTATGAATTTGTTGACAAGTTTCACAAGAGCAAACCACATCGTGTTTGAAAATTTGAGATTGTTTATATTGAGGAGTTATGTTCCCAGAGTAATAATACTCTGCCAAATTTGAAAGCAGGAAAAATGATTGATCCAAATCAACAAGATTTTTTTGTGTTCAATCTACTTAGGAGCAAGATGGGGTAGTATCGGGACTGGAAGTAAGTGACAATTGGGGCTCATCAATAAACATTTGGTGGCCACCTTGTTGCTCCTATTCGCCATCCAATTTTGAGCCGAAACTATGGCCTAATGCACGGGCCATGTGGATGGGGTCTATTGCAAAATCCGCACTTGCATGATGCATCATCATGTTCACAATGTCAATTGAGCTTCGACGCGAGTGTACGTTGTGGGGGTTGAACAATCAATGTCCCAAGCTTTTTGCACACATGCATAAACCCATGTTCTTTGTTCTACTCCTCATAAACGTGCATAAATATTAATTGAACTGATGGTCTATTTGCTCTTGTGCACCCCAACGTACTCATTTGTTGACCTCCTACATCACATGCATTTTATACAAAGTTAAAGCATTTAAAGATATGAACTGCAAGAAGGCAATCAAGCATTGATTTTTTTGTCTTATATTTCTTATTAAAATAACATTGCTTTCTAGATTGAATTGAATTCTATGGTGCCCTATTGAAATGCTCTCATGTTCAAACATCATACCATAGCTATAGGCTTACTATCATGATGGTATGATCCTAATACTATAGGTTGATACCAGATTAGGTGGAAAATAATTAGAGATAATCAAGCCTAATGTTTTTGGGAAATTATTGGGTCATGCACCCTAAATGAATGGAAAAAATTCATGAAAATGTCTAAATATTAGGAAATTTGGTGCGTTGGAACAACACAACCCAAAGCCAAAAACCCACATCCACCAACAACAAAGTCCGTCACATGGATTCATTGTGGCATTCACACGGTAGGTAGTGAACCCCTCAAATTTCAAGCATGTAAAATGGGATGGAACATATGACTGATTTGCTTTTGTCTCTTAATCATGCTTGTAAATTCCCAACAACATCTATCGAACATGAGCACAAAATGACAGAAAACATTGTTCACAACCCTAATTAACAAACTAAGACAACTCAACCTAAAACCTTAATGGTCAACATCGCGAATTTATCAACCATGAATGAATGAATAATAAGTTACAGTAAATGTTATTGTATGTAAGATATGTTATTTGCTTAAATGATTAAAGAAGTATACACATATATGTCTAAGTTTTTGTGAATGTTTTTACAAATTGCCTAAGCATTTTTTTTTCAAAATTAATTAACTATTGGGCAATATGTGCCCCACCTACTATCAACCTAAGGTAATAATATGTTGCACAACTCAATAAATATTAGGAAGACAATTCAAACGTGAGCCATAGATGTGTACCAATTGCCTATTTGGAAAATTTGTGATTTAAGGAACTTATCATGAAAATTGTAGAATCTATGTGTCCTCAACTTTCGAGAGGTGCACTCTACATGGCAATACCTACCCATGTGCGTGCAAAAAGGGGTATTACTTGAATACATTGTACATAGAGGAGGCATATTGTTGGAGGTAAGTTTGTACATATATTTCAGGTTGTTATGTGATGTTCCCAATCTATAAAAATACAATAGGCCCATCATGTAGATGGGATCTAAAAAAGTAAGGTTCTAGCCATCATGAGTGGTGTCAGGGATTACACGTCACGTCGCGTCACGTCCTGTGACAGCGACGTGACGGCAGACCTGAAAACGTCACGTCCGTTTGGGGGGGATAAAACAGTTTACCCTGTCGTCACACAGGGTAAACTGTCGTCAACAGTGTCGACTGCTAGTGGGCAGTCGACGAGTTACATCGACTGCTACTAGGCAGTCGACACACTGAATCGACTGCTAAAGGGCAGTCGTATAGGTGTGTCAACTGCTGACGGCAGTCGAATTCCCATGTCGACTGCTTGTGAGGCCAAACCCCCCACCCTTAAGCGTTCGTAGTCCGAGTAGTGGGTTTGGGCTCACATTCTTTCGTGGCATTGGCCTTGGGCTCACATTCTTCCGTGGCATTGGCCTTGGGCTTGGATGAGTCCTTTGATGACTCAAGTGTCCAATTCCTTGCCTTGTACGCGCAAGCCCAAGCGGATATTCCTCTCTTTCTTTTACCATTGATCACCTTTACTTCCTTAGGGTCCTTGAGCTCCTCACTAGGCTTAGTGGGTGAGTCCATAGTGCAAGGATCAACTCTTCATGTGACTTTGTTCTAAACTACTTCACATACCAATCCATGAATGTGGAACAACTCATTTTTTTATTTATTTATGCGGTTATCAATGCAAAGTATTAACAAATACTTTTCACATCAAATTTCCCACATCACACCATCCTCAATTTAATTAACTTAGCACTCCTTGTGCTAAACTACTCTAAATGTGTCACACCAAACTACATTCCCCATACTAGTTCAAATCCCAACCTTTGGCTTGAACACCACCAAAGTTGGTCTTGCAAATTCAATGATCTACCTAATTTCTCAAGCCACACACCATTACTTTACTAATCAAATGCGTTCCCCGATGCATAACAACAATCAGTCTCACCCTAGCTCGTCCTTTTTGCAGCAAAGTAAAATCTCACTCCGAAATTCTACGCTGTTCGATGCAGATTGACGCCCGTCACCGCCCGTCAATTTCTTCCTTGAGGCACCTGTTTCCCGCAGACAGAGATCAGCTCCTTGTTAGCCCTTCTCAAGTTAGGCTAGCCTCGAATTAGCTAGCTCCTTATTTGCTCGGCCCTTAATTAACCAGCTCCTAGGTAGCTAGCTCCTAACTAGCCTAGCTGCAAATAGTCCATCTTCTAACTTGCCAGCTCCTAGTTAGCCTAACCCGCAATTAGCCTAACTCCTAATCAGCATGGCCCATGATTGGCCTAGATGTCCCTTAAACAACTTGTAACCAACTGTCGGTTCTCCCTGATCATAGCCACCTTCCCTTAATTAGCTGCCGTCGGGTAATCTCCTCAATCTCAGCTTGATTAGTGCAGCTCCCTTGGCTCTGGCCGCTACGGTTCCCAATTCAGGCGCAGCTAACCCAGTTCACAGTCTCGGCTCTGCATTACAAGGTCACGGCTCTTGGCTCATGTGTGAAGTGGCTTTAACCAGCAACTGCAGTTGACTAGGCCCAGCTGCAGAGCTAATCCCAGCTTATAGCTTACCCAGTCTCGGACTCCCAGCACCTTCTCCAAAAGCCCAGCTCCTTCTTCAACAATTCAGGCCTTTGGCCAAATATTAAACCATTCAAAATAAGTACCATCATCTAATACTAACTGAGTGCGCCAATTTAATGGTTCAAACTAAGCTCTATAAACTAAATGCTATGAGGTGAACACTATGAACTAAACACTATCACTAAATGCCTTAAGTCAGATACTATATCTAAGCAATGCAAAACCAATCTAAAAACTAGTTTGCCTCGGTTCTCTACCTAGAACCTTGCACCACACGTGCACCCTTCTTGCTCCACACACACCCACACACATAGCTTCAAGCTTCTTAAGAGCTCGCTCCCTTGAGAGCACTTGAGAGAGAGAGAGACCAACTAACTACACTAATTAACTCCGCTAATTTCCCACACATTGTCGTTAAGTTTAAGAGTCTTTCCTACCAACTAATTCACAATCTCCTCATGAGCTCTAAGAGCTCCAATTCCTAACACCACACACGAGAGATCGAGAGAGAAAATGAGAGAATCCCCCACCTTACCTCGGACCCCCTTGGGATGCTCAACCCAAACTTAGCCTCCTTCACTTTCCGCCGCCATAACTTTCTCCCCTTACCTTCCCAAATTGTCACTCACCACTTTAATTCAAACCACGATGCTTAAATCGTAATTTGATTGGTGCTTTTAGAATTTGCTTATCCTCCACCTTGCGTTCTTCCTTGGACCTTCCCCATTAAGTGGCCACGATGAGGTGGTCCACTTGTGCGTTCAATGTGATCCTCCATTCATCCCAATTCGAATACACTTGCCTCTTGAGTCACCTTGGTTGTCTCCATCCATTTGTACTAGCCTACTCACTAACTACTCAATCCAAGTTCTTCTTACCTATCCCTATTCACTCAAATCCTTTCCTAAGGTAAAAACACACTAACCTCTCCACTTCAAGCCCCTTATAACATTGTACTCCTAAGGCTAACAATTCACTCTTTTTATATTTTTGTGAAGTGACATACCACTTCAAAGCACACCGACTAATATTTTCTAAAGATTAAGACTAAATGTGGGCACCGCTTTGGGCTCACACTGCTCAAGAGCAGTCGACTACCATAACTAGTCGACTGCAAACTAGCAGTCGATATGGCAGTTGACCCCCGCAGTCGACCGCTAGTTTGCAGTCGATGTGGCGGTCGACTGCCACGTCGACTGCCATTCGCAGTCGACATCGGGGGTCGACTGCTGCTTGGCAGTCGACGTGGCAGTCGACTTCCAGGGTCGACTGCAAACTAGCAGTTGACGCCGCGGTCGACTGCTAATTGTCGACTGCCTTATCCAGAGTCGACTGCTATCTGGCAGTCGACTGGATGGTCGACTGCCGTATAGCAGTCGACCAATCGTCGCATCCATCCTGGCCGTTGGATGATGCACGGTCCAACGGTCAGGATCCAGGGGCGCGGCGTCCGGTCGTACCGTCGGTGTGAGGCCCACCCAACCTATATATATAAGTGGGGAGGCCTCATTGACATCATTTTTCAACCACTCCTCCTCAAGCGGGACATTGGGACTAAGCATGCCTAGCATCCTTTGCCTAATGTTTTGAGAGGGCCTAGGGGGCGGTTGGAAGATTGGTTTAGGGTGCAAACTCTTGCCAATTTTGGATCCGATTTTTTGCGGTGGAGCGGTGTGAATACGGCTGTGTTTGTGAACACATTTGAGTTGTGTTTGTGAACACAATAATAGCGTGTTTTTAAACACGATGGAGGATCGAAGTTGGAGGATGCCGGAGGACGAGCCGGATGCACCCGGCAGGGTGTACAAACGGCCCCCTAAGCGGCAACGACATTCCGATGTGGGATCAGGAAGTGCTTCGGGAACGGGAGCCAATATTACCCCCCGTTCAGATACTACCGTTCCCGTCCGCCCAAATGCCGGTGCCCCTACGAGCAGCCAAGGAGGGGCTTCCGCGGCCTCAGGGTTGTCGAGTAGGAGCGGAAAACCAAGGGTAAAGTTCTCGGATGCGATAACGGCAAAGGTCCACCAAGCCATAGTTGACTGGTATTTGAGGAATGGGGAGGCCGGCATCAAATTCTGTTTTTTGGAGCAGCTGAAACACAAAAGGGTTGAGATAATTAAAAGGGACATGGAGGTTGCTATTCGACAGGAAGTGGATGGCCCCGAGTTTAGCGGTGATAGGAATCTTGCGGGGTTTGATTCATGGGTGAAGAATAAGTCCCAAAATGGTATTTTCAACCTCAAGTAATTGGTTGAGAACATGTTCCCGGAGGGCGAAACAGGCGAGGTGTTGAGCCCTCGAGCTGTAAGAATCCGGGAAATATTTTTGTGGTGGGATCCCGTGGCCAAAGGATTGTCCAAGACGGCCTCCAAAATAATTCCTTGGAAGGCGGAGAAATTGGAGAAGTGGCTAAGGGTGTCGGGCCCATGCCAACTATTGTGGATTCCCGATACGGCAAATGTCGTGAGTTTGAAGAGCATTAAGAAGGTGGGGGGTTACGGGGAGGTGAGGAAGGTGAGGATCGAGGGCGACGATCGTCTCCCACCGGAGATTACGTGGGCTGAAAAAACCCCAAAGACGTCGGATAGGCAAAAAGCTCGTATCCAAGTAAGTGCGGAGGGATGCGTTTTAAAGAGCACGCATCCAGGTTTCATCAAGTTTTGGTTAATCAACAGTGTGTCCAATGCGGGCTATACACTATAGTGGAACGGGGGCACTCTACGAGAGATGTTCATCCGGGATAGAGCCCACCGCCCAAATGCCAATATTTTGACAATGGACGCAACCGAATGGCAACTCTATGACCAAGTCCAAAAGTTCCAGGCGAAGAGGATAAAGTTGGCTTGGGCATTGTTATGGATCATGGAGGCTTTGCACGCTGCAAATGTGCAACACAACGATCTATCCATTGACAACATTATGTTGCATTGGGAATCGGACGGGAGCCTCAAGATTGGGGTGTGCGATTGGAGATGTGCAACGCATTCGGGTGAGGATGTCCTATCGCTATGACATGCGGAAACCGTAGAAGCGAAGGAAAAATTGAGGAAGGAGAAGTTTTGGGTGGCGCCGGAACTGTTTTACATCCAAAACAGGAGACACCAGGATCCCGATGTATATTACACCGCGGAGGCTGAGTGTTATGCGGTCGGCATGATTGCTCGACAACTTTGCAACGATGGTGATGACCGAATTCTCTTTGCCAATGAAGGAAGGAAAATTTGGGATGTCACTTTGAGTGCATTGACCTGCGAGAATGTGTCCAACCGCATTTCATTGACCATCGCCAAACTACGGATGCAGATGTAGTTTGTGGGGTGGGATGAGCCCATAGACTGCTGGAGAACTGAGGTTAAGGATAGTGTTGTGTCTGTTTAGTTCTTTAGGTAACATCGTAGGGGTTAAGGTAGTATGCGTGTGTCATTGATATGGACAACCTTGTATATTTTTGATATCTTTACGATATACTTGTTTTAATACAATGCGGTTTTTTTTTCTTCTACGTATCATTGTTGGCTTTAATCATATTTTTCCTAAACTATTTCCATCCATCCATATTCCACTATACCCAAACCATTAAAATTTAACCCAACAAACATATGATGTCGACTGCATTTGTCTGTTAATAGTATCAGTCGACGGCAATGGTCGACTGCTACAACTGCAGTCGACTATCTTCGTCGACGGCCAACATAGCAGTCGACTACCAACCATGGTCGACTGCCAATGTAGCAGTCGACTATCATGGTCGACTGCTATGTTGGCCGTCGACGAAGATAGTCGACTGCTACATTAACAGTCGACCATTGTAGTCGACTGCTACATTAGCAATCGACTACAATGGTCGACTGCTAAGTTAGCAGTCGACCATTGTAGTCGACTGCTAACTTAGCAGTCGATTAAGTGGTCGACTGCCTATATAGCAGTCGACCACTTAGTCGACTGCTACATAAGCAGTCGACCATTGTAGTCGACTGCTGAGTTAGCAGTCGATTAAGTGGTCGACTGCCTATATAGCAGTCGACCATGGTAGACGACTGCCTGTATTGATGTCGAAATAATTACTTATCTGAAAAAAAATCCCATTAGTAATTTTTTTTACTACAGTAACGTCCGTTTGGCATCACACCCTGGACGTGACGCGACATGACGCGACGTGACGCGTTTAGGCCGCGTCACGTCCATTTGTACATCCCTGAGTGGTGTACATTATTGAGACTAGTCCATAAATTTGAGACTACGTGTAATCTCCACAATTTCATGTATGTTCTTGTTCCTCTCTTAAAAATGTTTTTGCATAGAAGGACATTCATTTGAAAGTGAAAATATGCACATTTTTTTTTAATCCTTATGAAGAGCGCACCCCCCGAGCCTCAACTTCAACAAGGAGTCAAAAAATATGTGGGTACATTTGAGCAAATTCGAAACGTAGTCCACGATTGTGGCAAGCTAATCCTTAAAGGATGCCGCCTGGTCTTAATATACAATTGTATACACAACATATATACTAGGCCTCACCAAGTTTGGAATCGTTGGGCAAACCTGTTTTTTGTGACTTTGATTGCGGTATTTGATGGCAAACATACCCAACAGCAATGCAGCAATCACCCCAGCGATGGCTAGCAACTTGTTTCACGGCAGGGGTGGGGGGGGGGTGTGAGGCCAAACCCACCACCCTTAAGCGTCCTAGTCCGGGTCATGGGTTTGGAGATCACATGTGTAATATAAAAACTTGTAGCAACATGAAATGTACGTTCTACCTTGATGGACTTACAACTTACTTCAAGTCATGACATTTTATTAGTGTGACTCTCTTGCATAGGTACATCCTTGGCTTTCTCAAGAGTCCACCCCACCGCCTTTGCCACGCATGCCCTCAAAGATTTCCCTCTTGCAAACTTGGTCCTGGCTGACGATTCTTCACTAGTGCATGACACCTCGCTGAGGCTATGGCTTGTTGATTCCATGAGGCACATAAGTCTTTAATACAAGTGTTAAAAAATACTTATATAACCTATCATCGCCTCCTCTCCCACAAGTCCCTCGCAACAACTTCCCAAGTTCACACCTTAATGCAGCTACTAACCCAGCAGCCTCGTCCAAGTACTAAACCAACAAAATTAAGTGTTCCAATCTAATATAAATCCAAACACTATGAATCTAAATATCGCAAGTCTAAATACTATGAGAGTAAATATTATAAGAGTAAGCACTATAAGTCTAAATACTATAATTCCCAACACTAGAAGTCTAATTTCTAGAAGTCTAAATACTAGAGCTATGCACTTGTTTCTAAATGCTTTTAATCTAACACTACATCTAACAATGCAAAGCTAACTTCAAGACTAATTGACCTTGGCTCTTCACCTTGAAACCTTGCACACACACGTGCTCTTCTCTTGCTTCTCACACACTCACACTTATAACACATGGGGCGCCAAGGAGCACAAAGGAAAGAGAGAGTGAATAGGAACACAAGTGAGTGAAGAAGATGAGAGAGAGGAATATATAGGGGGAGGGAAGGGATGAGCACCCCTCAAAGGGGTGCCAAAGGAGCACGAAGGAAAGAGAGTGTGAATAGGAACACAAGTGAGTGAAGAAGGTGAGAGAGAGGAATATATAGGGGAAGGGAAGGGGTAAGCACCCCTCAAAGCTCAAGATAAGCCCCTTAATCCTCTCCTATTTTGTAGGCTCTCATCCTATCCTTTAAGCCTTCAACTCTTAAACCAACAACATAGATCCTAATTCAAACGGGGGAGGGAAGGGGTGAGCACCCCTCAAAGCTCAAGATAAGCCCCTCGATCCTCTCCTACTTTGTAGGCTCTCATCCTATCCTTTAAGCCTTCAACTCTTAAACCAACAACATAGATCCTAATTCAAACGGGGGAGGGAGAGAGAGAGAGAAAGAGGGAAGATATATGAGAGAAGAAGGAGAAAAAGATGATAGGAGAGAAGGGGAGGAGAGGGCATCCAACCACAACCCTTTAAACTTTCTCCTACTTAGTAGAACCTTATCCTATCCACTAACTCCTCACCCTCTAAACCAACAAGAGCATGTTCTAATTCAAAAATTTAAACCCAAGGCCCTTCCCCTTGCCTCATCAAACACTACTCCTCTAATCAAAACACTCCCTAATGCCACTAATCCTCTACTTAACCACACAAAATGGCTTAAGGCCTAAACCTAAATCCACACTAAGCCTCACTCTTTTTATACTTTTGATTGTTTCAATAACACTTCAATTGCAATTCTAAGTAGATCCTAAACATAAAACAAATATGAGCAACCATTTTGGGCTCATAGGGGGCGCGACGGCGGCTGAGAAACTTGGAGTTCGTGAGGAATCAGCAGTGGCTTGTGAGTGTCCGATTCCTTCCGCGGAGGGAGAGCTGGAGCTGGTGGACCTGCTGTGGGTTGTGAGACTCGCGTTGATATGGTATCCTAGCCTATTACCGATACCTGACCTTAAACCGAGTTCTAGGGAACAAATTAGAGGAAATGTTCCCTAGGTGGTGTCACCAAAAATCCTCCACCCTTCGATTTCGTCCTAGCCCGAGTGGAAAAATTTATAATGACATGTAGAGACTTATCTCTTTGTAACCCAATATATAATTCCAATCTACCCTTGGAATATACACAACTTGATTAACACCACACTATATAATTTTACATTCCTTAATGTCGGGCAAGGTTATATCCTTAGCCTTTTCTAATGTCCACCCGGCCGCTTTGGCCACGCATGCCTTCAAAGATATCCCTCTTGTGAATCGAGTCCTTGCCGTCGACTCCACACTACTACATGAGTTCTCGCTTACTGATTCCGTGCTATCACATGTCATCGTGGTTGATTCCGTATTGATACATGACACTTCGCTTGTGGATTCCATGAGCACATAGGCTTTAAATACAAGTATTAAAAAATACTTATATACTTATCATTGCCCTTCCTTTTTTAAGTTCTTCTTGATGTAAATCTCTATCAATGTCTTCCTACTAAACTTCAGAATAGTATAACTCCCACCCAACTTATGTTCTTCAAGTGAAATTTGGTACACTTGTTAATTACCTTATCAAAAATCTCCACACCAAATTTTGGCACAAACAGAGTTCATATGCAAAAGTTATGCATGAAATTCTAACTCTAATTACTTAGTATGAATGCTGTGATAAAGCATCCGGTCATTAAAACTCTAATAACTTCCAACTCCTACGTCCAATCAATTTAAAATTTTGACACAAGATAGATATATAAGTTCAGAAGGTAGTGTCAAATTTTGGTATCCATATCTATAACCCTCTAAGAGATACATATTTTCAAACCTTGTTGCTTTGTTCCTAGACACCCTCCCCTTCAACTTTTAATAACTCTTTCATCCCAATGACTGAAGCTCTCAAATGTTTACCACAACTCCCATACTTTATAATAAACAATCCCTCAAATTTTCATACCCATTGAACACTCTGATCATCCATAATTGACAAATCTCTCACTATAAAGTTCTGCTCAAGTTCATAACTAATAAAACACTACAAGTAATGCACCTGGGTGCATGTGAGCCCAAAGCGGTGCCCACATTTAGTCTTAATCTTTAGAAAATATTAGTCGGTGTGCTTTGAAGTGGTATGTCACTTCACAAAAATATAAAAAGAGTGAATTGTTAGCCTTAGGAGTACAATGTTATAAGGGGCTTGAAGTGGAGAGGTTAGTGTGTTTTTACCTTAGGAAAGGATTTGAGTGAATAGGGATAGGTAAGAAGAACTTGGATTGAGTAGTTAGTGAGTAGGCTAGTACAAATGGATGGAGACAACCAAGGTGACTCAAGAGGCAAGTGTATTCGAATTGGGATGAATGGAGGATCACATTGAACGCACAAGTGGACCACCTCATCGTGGCCACTTAATGGGGAAGGTCCAAGGAAGAACGCAAGGTGGAGGATAAGCAAATTCTAAAAGCACCAATCAAATTACGATTTAAGCATCGTGGTTTGAATTAAAGTGGTGAGTGACAATTTGGGAAGGTAAGGGGAGAAAGTTATGGCGGCGGAAAGTGAAGGAGGCTAAGTTTGGGTTGAGCATCCCAAGGGGGTCCGAGGTAAGGTGGGGGATTCTCTTATTTTCTCTCTCGATCTCTCGTGTGTGGTGTTAGGAATTGGAGCTCTTAGAGCTCATGAGGAGATTGTGAATTAGTTGGTAGGAAAGACTCTTAAACTTAACGACAATGTGTGGGAAATTAGCGGAGTTAATTAGTGTAGTTAGTTGGTCTCTCTTTCTCTCAAGTGCTCTCAAGGGAGCGAGCTCTTAAGAAGCTTGAAGCTATGTGTGTGGGTGTGTGTGGAGCAAGAAGGGTGCACGTGTGGTGCAAGGTTCTAGGTAGAGAACCGAGGCAAACTAGTTTTTAGATTGGTTTTGCATTGCTTAGATATAGTATCTGACTTAAGGCATTTAGTGATAGTGTTTAGTTCATAGTGTTCACCTCATAGCATTTAGTTTATAGAGCTTAGTTTGAACCATTAAATTGGCGCACTCAGTTAGTATTAGATGATGGTACTTATTTTGAATGGTTTAATATTTGGCCAAAGGCCTGAATTGTTGAAGAAGGAGCTGGGCTTTTGGAGAAGGTGCTGGGAGTCCGAGACTGGGTAAGCTATAAGCTGGGATTAGCTCTGCAGCTGGGCCTAGTCAGCTGCAGTTGCTGGTTAAAGCCACTTCACACATGAGCCAAGAGCCGTGACCTTGTAATGCAGAGCCGAGACTGTGAACTGGGTTAGCTGCGCCTGAATTGGGAACCGTAGCGGCCAGAGCCAAGGGAGCTGCACTAATCAAGCTGAGATTGAGGAGATTACCCGACGGCAGCTAATTAAGGGAAGGTGGCTATGATCAGGGAGAACCGACAGTTGGTTACAAGTTGTTTAAGGGACATCTAGGCCAATCATGGGCCATGCTGATTAGGAGTTAGGCTAATTGCGGGTTAGGCTAACTAGGAGCTGGCAAGTTAGAAGATGGACTATTTGCAGCTAGGCTAGTTAGGAGCTAGCTACCTAGGAGCTGGTTAATTAAGGGCCGAGCAAATAAGGAGCTAGCTAATTCGAGGCTAGCCTAACTTGAGAAGGGCTAACAAGGAGCTGATCTCTGTCTGCGGGAAACAGGTGCCTCAAGGAAGAAATTGACGGGCGGTGACGGGCGTCAATCTGCATCGAACAGCGTAGAATTTCGGAGTGAGATTTTACTTTGCTGCAAAAAGGACGAGCTAGGGTGAGACTGATTGTTGTTATGCATCGGGGAACGCATTTGATTAGTAAAGTAATGGTGTGTGGCTTGAGAAATTAGGTAGATCATTGAATTTGCAAGACCAACTTTGGTGGTGTTCAAGCCAAAGGTTGGGATTTGAACTAGTATGGGGAATGTAGTTTGGTGTGACACATTTAGAGTAGTTTAGCACAAGGAGTGCTAAGTTAATTAAATTGAGGATGGTGTGATGTGGGAAATTTGATGTGAAAAGTATTTGTTAATACTTTGCATTGATAACCGCATAAATAAATAAAAAAATGAGTTGTTCCACATTCATGGATTGGTATGTGAAGTAGTTTAGAACAAAGTCACATGAAGAGTTGATCCTTGCACTATGGACTCACCCACTAAGCCTAGTGAGGAGCTCAAGGACCCTAAGGAAGTAAAGGTGATCAATGGTAAAAGAAAGAGAGGAATATCCGCTTGGGCTTGCGCGTACAAGGCAAGGAATTGGACACTTGAGTCATCAAAGGACTCATCCAAGCCCAAGGCCAATGCCACGGAAGAATGTGAGCCCAAGGCCAATGCCACGGAAGAATGTGAGCCCAAACCCACTACTCGGACTACGAACGCTTAAGGGTGGGGGGTTTGGCCTCACAGTGCACCTAAGGTAATAGGAGCCAAAAACGACATCCTTTAATTGCTTTGTTGGGTTCCTTTTTCAAGAATGGAGGAAGGAATGTGGTAGTTGGCCTACGCATTCAATAGAGCTAAAACGGGCGGTTGAGGTGTCAGCCCATAATTGCCTGGTCATTTCCTCGGAACTTGCATCAAGCATCGGGCATGGGGGGAACCAGGGTACACGTTCAAAGTTCTCTGTTGGGCACGAACGCATCCCCCGTCTCCACAGCAGGGGTCTCGAGCTTTGCGTCTCACACCTTGATCTTTCATCTTTGCGCTTTAGGGCTCAGCTTCGCGTTTTCAGGCTGTGCGTGTCTTTGTGGTTTGTGTGTGCTTGCAGGGTATGGGTTTTGCTCCAGCGCCACATTCTGATTGACGCTTTGCACTTCTGATGGGAAGAACGTGATTTGTGTAGTGATAGTTTAACAGAGTTTTCAAATAATGGAAGGCATAGTTGGTCGCGGTGAATCGGCAAAGTTGTCTAGGGAGAGGAGGAGTTCATTGGATCGAAAACCACGAATGTGCAAGCCAACGCCCTCTGTGGCAGACATGTTGTTAGAGTTACAAGGTTTGAAAACCCAATCTGCCGATTTTTTCATCAATGAAAGGGGATTGAGTGGGTCGGGTTTGAACCCAAAGCTTGCTTCAGATATGTCTTGTGTTACGCCTGGGAAGATCGAAGAGATTTGGGGCAAGTGCGTCGCATTCAAGACAACGAATACCACGTTGAAGCCGGAGACAAGGAAAGAGCTGTTGCAGTTGTACTCCAAGATCTATGGCAAGATGGAGGTGACGAACAAGGAGTTCATGGCTTGGGTCGTGAAGGGCTACATTGCCGACCAGATGGGGTTTGAGGTGGATTGGGCCTCTGCAGCAGCCTCCACCGCCGTGGTCCAAGCATCTCGGCTGGAAGGAGAGCTTTTGAAACGCGATTTGTCCGAGGAAGAAGTGGCGGACCTTTTACGTCTAGCGCCTGGGGTTTCCAAGCCCTCGGGCTCTCACTTGCATCCTCCTGGTCGAGGTGCGGCACCTTTACCGGGAGAGAAGTTGAAATCGTTTTTTTGCAAGACTTCTGCTTTTTCGGTGCCTCAAATGTCAGCAACGGAAGTAGCTGCCACTAAGGAGGTTTTGAGGGTAGAGGAGGAGTTGCTTGCCACCACAAGAAGCAAGCTGCAGTTTCTGGAGTCCAATCAGAAGACTATTGCAGACAAGATCGTTGCCTTCAAGTTTGGCATGGACGATCGGTTTGCTGACAAAAAGGAGGCCGCTGATAACATCAACATTGTACAAGGGGACTTGGACAATGTTGTCCAGCAGATTGCTGACGCACACAAGATTGTGAGTCATTTCTGCGACTGAAAACTGTAGCGCATAAGTTTTATTTTCAATTTTCCTTCCTCTTGTTTGTCTGCTTATACTTGATTGTTTGAAATTATCCAGATTTGGAGCAGTGATAGGGTTCAGGTTTCGGTGGTCTTATGAATCTCATTGAAAACTGAGATTCAGGGGTCAGGGTCTCGAGTTTGTCATCTTATACTTGATTGTTTGGAATCCAGATTCGGAGCAGTTATAGGGTTCAGGTTTCAGTGGTCTTGTGAATATAATTGACAATTGAGATTCATGATTCAGGGTCTCTTATTTGTTTGCTTGCACTTGAAGCTATGAAATCTAGATTCGGAGCAGTTATAGGGTTCAAGTTTCGGTGGTATTATGGGTTTAGGTGACAGACGAGAGTCAGGGTTTAAGGTCTCCAATTCATAATGAAAAATGGCTTCTTGATTTTGAACCATTTCTGTGCAGATCCAAGAATTCAGGGACAATCTTGATGAAGGGAATGTGGGTTTTGAGTTAGGGTTAAAGCGTCTAGAAGAGCTTGGGTCTGATCGGGACATGTTCTCTCGGAATTTAGAGTTTGCTAGATTCAGTTTTCAAGATGCTGAGAGAAAAGCCAAGAGAGCTCAAGGCTTGTATGAAGATGCTGGTTACAACATGTTACAGTCTGATGACAGCATCAAGAAAGTCTGTAAGGAGATAGAGCAGGTGCAACGATTGAGGGATGCAATTTCAGATCACATTGTCAAGATGAAGAGTGGTGGAGGTTCAGCGTGTTGGCCAAAGCCCACTATTCACCCCCACATGCCGGAAGATGAGGAAGGTTCATTTCATTTAGATCCTTGCTCATTTTGTAATCGCTGGTATAATTCATTTGATGTTGTGATGACAAGCTGCAAACATTTCTATCACCCATTTTGCATCACCAAGCTTGTAGATACTCACAATTGTTGTGTCACCTGTGAAAAGCCGTTTCACCCTGCCTGGCGGAAATCCTTTGGTTTTAGGGAACCACAATCTGATTTGCAAGATAGTGGTGGTAAGAGTGCTCTAGCCAAATCCATTGACGAGCTGAGTGAGTCGTTGAAGGATTCCTTGGGTGCTCCCCTTCGAGATTGTAAGTGCTGCTATCCCTGCTTCATTTTTTTTGTGCTTCAATTCGTTGATGTAGGGTTGTTTTCTTGTTGAAGTTTGGTTGGTTTGATGCTTCGCGGCTTTGTTACACTGGTGCTTCTTTGCTGGACCCATCCAGTAAAGTGTATGTGCTCCTATAATGCACTTGGACAACATTTGAATAGGCCCCTTGCTTTGTCTTTGTCGTAGCTTGCCTTCATCTCTGCGGGGGTGCTTGTTAGTTTAGTACGTGCTCTTTGAATGTGCTTTGGGGTGCTTTTAAAACAACCAGGTGTGCTTTAAGTCCTTTTGATACTAGGGTGTGCTTTCAATGCTCTTGGAATGCACACCCGATACTTCTTCAGTGGTCTCTCCAACTTTGTGGTTGCTTGGCTTCTTGAGGTGGTGCTTACCTGGGTTGGGACTACACACCCGGTGCTTCTTCACTGCCCACATGCTCTGAATTTCGTTTAGCTTGCTTTGAATGTCGTTCGGCTTGCTTTGAATTTCGTTCAGTTTGCTTTGCTCGTGCCTTGCCTGCTTCAGCACTCCTTGGTTCGTTTGGGCATTCCTTGGTTTGTTTATGCATTGCTCAGGTGGTTTGGGCGCTGCTCAAGTGGTGTGGGCGTGCTTTGAATTTCGTTCGGCTTGCTTTGAATTTCGTTTGGCTTGCTTTGAATTTCGTTGGGCTTGCTTTCCTCATGCTTTGCCTGCTTCAGCAGTCCTTGGTTCGTTTGGGCACTCCTTGGTTTGTTTATGCACTGCTCAGGTGGTTTGGGCGTTGCTCAAGTGGTGTGGGCGTGCTTTGAATTTCATTTGGCTTGCTTTGAATTTCGTTCGGCTTGCTTTGAATTTCGTTTGACTTGCTTTGAATTTCGTTGGGCTTGCTTTCCTCATGCTTTGCCTGCTTCAGCAGTCCTTGGTTCGTTTGGGCACTCCTTGGTTTGTTTATGCACTGCTCAGGTGGTTTGGGCGCTGCTCAAGTGGTGTGGGCGTGCTTTGAATTTCATTTGGCTTGCTTTGAATTTCGTTTGGCTTGCTTTGCTCGTGCTTTGCCTGCTTCAGCAGTCCTTGGTTCGTTTGGGCATTGCTCAGGTGGTTTGGGCACTGCTTGATTTCTTTGGATTTGCTAGACTGCACCTCCAGTGTTTTTTTTCCAACTTTCTTGTTTTCTTTTCAATTTGGTTCTTACAGTGGTACTTGGCTACTTTCATTAGGTGCTACAAGGGTGTGCGTATATTCCTGTAGCCTTTTGATGTTGTCGCTGCCTTTGTGTGTTTTCTGGTATTATACCAAGCTCCATGAACACAACATGAATATGTGTGTTGAATTTTGCACAGCAAGCGTCTTGCTTTATACACTTTGGCTTCTTGTACCTTATCACGATCTCAACGTATTGAGCGTATCAATGTGCTGAATGTGTGTACAGGGTCACGATCAAGGGGAAGACAATCAGATAGGGACTCATGTGGATCAATACATCAAGAGCAGCTACTGATTCCATGCTCTTCGGGTAGTAACTTGAAAGATCTGGCTTTATTCAATGGGAGCCCAAAAGTACAGGCGCCATCAACTGAAGAAGCAGAGGTGGAATCACCACCAAAGGAGCTACCTCCTCTTAGCGTCACAACAAATCCAGATGGCTGCGATGTACTTTCGGCAGGAGCCTGCCTTCACAACCAACCAACGCTGCATTTAAGCGATTTGGAAGGTGTGTTCAATTGTACAACCTTCTCAGACTAACTAGCTGCTTATGGACTTGCACTAGTTCATGTGCATAGCTTTCACTGGCTTGTAATGAGATTTGTGGTGTTCAAATTATGAATGAATATTGTGTGTGCCCTTAGCCATGTAATGGGTTCATACAGGTCTGCAATCGGATGATGTTGTCCCACATGAAGCAGGACCTTCCTCGCTGAAACGATCCTTGAATCTTGCAGCAGAAGAAACGGGGATAAGGAAGAAAGTCAACTTGACAGCCTTATCCAGTGGAGGCAGGGAGATAGATGTTGGGGCAAAGTCATCGGTGCAGACCCCTAAGAAACCTGCTGGTCGCACGCCCTTGTGCAAGAAAGGAGACTTAGAGCATGCTCCCGATGTAGTTGTAGAGAAAGTAAGTCGAGTCACTAGGAGCAGGGTTAAAAACACTTGAAATTAAAATATTGGATTTGTTTTTGAACGAAGATCTTTTTTATCTATAATAAAAAAAGTCTGTTACCAATTAGTTATCTTCTTAAAACAATCTCATCATTGGAATTAATGTTTGTCAAGTATTTTTCGTGAATTGGTGAATTTATGGATCCGAGAGGCTTACGAGATTCTGAGCAACGAGCGAAGGTGACAGATTTACGATATTTACGGTATGGACGGATTGACATCAGGTTTAGAGTTAGGTCCAAAGTTTAGGTCAAGAGAAGAAGTAAAGGCTGAGTTTGAGCGATTACAGCATGGCTAGAAGGAAAGGAGACTGGCAGCGCATGTGCACCAACAGGGTTCTTTGCTCATGAATTTGTCACTTGTTCAGTTTTTCAAATCATACAAGAGCTCGAAGATAGTTGGGTGGGTCTCCAATTCCTTTGTGCCTTACTGTTGCTGTGAATGTGGTGATAATGCAAAATGTGTTCATCGGCAACTCAACTTGGAAAGGAAATATATTGACTGATGAGGCAACGCATATCATTACATCATATTTCTAACCTGATGTTGTAGCTGCCTTTCAGCAGGCTGTTTTGAATAGAAAAGGCTGACTCTTACAAATCGTTGTGAGTGGTCCTGACAAGTGTTCGACGGTTATACATGTTGTGGTTGCTTAACGACCTGGTTATCATGCAGATATGGACTACAGGTATCTGTATGGCTCAATAAATTAAGTAGCCGACCATGATTGATATCTGCCACTAAGAAATTATCAAATAAAGTGTCTGATAAGCTTTTATGATAAGCTTCTAATAGTGGAGACGCAAATGTCAATAATAGATATCTTTAAATTTTAGAGTCAAACAAGTGTTTATTATGATACTAATCTATGATATTTATGATTGTAGCTAGTAAAGTTTCTTATCAAAACAAGGAGATTCGGGTTTATGATGAATTTTTGAAGGAACCACTTTTGAGAAATCGTGGACCGCCATGTCGGTGAGACGAATCTGCAACGTCAATGTCAATTAATTGCTGTGCATGGTCGAGTGCCAATCCTATACAGCTGGTGAGCAGGATGAGCGATATCATAGCTACTGTCGACACGATCCATGGCGGTGAATGTTGCCCCATCTTCTGTAGATTCCTCCAGAATGACTCTCCGAACACAAGTTAGGCAAGCAAGAGTGTTTTGGGAATGAAACAAAATTGCTTCATCTGTCTCACTAAATAATAAGAATAAAATCTGATAGATCACTTGTCAAACGTACAAACATCAGAGCAACACATATATACAGTATAGGCGAAGAGGCTCCTCATTCATGCTTGGTCCGCAGGGAGCCGGCGTTTATATCTATTTATCTGGGAGATAGGTTGTAAACGAAAAATATTTTCGAATCCCTCTCAACACGATCAATGAGCCAAGCCCGCCGCAAGATTTGTCTTGGGCAGAAGATTCTCAAGGAGATTAATGTCAGGATGCAGATTGTTTGTGAAAACTCAGGATTTCTTGATGTAATTCCATTAGTTCTGAGCAGTGTGTGCTGTTTTATAAGGAACAAGATGCATCAACTAGTAGAGGCATACCGTATGGGATTAGAGCAAAAAACAGGAAAGATGAGTGGGATGAGAAATGGTAGGAGTTCCCGGCTTCGCCTGCGGGCCGTCTGCATAAGGGCCGGTTCACGTAAGCCCCAAGTATGACATGGATGCTTACATGGCAACACAGTTTCGAGGTGAGGCTGGGGACTTGTGTTGAGAGTTGGTTCGAGCAAAAAGCTACTCTACTTTATGACCTGAGTAGAAAATAAATTTCCCTTTTCTGAGCTTGTTTCACTATTGCAAGTCGCTGTGGTAGCTACAATAGGTGATCTGGGGATGGTATCATGGACTCTGTTGTCCTGTGAGAAATGGTGGGTTCCACCTTTGCTGTTTTCAAGCGTAGTGGTTGCTGTTGCCGCTTTGGCATCCTGGATCGTCAAGGAACATCTCATCAGCAACTTCAAGGTATGAACCTCAAATCCCAAACGTAGGTAGGCAACAGCCTTCATATCAAACTCATCGTACTACAGCTAACCTCCAAAGAAAACATGATGACTAGGCCTGACTTCCATGTGAGGGTAACAGATTCTTCTAGGCTTTCATTGCTTCAAATATATATTTGCTCATGCCTTCTAAGTCTAGCTCTACAAGCTAGCCAAGTCTTAGCCAACGGATTGTTAGTCATGTGCTTCTGTGTCATATAGTTTGTGGGGTTCACTGATGGAAATCGTATTTGACTTCTGCATCAAAAGAGGATACAAGTTGATCAGAGATAGTCGGCAGTTGCTTGATATATAGATTATCACTTTTTGAGTATCACTTTTTGAGTCTTTACATGCATTTCATCCAAACGACCTTTAAACATTACTCAAAGGTTCCAGTGCTTGAGTTTTATGTCAATTAGTGGTGTTGTTCTAATAATTGAGGAACATAATCTAATGCACTAATTTGTGCGAATGCCAGGTGGTGTTCTTCATTGGCAGCCTTGTATTATATCTCGCTTGGACGATAGGCATGATTTTAGTCATCTCCAACCAGATGCTCTGTCATGGATGATGTGATATGTTAAACGCATCCCAAGACCATGTGCTACTGGATGTGATTGTTATTTCCATGACTCTTTGCCCCATTTATTTGGAATTATATGCCTCTTCTGATCTGACACACTGAGGCCCTCAAGTTCTATTCCTCTGTCCCCTCAATATCTAGGAGGACGGTAGATATACCACATCCAGCAGTGGTACCATCTACCAATTCCCTAGATACTGGATAGAAGTGATGAAGCATACGATGATTATAGCTCACTCAATTACACAAATATCTGACGATTTCAACCATTCTGACCTCTCCTCGAGTGAACAACTTCAATCAAATACCAACCACTCATCTGTACGAAGTCCATCCTTAAATTGCAATGCCAAGCTCGTATCTGATGCCTAATTTGAGCCATTCACTTGGCCTCATTGGAGATTGTGTCAATATTCAATTAATGTTGCCCTGAATGTGGAGAATCACATGTTAGTTTGACCCAATTAAATCAAGTGAGGTCTAATCAAGTATCTAATCAAGTATCTAATCAAGTAGCATTGCATCCCGAAGAGCTTCATCTATGATCTCTTTCACTTCCAACGTTAATTCAAATCCAGAAAACCTATTTTTAATTTGGTGCGTGATAGGAGGTAAGCTGAATTTCGCTGTCAAGCACACATGACTATAGACAAAACTAGGCTCTTTATCATCCCTAAGCAGGTAGGTCCGACTACCCTCTCGCAGCCGCTCATACCAGAAACCACCAAACACTACATCTCCTGGTCCATAACTGTTTCCCTCTAGGTCAATGAAGGGTTCCTGCACAATATGCGTTGGCTTCACCACAAGCATCAACCAATAGGGCTCATCTTCCCCAGGTGCCCGCACAGCCACATTGTCTCCCACAGACAATGCATCCGCTATCAATTCGCCTCCACTACCGGCCTCAACTTCCTCATCTTCGTCATACAATCGCCGCGTCTGACTTGGTGCTTTGGGCTTCAATCTATGTAAAGTAAAGTCCTGCACATGATCCGATTGGTGGCAACACACCACTCAGATGAGTAACCCAAACAAACGTGACAAAGCATGACAAAGCACAAAACCAAACAACTGTCGCATCTCTTGCAGACACAACTGCACATGATCCGATTGGCCACAACCTTGCTCAAATGAATACCCTAAGCTCAAATTTGACTAGAGCATGACAAAGCACGAAATTGATTCAGTGTCGGATCTCTAGGAAACACACCTGCACATGATCTGATTGGTGGCAACCCTGCTCAGATGAATAACCCAAACAAACATGACAAAAGCATGACAAAGCACGAAACTGAATAAGTGTCGGATCTCTAGCAGACACAGATCTGCATTGATGATTCGACATGCTCCCTGGAACCCTGTCGCATTGCTTAGGGTCCGAGCGGTCAACACATCCAGGACCCATCTTCGGTATCTCCCAAAAGAATTTGTGTGTTGTTCGCCTAGAACTTGCAGGGCCAGCATGCACTGTTTCAGATTGATCCTTCAGGAATTGAACGATCTCTGCTGCGTTTTGCAACTTGAGCCCTCTCGGTTTGAGCTGCTCATTTCGGATCTCCCGCTTCAAAAGAGCCCCTGCACCATCCACCTCCCCTTTTCCATGGCCACTAGCAAAATAGTTCCAACTCATTTGACAACCATCTCTCATAATGTCAAGACTAGTCAAATTTGGATACCGACTTATAAAGTACCATGCACGGGCTGATTTGAATTGCCCAGAGCACCCATCAGACCACACAATGTGATTTCTAGGCACAAACCCTCGATCCTTCATGTGTTCCCAGTTCAACATGAAGGCATGCTGGACATATAGAGAGTCATGTATCTTGTCGTCATAAACATAGTAATGAGTCTCTTTCAACAAGAATGGCTCTTCATTTTCCATACACCATTCAGGGTTCAACCTATATGTGATATGGACCAGAATTGTCACTTGTTCATTATGCCAATGCATGCTTTGAATTTCGTTTTGCACTTTTAGAGTGTAATTCTCACTGAAGTCTACACAAGAGATCAAAGTGTCAGTTGGAACCGACCCAAATAGTTCCTTGAATTGAAAATCCTGCCAAGACCCTATGTAATTGTGCAAAACAAAGCTTTGGAGTTTAGATTTCAAGTACAAGATTAACTCCAGAGGTGGAGATTCACGGTACTCCACTGTCGCAGCCTTCTTAGGGTTTCCCTCTTCCATGGTGCCAACCACCTTGTACCCAATGGTCTTCCATTTAACCACTTTTATAGAGGTCATTTCAAAGGGGCACACACGAAGCAACTTCACACCGCAATCTGCACATGTACCCCTCAAACATGCTGCCTTGTGCCACATTGAGAATTCAGGCTTCTCACACAGTATAGAAGTCCACAAATTAGTCAACCGCTCATACAACAAACGATGAGCATTGCACGTGTCCAATGCAAGCGGTCCACACCCTACACCCCGACAAACCATATCACACCGGCAATGACAATGAAGATGAACTCCTTGTTTGTCAGCACGCATGATGTCCAATGCAATCATGAGGTCAATCACCTCTTGGTGGTATCTACAACAACACGTGTTCCAGATTTTGAGGCGTTTTACCCACCATGGCTTCAGATTCTCAAACGAGCTCAAGCTACACAGCAAATTGGGGTGCCTTCCTTTGAAAGTACTGTAAAACTCTAGCTGCATTAGAAAAACCAGCATGAGAAACTATCAACCAGATTGGTAGCACCAAGAGCATTCAGAGCACGATTGAGGCACACAAGGATCACCAGAAGCAGACCACCAGAAGCACACAAGGAACTGGAAATGCACACAAGGAACTGGAAATGCACACAAGGAACTGGAAATGCACACAAGGACAACTAGAAGCACAAAAGGACCGCCAAAAGCATCCAAGCCTCCAAAGAACAGCAAATGCACCCACATACCACCCTAAGCTCAAGAGAACCAAATAAAGCAATCATAAACCACTAGAAGGACATGCTAAGCAACCGAAGCAAAGCAAACCCCAAATCTTTAAAAAAACACCCCTAAGCATAAATTCTCCATCGTAAATAGAAGCACAAGCACCGTAAGTACAGATATACCACCTCAACACAACCAAAGCACCGCAATGACAAACACAATCATTGTAAGCACAATCATAGCACCCTCAGTAGGAGGTAAGCACTGCAAGCATACTTCAACATAACAACGGAAATATAAGTACATGCATGCCGCCCAAAAGCACGACAATGAACACCCTAAGCATGAACATGGCCCTATCAACACGAGCACAATAGTGTAAGCAGAATGAAAGCATTCTAAAACACAAGAACACAAGTTCCAAACTATCCTTAGTCCCATACTTGTAGTGAAAATATACTAGCAGTCTCATCAACCCTTCACCAATTAAAACCAAGTGGAAGCAGTCTCATCAACGCTGCACTCCATAAAACCAAGTGGAAGTGGTTGTGTTGTTGTACCTGCGAGCACTGCAAAAAATGTGTAGGATGCGAAATCCACTGGCAGAGGCCTTCGTGGAAGGTGACGATGTCCTTCCGATTTGGGGACACGGTTGTTTCATTTGCCCACCACTACTGTACCGCAAGCTTTACGTTCTCAGGAAGTGAATCACTTCGAACACTTCGCCTTTGATGGAGCCAGAATGCATCCTGCCCTGCATCCAGAATTTGTCTCCTACTCCTGGCCTTGGAAATGTTCCTCCTGTCCACCCCTAGGAGCCCAGCCAACCCCCTGCCACTCCCAACCTGAGACGACGATGCAAATGTGCACAGTATATCTTTGGCCATGACAATTTTTGATGCTTTAACACCCACCAAGTGATCCTTCAGACCCTCTCTTACGCTTGACAAGACTGAATCTTGCAACATAAAAATCTCCAAGTTACTTAAAGAGGCTGGAATTAGCCTTTTTATGTTGTTGTTCCCCAAGAATTTTTGAAAAGTTAGCTGTCTAATATTTGAGTCAAAATGTTCTAAACAAGAATAAGCAAAGTCGACTATTTCTTTAGCAATATTTGCATTAATTCTACTTGCTCTAGCATGGCAACGTTCCAAGGTAATAGGTACTCCCTCAGACAGTGTTGCAGCTGCCTGAATTGCAATCTGATCCCTATCAGCTTTTCTTGCTCTACAGCGCCTTGTGCGCTCCCGCCCATCTGCCTTGCACTTCTCAGCAGACCAAGAGCGGTATGATTCTTCGTCTAGTCCTCCACGTAGATCGCTAACACACAGTTGGGCCATTGGAACCCTAAGACCTGGAAACAAGCGAAACAATGAGGGATGTGATACCCGGAAGCAGCACGCATTTGAAGCAAGAAGTGCAGAAGATGAGGACCTGAAACCCTAGCGAAATCTTCCTTGCAGCACGTCACATTGCCTAAGCATACATATCCTGCAACCGACATGTATACTGTAACCCGAAACCATCACGATTGAATTCATTTGTCACGAGGAAAACTAGAATTTTGACATAATCGTAAACCAACAGCATACCCCGTCAAAGAGACAACAGAGAACAGCAACACACCTGCATACCCACAAACGACAGCGCCGCCTTCCTAATGTTGTCACGCCCAAGCGCAAATCATTGTGGTTTTGTGAACACAACCACTTGTATCATAAATCTGACCCCAAAAAATCGAGCGTACTTCGGAGGGAGTGCTGTAGCTCAAACCCTAGGTAGGGGTAGCACGAAATAAGTACTCGAACAACAAAGGTTTGGTCTTGAACCCTCAAGAACTCAGTGGCACCCTAAGGCGGAAATGGTATACAGACGAGGTTTGAACTCTACATTTTTGCCTCGCAACAAGAGCCACACACTCAAGAAATTGTTGTGCACTCAAAACTCCAAGTGGTGCGCAAAGGAGGATCAGTCAACAACAAGTTCCTGCTCCACATTCGCAAGCAACGAGCTCAACGCACTCAAAAACCTAGGTGCGCCATACAAAGAGTGTTGGATCTGAAAACCCTAAACCTTCGAGGATGAAGATCACAGATGCGCCTACAGGTCCACGTCATTGCAGATGTCGGGTTTGGGTTCATCCGCGAACTTTTCATCCACTGCACGGGTAACCAACTCCCATCCAATTTTCAACAGTTTTCATCCAGAAAAGGACTCTAAAACACCTAAAAGTAGTTGTTACACCCCTATTTTAGTCCTTTTTAAATCCTAAACCTTCTTCAAATGCCAAATTTCTTTTCACATAACAATCTACATGTAATATCTTACACATGAGCCAAAATTTTTTTAAAGGGTCTAGGTACAAAATCTAAATACTTACAAAAAGAGAGCCAAAAAAGGAGTTGTTACTCCTTTGGTGGCTCCTATTATCTTATGGGCGCCCACCTAGTACAATCTAGTCACTCTAAATGCCACAAGTTTAAACAAGTTTGAACTCTCTCACTTCAATATGAATCTCAATGCAACAAGTTGAAGTTTACAATCAAACTCCAAATTCCTTAAACCCAATCTACTTCTAACAAGAGGTCAATCCCTCTTCAAGGCTAAATAGCCTTGGCTCTTCTCCTAAGAACTAAGCACACACATGTGCTCCTATCTTGCTTCCCACACACCCACACTTATAACCCGTGGGGTGCTTAAGGAGCACGAAGGAAAGAGAGGATGAATGAGGGAAGAATGAGGGATTATATAGTGAGTTGAGAGGGAGAGAGGGCATGAAATAAGGATAGGGTGAGAGGATTAGAGCCTCCAATCACAACCCCTTAACCTTCTCCTTCTAAGTAGGGACTCATCCCATCCACAAGGCTCTCAATAAGCCTTCGAAATCTCCTCCTACTTTGTAGGCTCTCATCTAATCTCCTAAGCCTTCCTCCCTCAAATGATCAACAAAGATCCTAATTCAAACATTTAACTAACCTTGGCTTTCTACCTACCACAATTTACCAAGGTATGTCCTCATACTACTTAAATCCACTCCACACAAGCCTAATGCTTCAAACTTAGCTTTCTTCAAGCTTCACTCTTTTTATATTTTTGTGAATAATCATAAATCAACAAAACACTACTTGTAATGTTTTACAAGTGTTAACAACACATGTGGACATCAATTTGGGCTCACATTATTGGCGACCATCTGGGACCGGCTCCTAGAATGTCTTGCTTGAAGTCAAGTGTCTTCATGTGTGGAATTGCTTGCACCTACTTCCGGCCGTTCATGTCGGGAAGCTTTGTCCATTGAGTATCTCCAATTGTACCGAGTTGTTAGGAAAGGTATTCGCCACAATGTAAGGACTTAACCAAACCGCATCAAATTTTCCCGGAAAATCATTTTTCTTCCCATCTTGGAGCATAACCAACATTCTTCGTTGTAATGCCCTCTTTTTGTGACGCTTGTCAAAGATAACCTTCCTTCGCCTTTGAATTGCTTCCATGTGTTGAGCGGCCCTCCGCCTCTTCTCATCCAACTCCTCTAGATCCCCGAGCCTATTTCTCAAAGACTCATTGTCGTTGAGGCGTGTCCCTATTGCAACCCTCAATGACTCCACCTCAAATTCAATAGGGAGTGTAGCCTCAATACCGTAAACCAAAGAAAACGGAATAGCTTGTGTTGTCACTTTGTAAGTCGTCCGATAAGCCCACAAAGCCGCGTTTAACTTGACGTCCCAATCTCTCTTTGAGTCGATGACCGTCTTGCGTAAAATGCCCACTAGAATCCCGTTCACCCGCTCCGTTTGACCATTAGTTTGAGGGTGATAGGGAGTAGTCTTCCTATGGTCGATCTTAAACCTCTGAGTCATCTCTGAAATGAGGTCATTAAGAAAATGTGTACCTCTATCACTAACTAGAATCTTTAGGACTCCAAACCTAGTAATGATATTTTCATACATAAATGTGGCGGCATGTGCGGCCGTGTCGGTTTTTACCGCCTTGGCTTCCGCCCATTTAGTCAAGTACTCGGTAGCTACAACAATGTATGCCATCCCTCTCGAAGAGTGGGGATGGACCTCCCCTACATAATCTATTCCCCATTTCTCAAAGGGAACTAGTGGTAATGAAATGTGCAATGGCATCTCCATCCTAATGTCATTTCGAGCGTACCTTTGGCAAGCATCACACCTTCTAACATAGTCGTGTGAATCCTGAAATAATGTAGGCCAAAAGTAACCTGCTCTAAGGATTTTCTGGCCGGTAAGTTGACCAGAAAAATGCCCTCCACAAGCACTATCATGACAAGCCTCTAGAATATCCAGAACCTCTACTTGCGATACACATCTTCTCAAGATGGTGTCCGCTCCTCTCCTGAACAATCTATTGCCTATCACTACAAAGTGCCTACTATTGACTCTAACCTTTCTTTTCTCCTCTTTCGTCCATTCGGTTGGTAATTGTTGAGTGGTCAAGAACTCTACAATTCCGGCATACCAATCCGGTGTGGACGTGACTACAAACAATCTATCATCCATGAGGCTATCATCTATTGGCGTAGTGCCCATCTCCTCCGACAATCTAGACAAGTGGTCGGCTTGTAAATGCATGCGGCCCGGTTTATATTCCACCGTGTAATCAAACTCTTCGAGTAACAAGACCCACCTAGCCAACCTTCCACTCAACTCCGGCTTGTTGACCAAATATTTAATGGCCATGTGATCCACAAAAAACACTACCGGATTACAAATAAGATAGTGCCTAAACTTCTTGACCGAAAATACCATGGCTAGACACTCTCTCTCCGTAGTGGAGTAATTCCTCTCCGCGGAAGTCAATTGCTTACTAGCATAAGCTACGGGTAGACCCTTCCCCTTCTCTCCCGTGGATTGACACAAGGCACTACCCACCGCTACGTTGCTAGCATCACAATACACATGAAAAGGTTTTTCCCAATCCGGGGGCCTTAAGACAGGATAAGTGCTCAATTTGGACCTTAACTCAACAAAGGCCTTTTGGCACTCATCCGTCCAAACAAATCTAACATCCTTCTTGAGCAAATGAATGATAGGGACCGCTATCTTTGCAAAATCCGGAATCAACTCTCTATACCACCCCACATGTCCTAGCAACTTAGAGATCCCCTTGGCATTTTTCGGAGTTTCCAACTCATCAATGACCGCGATCTTGTCCGGATCCGTTCTCTCCCCTTTTCACTCACAACATAACCCAACAAAACTCCCCTTTGTACCCTTAAAAATGTCTTGTCCGGGTTTAATGCCAACCGCATTTGCCTACACCTAACCAAGGCCTCCCTCACACAATGCACATGCTCTTTAGTACTAGATTGGGTACTAAAATCATCAATATAAACCGTCATGGACTTGAAGAGCAAGTCGCTAAAGATATACATGACTAGTCGTTGGAATGTTGCCGGTGCGTTGCATAAACCAAATGGCATCACCACCCATATGAAAGTCCCCCAAGGTGTCGTAAATGCCGTCTTGTGCAAATCCGCGAGCGCTATGGCTACTTGGTTGTAGCCGGCGTATCCATCCATAAATGTGTACCTCTCATGACCCCCTACCTCCTCTAACAACAAGGTAATGAACGGCAAAGGAAAGTGATCCTTTTGCGTACAATCATTGAGCTTCCTATAGTCTACACAAACTCTAAGCTTCCCATTTTTCTTTTTCACTAACACCATAGGAGAAACCCAATCCGTAATCTCTACCGGCTTTATAAACCCAGCCTGCAACAACCTCTCTAATTCCGCCTTGACCAATAATTGCAATCTAGGGTTCATCCTTCTCTCTTTTTGTCTCACCGGTTTTGAGCCCGGAACTAACGGAATACGATGCTCAACCATCTCTCTAGAAATCCCCTCGAGCTCATCGTATGACCAAGCAAAAGTATCACTAAACTCATCTATCAAATCACTATACTCCTTAATCTCCTTCTCATCGAGTTTAGAGCCCATCTTCATTGGTCTAACTTTCCCATCCTTCATTTTGACATCCACAAACTTCCAATCCTCTTCGACCACTCGTGTTTGCTCCTCGGTATCTCTATACCAATCGTTGGGTACATTAGGGTAGTCCTTGACATCATGACCCACGATAATGCCCGTAGAAGTAGTTTTAAAATGCAAAGCGGGCTCTAACTTTGAGAGTTCTAACATGGCCTCCTCATCTTGAGTCCCATCTACATGTACCAAACTCACATCACTCAACTCAATATCATCTAACCATGGAGTGAGTCCTCCCTTCACCCATTCTTCCTCCGTGAGAACCTCACACGGCTCTAAGGACAAATAATCCTCTCTAGACACCCTATCTTGGAGAATACAACTATGAGTCATCATCATGACGTCGCTAATGGACTCCGTGTATTGTCTTGACCAATGTATAAAATCTCCATCAACATCTTGATTGTAAAAATTAGGACCTAAGAACCCGCTAGAAGAATACATTTTAGCCTTCTCCTTGTCTTGAACAACTTCCACCAATGTATCCTCAAAATCCTCCTTAATTCCACCATTTTCCTCTTCATCCGACATTGGATCAATCTCCTCCCTAACCCAACCACCTAAAGGTGCAATAGAGACCTTGACTCTATTATCTACGGGACCATAGGTGATAGAAGGTTTGTGTCCTCCCCAATTTACTACGGCGTTAGACATCCTTAACCAAGGTCGCCCTAACAAAATGGGGAATGCATCCTTATTGTCGTGCATTTTAATGACTTGGAAGGTCACAATGTATTCTTCACCTCCCGTGTTAAGCCGACAATCTTTGATAATCCCCACCGGAACCACCGGACTTTGATTGGCCATATTAATCACAAATGGCGACGGACCCGTCAAACTTAAGCCCAATTTCCGCATAGTGTGCTCGGGTAGAATATTGAGACTACTTCCACCATCTACCAAAACATGAGGAACCACCTTGTCCACTATTGTTACTTCAATCTCCACCGCCTTGACTTCACGAGTTCTTCCTTGCATTTGGACCTTTGCCGACACTCCAGTCTTTGGCCTCTTGGCCCTCCTATTCACGGGCATCCCGTCCTTCAAAGTTTTCCTAGCTACCGGTGATATTTCTAACAATTGGCCAAAGGTGATATCGGCCTTTAGTGAGCTAAGGTCGGCCCAAAGGTCGTATCCATCTACTCTATCGGCCTTAGACCTTCTAACACTATCAAACTCCTCTACGGGAATGCCCGGACCTTCCCACTCTCCTACATCACCACCCTCTAAATCATGGATGACATTAGACCTCTCCCTCTCATTGGCAATTTCATTTTCTCTCTCTAATGCGTTAGTGGCCTTCCTAGCCTCTCTAGTTACATTCTCCAAATCCGAAAAATAAGGAATTTTTCCCAATGGATTTTCCTCTTCTTCCTCCTCCTCCTCTACTTCTAATGGTGCATTACCCCTCATTGCTCTAGTGGTAACGGCTAATGCCGGAGCCTTATGCACAATTTCCTCCTTAAGACTTTTTAACTCGTATGAAATGGAGTTAGCATGTGGAAGACATGAACCTTGACCATTTGTGGACATTTCTAAATTTACCGGAACGGTAGAAGAATCCATAAATCGGACATCTTGAGATGTAGACGGTCCCATTTGTTTAGGTGATTGTGTAACTTGCCCCGAAAGATTCGTATTCCCATCATAATAGAAGTTAGAAGGTTTAAGGGTATTATTACCTTTATTTTGTGAACCCCTCGTATTCTCTTGATCCGGTTGGGTTGGGTTAGTTGGAGGGTTCGGTGCTCCACTTACCTTGTCCGGATGACGACATTGGTTAGAAGCGTGTGGCCCCCCACAATTATTACACACTTGACCTTGGTTTTCGGACCAACATTGCCCTATGACGTGGTATCTACCGCAAAGATGGTGAAAATCCTTTTTTTCGGTACTTTGGTTAGTTTGTCCACGTGGCGGAGGGCCCCGATTATTCCCTTGGTTTTGACTCGGACCCCTTAAGTTTTGTTGATGCCCATTATTGTTCGTTCGTTGATTGCGGTTCGGCCCGTTTCTACAAAATTGTAGTGTATGACCGTGATGTTGACAATTAGTGCACCAAAATCCCGATGTGTGGTTTCCCGACTCTATTTGAGGTGGAGGACCGGGTTGTTGATTTTTGATCAACAATGCCATTTGGTCCGTTAGATTTTGAAATTGTTTTAACATTGTCTCTTGGAACCCTAGTTGAGTACCACCTAGTCGTTGCTCTATCTCTTCAATTTGAGGGTCTACCCTAGGGGCCGGTAATGCTAACATGGTTGGGGGGGCCGTTACCGCTAAGGGAATTGAGGCCGCTTCAATGGCGACATATGGAGGGCGATTATGCGGCCTAATCGGGTCCATTCCCGTCTTAGGTAGGAGAGGGATGAATTAAGGGATCAACTCATCCTCTTTCCTCCATAGCCGCTCATAATCCCTCTCAATATGTTCCATATCCCTAGCGGCTACCTTAGCCTCGGCTAGGGTGCGAGGGTTCCTTTGTAATACACCCCTAATTGTAGTCGCTTTAACAAACCCTCTCATGAAAAATTGCATTAAAGTATCATCGTTGAATAATCACCTACCCACCTTGCGCATACCCAATCAAATCTTCTAATGTATGCGGAAATCTCTTCATCTCTTCCTTGCCTCATTGTCATTAAGGCTCTAAAAGCCATACTTTGACCGACTTCGGGTCGAAACTCATTAAGGAACTCCCGTTGTAATTGGTCCCACGTTTGGAAGTGGCCCTCATCGTGGTCTCTATACCACTCATAGGCTTCCCCCTCTAAAGTCGTAGGGAACCAAACTAGCCAATATTGTTGGTTTGTAATTAGTGAGCTAATTACCCTCTCAACGAACCTCTCCATATGTCTAGACGGGTCTTCATCTTTAGTCCCGTAGAACTTCGGGAGGTTCGAAGGTATGTCTAACGAAGGTAACCCTTGAGGTACGATTATTGGTAGGCCTCGCGGCCTAACCAATGGATCGATGGGGGGGGATTGGTAATATGGGAGGTGGAATTCCACCTCCCCCTAAATCATCCATGGTGTTTCGTGGTCCTCCTTCACTAGATTCTCTAGAGCTTACACTACTCTCTTCTCTAGTCCTATTAGGTTCTTCCACTAATTCTTCACTCAATAGGGAAGGAATATCTCCTTCCTCTAGTCGAGTAGTGACCGGAGATACTTCTACCAATGGTTCACCCCTAAAGCCACCCTCTACACTAGTGCCTACCCTTTCTACCACTTCCTCTATATTAGAAGATCTTCGTTTAGTAACATTTTTCTTTGGTCCTAATGCTAACTTAGGATTCTGGGACCTCGTGTATCCTTGCATCCATCATTCACCGTTCAACCCTCACATTGACCAACCAAAGCCTCACAAGTTCTCTCTTTAATATTTCCGCTTAGTTCGTGTGATCATTGTTTTGGAGGTGAGGAAATAGAGACATACAATTTTCAATGAACAATCCCAATAGGGGATGGAAAGCTCATGTTAGTTTCAGGGTTAGTGCGAGTATCACCTCGTCACACCCCCTTACGCTCAACACTTGCAACAAGACTCTTCGTGAGGGGCTGACCATTCTTGGGTACCGTGCTTGGAATCGAGGTTCACCCTTCGATTCCTTGCACTATACGTCCAAGTTTGGAATTACCCTCTCCGTTCGTCACGACAAAGACAATTACGAAAATTCTTTTCTAATTTAATATTTTTTCAATTGGAAGAGATTTTGCTTACCTCAAGCTCTCGCTTCCTCCTGTTTTGTTAGCTCTCTCCCCTCGATCGAATTGCTAAACATACAACACTCAAATAATTGTAATTTAAAAAAACACTAAAACCCTCTAGTTTAAAAACTTTAAACTCTCACAACCGAGTGAGTATTTAAAGTTTGAGATCCTAATTCTTTAATTATCCCTCTATCTCTTAATTTTCTAGTGCGGGTCCTATTAGGGTGATCTTCGTTATGCCATCCCAAGAAGGTTTAGTAGGCGCACCTTTGCCGTGCTCCTTCCTCAAATTGAAATTGCATGAAATAAATACTAAATTCAAACCATACCTCTCACGAGCGCTCCGTCCTTTAATCGATCTTCACGTTTCGCCTCTCCTACCGCCTTCCAAGACTTCCGTCGCCCGCTCTCCAAGCTCCAAGCTCCAAACTCGAAACTCCCGGCGGACGCACCATTTATGTCACCAAAAATCCTCCACCCTTCGATTTCGACCTAGCCTGAGTGGAAAAGTTTATAATGACATGTAGAGACTTCTCTCTTTATAACCCAATATATAATTCCAATCTACCCTTGGAATATACACAACTTGATTAACACCACACTATGTAATTTTACATTCCTTAATGTCGGGCAAGGTTATATCCTTAGCCTTTTCTAATGTCCACCCGGCCGCTTTGGCCACGCATGCCTTCAAAGATATCCCTCTTGTGAATCGAGTCCTTGCCGTCGACTCCACACTACTACATGAGTTCTCGCTTATTGATTCCGTGCTATCACATGTCATCGTGGTTGATTCCGTATTGGTACATGACACTTCGCTTGTGGATTCCATGAGCACATAGGCTTTAAATACAAGTATTAAAAAATATTTATATACTTATCATTGCCCTTCCTTTTCTAAGTTCTTCTTGATGTAAATCTCTATCAATGTCTTCCTACTAAACTTCAGAATAGTATAACTCCCACCCAACTTATGTTCTTCAAGTGAAATTTGGTACACTTGTTAAGTACCTTATCAAAAATCTCCACACCAAATTTTGGCACAAACAGAGTTCATATGCAAAAGTTATGCATGAAATTCTAACTCTAATTACTTAGTATGAATGCTGTGATAAAGCATCCGGTCATTAAAACTCTAATAACTTCCAACTCCTACGTCCAATCAATCTAAAATTTTGACACAAGATAGATATATAAGTTCAAAAGGCAGTGTCAAATTTTGGTATCCATATCTATAACCCTCTAAGAGATACATATTTTCAAACCTTGCTGCTTTGTTCCTAGACACCCTCCCCTTCAACTTTTAATAACTTTTTCATCCCAATGACTGAAGCTCTCAAATGTTTACCACAACTCCCATACTTTATAATAAACAATCCCTCAAATTTTCATACCCATTGAACACTCTGATCATCCATAATTGACAAATCTCTCACTATAAAGTTCCGCTCAAGTTCATAACTAATAAAACACTACAAGTAATGCACCTAGTACAATCTAGTCACTCTAAATGCCACAAGTTTAAACAAGTTTGAACTCTCTTACTTCAATATGAATCTCAATGCAACAAGTTGAAGTTTACAATCAAACTCCAAATTCCTTAAACCCAATCTACTTCTAACAAGAGGTCAATCCCTCTTCAAGGCTAAATAGCCTTGGCTCTTCTCCTAAGAACTAAGCACACACATGTGCTCCTATCTTGCTTCCCACACACCCACACTTATAACCCGTGGGGTGCTTAAGGAGCACGAAGGAAAGAGAGGATGAATGAGGGAAGAATGAGGGATTATATAGTGAGTTGAGAGGGAGAGAGGGCATGAAATAAGGATAGGGTGAGAGGATTAGAGCCTCCAATCACAACCCCTTAACCTTCTCCTTCTAAGTAGGGACTCATCCCATCCACAAGGCTCTCAATAAGCCTTCGAAATCTCCTCCTACTTTGTAGGCTCTCATCTAATCTCCTAAGCCTTCCTCCCTCAAATGATCAACAAAGATCCTAATTCAAACATTTAACTAACCTTGGCTTTCTACCTACCACAATTTACCAAGGTATGTCCTCATACTACTTAAATCCACTCCACACAAGCCTAATGCTTCAAACTTAGCTTTCTTCAAGCTTCACTCTTTTTATATTTTTGTGAATAATCATAAATCAACAAAACACTACTTGTAATGTTTTACAAGTGTTAACAACACATGTGGACATCAATTTGGGCTCACATGTGGATGACATGTGCCCATGGATGTGGGATTTTAATGACGGTCTTAGGTTAGATGACTGTGCAAATGGATGAAATACAACACAACATGTATCGTTTGGATGACGGTTTCAAGAAACTCCAGTGGCAGTCATAAACATCATGTTGTATGTATTTAAATGATAACGTTGTTGTATTTATGCAAATGACACTCTCGATAACAGAACCTATTAAGAATTCTAATTAGCTCAATTAACCTCACATTAATGCATTTAATCACTCTAATTTGAATTAGCCTCCAAAATGTTCTAGACACCTAATTGGGCGGGATATGCATTTCAAGAGCCTCTTTCTTACAACCATACATACACACACTCCTACACTTTTATGCGGTGTATTTCATGAGTGCAACACCTCTTGCCCGTATTGTAGCCATCATCTAATCGTCATTTGTAAGTCTTCAATCTCTCCTTTCAGTTCAATTGTTTTGCAATTTACTTGTAATATTTCTAAACTCTATTCATTGTTATATTGTATTCAAGTATAACTAGCATAGAACTATATATGTTGTGTTTAAAATTTTCAATTCCAATTGTTTGTTTCATATTTTGATATGTCTTTCTTTTTTTCTTGTTGTTGTAGGTCAATATCTTTTCATCCAATATGACATCTCCCACTTGGTCTCTTGGCATTTCTCAAACTTCCACATCTGTATTGCCACAATCCACAACAGAAAATACCCATGGTGATGATCTTGAAACCTTCCAATTTGCTCAAACTCAAGAGCATTATCCTACACCTCTCCAAGATATCACAAATCAACAAAAAAAATTTGTCTCACATATCTCTTCCATCTTCACCAATAGTGGTTCTTGTAGGTCTGCAATGAGCACCAACCACATGTATATATCAATCACCAGAGAATGAGAAACCATAGAGATTGAAATGCCTCATAAAAAAACCTCTTACATGACCAGAAGGATCACACAAGAAACTCACCAGAAGAAGGAAGTTGGATGGTATTTGTTTCTCTTCTTATCCATATAAACGGAAAGCATAGCCGATCTTCTCTACTTTCGATAACAACCACTGTAACCCGGATTTCTTTCACTAACGGAAGAGTTTCTGTGTTCCTGAATCTCAAAAATTTGTATCATAAGCCGCGGCAGATAAGAAAGAGCATGAAGTTTTTCAGATCTGAAGGGAGGAGAGAGAGGGGGGAGAAGGAAGAAGGAGGAGGAGGAAGAGGGGGAAGGAGGATGGACTAGGAAGCCAACTCGAGAATGAGAGGTGTGGTGGGAGAGAGGAAGGTGGTCATTGAGGCCCATAGGTCTCGGTTCAAGGCACATAAGACCTTGCCACAACGTATTGGATGAGATTAGTTGTTCATTTAGGATGTCTCTTGAGATAGTAAGGTCAAAGTCAGTCTGTGGTTCTCGAACATGTTCATAAAAGCCAATGTCTTTCACTATGTTTAATAATTTGAAAGATGTATTAATGACGTGGTCAACTCATTTAAACGGTTTAGATGAGTCTCATTTAAACCAAGTTTTTGATTGTGCATTATCATTTCATACATGCTTTAATGGATGATGTCAATGATATTATTGTCCCCTACTAGTCGTTTATTCACATGGATTTAGTGGCATTGTTGTCTCCCAAAATTTATATTATCACAAGTCAAACTCCATATTGGGCTTAGTAATGTTGGATTTCTTACAACCTCTTACTTGCTTGTGGATAATTATAGAATACTCATAAGTTGTATTAGCATTGACATCAAACTTCTTTAGGTCTATCATAAGATACCCTAGGGAACATCTTTAAAAAATCATATTTAATTCAAAATTAATTTTAAAAATTTCCAAATTTTTGAAATAGACAAATATTTCATTTTACCTTGCATGAAAAAATTTAAATCGTTCATTACCATAGAAGAGGTCATTGTGAAAATTCACCAATGTGTAGCTCTCGGTCATAGGCTAGGATACCATACTCGACTGCTCTCGTTCGAGGAGTTTGGTGTTTTGGGCAGCGTGCCCTTCCGGGGACTCCCCTTCCACGGACTTGCAGGTTGAGAGGCTTTTGTAACACCTGGGAACTTGAGGTCGTATGCATCAGATTTCGCACCTGCAAGAATCGCGTCTGGAGAATGATTCCCATCAGATTCTTCTTGCATAATTCGTGTTGAGAAGAGGTGACTTGGATGTTGCCACTTGCGTGAAACACTCATGGTGTTGCTTCATCTTCGAGTTGGGTCTAAGTCTACATGTAATCCCAAAAAGGGGCATCATGAGAATCAAAGTGTTTTTGAAGATTATTGTTTCATTTCATAGGTTGAACATGTTGAACGGACGGGCGTGGACAAGCTGGCTTGCACCTATTTTCCTCAAGGGTAAGTCCCTAGGTTTCCACATGGTTGGTTCAAAATATCCGGTTCACCTTGATACTCCCACTATAATTGGATGGACCATATAGCCCGGGTACACAACTCCCATATTATACGCAGTGGGCATTGGCACACGGGGGGGTCACTTAGTGCATTTTAAAAACGACGTGCGGCATAATATAGGGAGGATTAAATTCGTTTGACATAAAATTTATAAAAGAATTCCAAATAATGAAGGGTCCATTAAAAGTAGACAATCCCATTACAAGTAAGATAGATAGGTATAAAATATGGGCCATTTTTTTTTGTAAAAATAATATAGGGGCTGAAAATAAGGATCCTAGGATGTATGTTTAGTAGAATCAATTTTGTACGCATGCCTCATGAGGGATGGATGAAAAATGACTCATCATTTATCAAAAAATGGATGAAATTGTAAGCCTAATCCTAACTCTCTTCCCGACACCTCTCGGTGGCTTCTCTCCCTTCCCTTGGTGGCCTCTCATTTTTCATTTTTCTTCGGTGATTTCTCTACTCTGACACGTCATCTCCAACAGGTATGTTCATTTTCACCACTGCTTCTTCATAGCACACGTTTTATTCAATGCTGGAGTCTTTGTGATTTGCATGTTGCCCCTGCCATATTTGCCCAACTATTTAGTTTTCTTTATTTTGCGATTTTTTTGCGAGATCATTGTGATGTTGCTTTCAATCCAACTTCCATCTTTGATCGCTCCAAACTCTCTCTCATTGTGCAATGGGAAACAATTTGAGGTACTAAGGTAGGCGGTTGACCTCCTTGCATGAACGGAAGAATCAAGAGGAGAAATCTTAACAATGCCCACATCGAAGTAATGTTGCAATATTATAGAAAACATCCAAGCCGTAACAAATTTAAGTATGATCACACGGATAGCAAATGGATTGATGTAGATTGTGTTATATCTACTGTAACCATGAGCTACAATTCTACAAATGAAGTGTACACTGTAGATAGGAATGATTCAGGGCGACTGTCCAAGTTTGTGACAGAACAAACTATATAGGGTTCATGACCAAGCTTGGTGTGTTTCACACTATGTAAGTATTGTACACTATGGTTTTGGTCTTCACTGGTATGTAAATTGACTTTGAATGAAGGATTTTTACGGAGCGGGTGTTATGTTTGTGAACACACACTCACTCTTGTTGTGTTTCCATCCTAAGCCTTCTTGTTGTGTTTCCACTTTAAGTTTTTGTACTTAGTTTTTGTAATGGTATCTATTCTTTATACCTTTTTGTTGCCATGGTTTTCCCCACCACTTTTGCAATGCATACACTTTTAAATTAATTTTTTTTAATTAAAAAGAATGTAGACTACAAAAAATTGCAATGACATAGGCATTATAAGTAATGGTAGGGTGCAAAAAAATAGGCCATTTTAGAAAATTAAGTAATTATAGGGAGCTTTTAATTCGTGCCTTGGAGGTAAATAGCCCCTAAACAAATACCCCTCCGCCGCACGTGGTGCACAAAAATCCTATAGAGTGACCCCCCCGTGCATTGGCATTAAAACGGCTTAGAGGACAACTTTTGTAAACATTATATCAAATTATACAAAAATAAAAAGACCAAAAAGTTGGGTGAAGTCCAAATTAAATAAAATGAGATGTAGAAATAGTTGGATTGCATATTTATTAAAAAGAAAACTCCACAACGTATATAAATTTCCCATACGTGGATGTTGGCATCGTCTATTGGCATCGTCTATCGTCCAAAAGCTTGTCAATTATAAAATATCATGAAATCTTGTATCCTATATACTTCATGAAGATTGTGGTGCTCATATCTCAAGAGATATTTTAACAGATTGATCACTACAAGATCATAATGCGCTCGCAACTTTCCACCAATCTATGATGTCTGTAATTTTAGCCAATCAAGTTTCTTGTCAAAACCTCGGGGAGATCACTCCATTGTAGAGTTGAACAACCACGTGCGATCATTTTAGATGTAAAAAATGTAAAAAATGTAAAAATCATCACCAAAATGGGTCACAATTTTATCAATTTTTTTTCATGAGTAGATATAAATGGTACATGTTACATAGTAAAAAATGGTGACTAAATTTGATGATTTGTTTTTTTAATAAAACATACCGTTTCTAACTAGAATGACGCAGAATTGAACTAAAAAAATTGCTACAATTAATGAATATGACTAAAAATTTCAAAAAAATATACAAAAGATACCATCAATGGTTGTGTATATGTAGAAAAAATATCGTAAAATTTAAAATTATTTATGACATGTAATATAGGGGTAGCAAACTTTGTTCGCACGTGGTGTTCAACTCTACAATGGAGTGATCTCCCCGAGGTCAAAACAATGAGGTTTACGATTGTTGTGAAGTTCCACAGAAGCTACTTGTACAATCACAATGGGAGGACAAAAACAAGTCATGTAGTGCTAACTGTACAGATGTGATCTTATGATGGCGCAACGTGCATCATAACTTCTCTTTTGTGTTATTGCTAAAGTCTTCTTTTTGGTTTAAATTTGATTTTTTTCAAATTTTAAAGTTTCCTTTATAAAATGTTGTTTTAGAAAATGCTTAACCCCTGAGGCCTTCAAGGGTGAACTTTTTTTGATGCATAAATTATCAAACACAAAAATGGTGTCAAGCTATTAAAAACCATATTTTTAGCTTGTCCTACTAGGATGGGTGGGCCAACCTAGCCTTGCATAAGCCAATTTGGGATTTAGGACAACAAGTCCCATGCACATACCCTATTTTAGATCTTACAATTCTCTCATAATTTGAGAGGTGGAAAGAGAAGATCCCAAAATTTTCAACCAACTTTCAAAGTGGGCTCCAATGCACCACCTCGCGGGATCATCCGGAGGCGGATGGCTTGGCTGAACAGGTTGTTCAGACAACCAAGTGTGGCTTGAGGAAGTATAGATTACTTCGGGGGAACCATTGGGATTGGGACCTTATGTTGCCTTGGATTGCTATGGGCTACAAATTTAGTAGGCAGGCCTCTTTGGCGTCCTACAGCCCATATCAGTTGTTGTATGGACGTGAGCCCATGCTCCCGAGTTCTATTCGGGAAAAGCTAGCTCCTGTTGTGGACTTGGATGACCCAAACATTTTGACAGAGTGTTTGCAGGAGCGGGCTCAATTCTTCCAAAGAGCCATGCCTATGGCCATAGAGAATTTGTCCATTGCTCAACACCGTGATACACTATGTTATGCACGCATTCGCAGTGGTTCTTACTGACCTCAGTTGCAGAGATTCCGGCAGGGGGATTATGTTTATCTCCAACGTGAGGCGCCTACGACATTGGATGTCAAGGTGGGGCGTACTATCCTTCGGGTGAAGGAGTTGTTGCCGAGTGGTTTGTTATTGTTGGAAGGCAAGGATGGTAGGAAATGTCGCGAGCATTCCAAAAATTGTGCCCCATGTCACCTACCTATTGAGGGTATAGTTCATCCTGAAATGGCCATCGTGCCAGAGGGCCTTCCATATTTTGTGTGTGAGGAGAAGAAATGAGCGGCCACTATGCTTTTGTGTGATCAATGTCAACGTGGTTGGCACATGGCATGCTTGAGGCCACCCTTGACTTCTCTACCATCTGGACAGTGGAATTGTCCTCGTTGTTGAGGATCTTCGGTACCTGGTGCTTCCATTAGTCGTACTCCATGATCCTGTATGGCTTTCACTGTGTTTTGCTTGCCCAAATGGAGTATGAGGAGTTATGGCTTAGGGACACGATCGAATGCGAGGCAGTAGAATTAATTCTTTGGAATCTGATGGCCAAATATTAGAGGCGATTAAGGATGGGGCTCACATTGCACCCAGCCTACAGTTCCTTGGGACGAGGTTCACCACTCTAGTTAGTAGCGGAGCCATCCTTCATTATTCATCCCCTTTGGATTGGCATTGGTCCTCGCTGATTGGCGGGGCGCTATAGTCAGCTGAGGGAGGCATGTGAAGGTGTGTTGTGTATATGTGCCTTGCTATGTTTTAGTGTTATTTGTTAGTGGTGGTTGGTACTCGAGCTGTAGTGACACACGATCATTATTTATACAACAGCTGTCACGGTATACAGGCATCGGTGACCACACCGCATCCGGAAGGATTTCATCCATTTGGATATGGATGGATGAAACCCTTGGACTTGTGGAGATGCTCCTAGGTAAGGAGTCTCCTCCTTGGCTTGGCATTCTTGCCAAATCAAGCCTTGTGAGTGAGTGTGTGGAAAAAGCTTGTGTGAGGTGAAGGTTGCATGATTTTGCAATAGAATCTTGAGTTCTTCTCTCCTTACTTACACTCTTGGATTCTCCCGTGGTGGAGTGAGAGATAATTGACTTGTGTGCATATTTGAAGAGAGAACTAAAGCTCTTGGTAGTCTTTGACTCTCTTCCTTCTCTATGAAGGTGTGTTGTGTATGTGTGCCTTTGCTATGTTTTAGTGTTATTTGTTAGTGGTGGTTGGTACTCGAGCTACAGTGACACACGATCGTTATTTACACGACAGTTGTCCCGGGACAACGTCCCACTCAAATTGCCATATCTTCTAGCTCACACCTCCGATTGAAATGTTCTTGAGCATTCTAGAATTGGCACGCCATAAGCTACGCATAGCTTATGGCCTTACCCTCATGCCTCCCAGTCTCCGTGGGTGGGAGGCGTTCCCAACGCCCGGGGCCCTCATCCACACTAGGATCACTTGGGCCCTCTCACCAACGGCGCCACAAGTCCTGGGTGTCACTCCGGGATCCCCTTTGTGCCCATGGTATTTCGGGCACTCTGCATGAAGAGGTCCGCGACACAAAGAACCCCCATTTTGGCTAATTGCAAACTCCCATCCTCAAAGGCCTTCATATTAATGGACATAACAAAGGTGTAGACCATGTATATGGAGTTCTACTATTCTCAATCCAAATAACACCCTCTAGAAATGCCTAATTAATTTACCAATGGAAAATCTATCTTGAATATCCTACAGACAACACGGTCCCTAGTTGGCTCCTCCCATGTTCATGACCCTCCCACCCATGCACATACTCACATGCCTCTAGCCTGATACACGGGTGCAATCATAGTAAAGTGGACCAAAAAAATGCTCCGGTATATGAAAGCCATGATTTTCTTGGTCAAACGCCTATAAGTAGTAGCAAAATGTTGTTTAAAATAGATTATTTTTCATGATGACCTCTATTGTTAAGTTAGGTACTCAAATATAGAATATCAATATGAGATCTTCAAAACCTATCATCAAAAGTGACGCGTAAAAGCAACTGACTAAATATAGTTTTGAACGTAAATTTCATGACCTTAAATATTTTGAACTTGGAATTTCTTTTCATATTCCTTAAATTCATTATAAACTTGAGGTCATCGTAATTTTTTTTTCAAAAATTCATCAATTTAATGTAATGTAATTGTATTTTAAACAAGTTTTTGACAATTATCTTTTCAATGACACCCACTTGCACCGTCTTCTAAAATACATATACGTTGTTTGAAATTGTTTTTTGTGAACATAAATTGCTTGGCTTTGTAGATTCATATGTTTTCTAAATGTTTATAAATTTCTATTTCATAAAATTCAAAGTTAGTATATAGTTTTGGATCACTTTCACTTAAACCTGAGCAAGGATCAAGAGCTGTCCACTTTACCGTGCTTGCACCCACACTACTTACAGAGGGCCTAAAAACCCACAATCTCTTCCCACTCTCCCAAATGAAATATAAGACCCCACTACATCGAGTTTATTTTGCCATGGTTGTTTCCCTGAAACGACTACTCAAAGAAAAATCAATGAACCTCAAGGCAATCACACCCCCTTACATTTCATAACCACGTGCGATAATGGGGTATTTAATGGGGGGTTATTTATGGACCTCTCAATATTATTTCCCTCCCTATTTGTAAATAAAAAGCTACTTTGACGTATTTTTAGCACCCTACATTTATTTGTAATTGTTTAGATAGGCTAATTTTTGGCACACTTGTCTGTTTTATAAATCGTACAAGTACCAAATATTGGACGAAATACTATAGTATTGCGAAACTGACTACGTAAGCAACAAACATTCTATACCATTCAAATTGTCATTCATTGGCTTCAATTAGTAATACCAACCCTAAATCATTCGAAGTACCATTCAAAACACAACCAAAACACAATATTCAAAATTTTGAGAGGGTGGGATCCTCTCAAAATAATATTGTCCATTTGTCAACCTAAAAGTCATGTTAGGTTGATAAATACTAGATTATATTTCAGATGTGTAGTTTCCATTAAAATGAGAGTATGTTGAGTTGGGGAATCGACTCATTTAGGTTGAGTCAACCTAAATGAGGACAATATGTTAGTCAATTTAGGTTGAGTCGACCTAAATGAGGACAGAATGTTAGTCAATTTAGGTTGAGTCGACCTAAATGAGGAAATGTGTTTGTCAATTTAGGTTGAGTCGACCTAAATGAGGACAATATGTTTGTCAATTTAGGTTGAGTCGACCTAAATGAGGACAATATGTTTGTCAATTTAGGTTGAATCGACCTAAATGAGGAAATATGTTTGTCAATTTAGGTTGAGTCGACCTAAATGAGGACAATATGTTTGTCAATTTAGGTTGAATCGACCTAAATGAGGAAATATGTTTGTCAATTTAGGTTGAGTCGACCTAAATGAGGACAATATGTTTGTCAATTTAGGTTGAATCGACCTAAATGAGGAAATATGTTTGTCAATTTAGGTTGAGTCGACCTAAATGAGGTCAATATGTTAGTCAATTTAGGTTGAATCGACCTAAATGAGGACAGTATGTTAGTCAATTTAGGTTGAGTCGACCTAAATGAGGACAATATGTTAATCAATTTAGGTTGAGTCAATCTAAATGAGGAAAATATGTTAATCAATTTAGGTTGAGTCGACCTAAATGGTCAATTTTAGGCAGCACATCACTCCGCAATTTACGGCGGGAAATCAAATGTAATTTTTTTCTTGAACTCTGCAACTCTTCATTGGTTTTTGCTTCATTCTTGGATTAATAGTTTGGTTTATGTACTCTCAATTCACTGGAAAACTCTCAAAATTTTGAAAATTGTGTTCCAATAGCACTTGGAGTCTTGGATACTAGTTAAAGGGTTACCAATAAACATGGAGATAACAAAATATACAAGTTAAAATAGACAAGTTGTAAACATGGATAGAACAAACCAAGAAATACAATCAGTTGTGACAAAACTTGAAATTTTGCACAACCATCCACTCCAAAAAAACAAGGTTGCATTCAAAGATTAGAAAGTTAAATACAAAAAATTCAAAGCATTTACTTTAATTATGTCTACAAACACATTCAACATAGTTCTATTCAAATATTGTAACAAACATTTACAATGTGAAGAGTTAGTATACAACTATGCACCCTCCACTACTATCAAGATACATGTTCAACATCCTCTACAATGTCATGATAAGACTAATAAATTATGAGAGATTTAACACCAATGACAATGAATATCTAAAACTAGTTGATGGCATGAGGGGGCAACCTTCGAAGTCTCCAACCACTCCACCTTGTCTTCCTTCAAGGCAAAGCGCAATCCTCCAAGTCTATCACAGTGAGGTTGCCAAATGCTATAGTGTATCATCGATCATCTAGAAAGGGTTGTTGTAGCAAAAGGACAATCAATAAGGTTGGCATATTGGACACTACTAGCAAGACAAGTAAGAACAACAACAAAAAGGGATGAAAATTGAACCACATGCCACCCTTGATTCCCATATTTTCATGGCCATAAAACTATATTTTTAGATTTAGAGAATTGAACATGAACATTCAGAAATCTATACAATAACAAACAACAAGAAAGGGTGTAAATTCAAGGTTTAGGAAAACATAATATCTAATTTCCTCCGAATTTGGATTGGGAGTTAACTCATCATCTTCATGCATTGAAAAGTCTAATACATGCTTATTACTTCAACCAACAAAACCAACAAAAGAAGAGATGAACCATGAAAACTAAACCCTAAATCAAATACACGCAGAAAACATTGCAAAAGAAGTGGTCACTTTGCATAATCAATCTGCATTGGAAAAACCTAGAAAATGCTCAAAAAAAACGTAAGCTTGACGATCGAGGACTGAGGTTGTGACAACCAAAACCGATCGCATTAAGCGATTGAGGGTGACGATGAAGGCTGTCAGGTTTAAGCATCCAGTGAGGTCCTACATATTCAGCGGCGTTGCAAAACCCAACGGCCCTTGAGGAGCGCCAACACATTCCTTCCCCTCGAAACATCCCACGACATTTCCCTCCATATTAACGCGCTTGATTCAAATTTGGACATAAAATACACACTTCTTCATCCAAGTAGTCAAATCCATTATTATTCTACCGATCCTACTACACATTTTTAATGGGATCCTATGTCTATAACCCTTTTTTTTGTACTGATTACTAAAATGAAAGAATTATCTACCACCCTGTTTTATATATGATCATGTAGGGGACATATTTCCAATGCTATGGTAGATCTAAAAAATTTATAAATTTTACCTTAAACGAATTAAATTGACCTTATTTTTAATCTTATGTGGTTCTCTAAAATTTTGATAGTCACCTCCCCGAGCAATGAACGCAACCCTTGCAATTACATATAGAGGTTGAGAAAAGCTTCCAATCATTGTTGTTAAGGCCCATTAAAGGGGAAGGGTCCACAAAACTAACAACACCACCCTAATGAACTTGCTTCAATTTCCCACCATCCCCCATAAAGAGAATGCAAATCCAACACACCATTGCCATTTGCTCCCTCTTTGCTAATATCTTCAACAAATGGCAACTTAAGACCTAACCCACACCCCCAACCTAATAATTTAATGCCGCCACAACAAAATCTTGCAACAACATTGACACGATGGAGAAACCCTTTGAGCTTGTCTACTTTGACACCTTGATTGTCCCAAAATAGATAGGGGGTAATATTTTCATGATTTTTGCCAAGCTTTGTGGGCCTCTCGAAGATTCAACTGCATACCATCTTCACATACAAACAAACACCCTCCCTACCATTTGCAACTTTGCTATGAGGTGACCATAATCATTCTTTATACACCTTAAAAATACCCTTTATCACTCTCAACATGGATTTGTAATCTTCCACATCCGGCTAGATTTGTAGAAGTAGAATTTCCCATCGAAATATGACAATAGCCCACCTTGGGTGGGCACTTAGGAAATTCATGAAACAAAGGGACTTATGACAAAGGGTCCACTTAATTCTTGAGAGGAAAACGTTGGAAAACATGTAGGTTGACATAACGCCCCTTATAAATAACTGTATAAGTACCATAGGTAAGTACTTAATTTCTATTGTTATGGCCATTAAAAAAATTCTTGTCAAGAAATGGGTCAATAATTCATAATTTATGTAGGATTGAATTTTCCAAGTCTAGCTTCGTGCTCATTCTTTCTATTGGTTTGGAGGAAGACTCGGAATCATGGTTCCCCTTTGAGTTTGGGTGAAAAAAAATATTGTGTTTGACATATTGAGGAATGGTTGATGAACTCATAGCTTTTGTAACATTTTTCTTCTTTGATAGGGTGATTGTTTGCATAAATGTAGCTAGGTTTTACCTTCTCCTAAACAAGAACAAACCCAACATACATACTCTCAAGGAAGACTCACTAGTGTTTCATACATACATTTGTCCCAATTCTTAGACTAAAAACAAGGTACTAGGCTCTATAAACCTAAATGAAATGACAATAATGTCCCTTTTATTCTAAACAATTGCATTCAAGGTCTTGATTTAGCTCTTACTTCTTATATCACTTATTCCGTGAGTTGTAAATCCTCCAATGGCTAACTTTTGAATTTAAACAATTGTCTTGTGTAAGTGACACTATCAAGCATATGACACTAAATAAACAAAAACACATAAACGGTGTAGTTTCACTTGTTTAGTAAGTTGTAAATTCTGTAATGGCTAGCTTTTGAATGAACAATTGTCTTGTGTCACAATGGTGTCAAAAGTAACAATAGTCTTTATAGCCATCGGCCAATGCATTGTCGAATGATCACAAACTCCTTAATTAAATAACACCATTGAATTTCAAAGCAAGACAAATGAACAATCATCAAATCCATCTTTGATTCCTGGTCATGTTCTTCTCTTGATCAATGAAATGCAAAGCTACAGTCTTGGTCCATTCTTGCCGAATACAAAATGCCCCTAGCTCAATCTAACGAATATATTCACACTTCGACATAACATTACTCAACACCCACCATTTGTTCAGTGGGCCCTCGGAATATAACAGTCGGATGCTCGAAAAGCTAAGCAGGAGACTCAACTTTCCGAGCATCCAACTGTTATATTCCAAGGGCCCATTGAACCAACAGTAGGTGCTGAGTAAAGTTATGGATAGTCAGGCCAATAAAGTATGCATAAGAAAATATCCCATAAAATTTTCATTCCATTCTCAAACCAAAATGCAGTTGTAGCATGAGATACTGCAATGACAACTCATCAAAAACATTCCATCTCATTTTCCTTAGCAGATCCCACTAGGCTACCTTCCCATCACAAACTTTGGTTATTCGGGCTATCAATGTCTCGTCATGTAAAAGTCTATAGCTATAATTGTTTGAATGGATTGGCTAACATCACATTTAATAAACAATCCGTTCAAACATCAATGCCCTTTTCTAGGACACTCATTCTTTCTACATACTTCCAAAAACACTCAGCTAAGTATTTCCTCAACATCTCTCTTATATTATTTCAATTATTGCATACAGTAATCCCTCATATTCACTCTACGATCATAGTTATCTCTACAAGAGTCTCTCTCTCTCTCTCTCTCTTTCTCTCTCTCTCGGGTTCCTAAATCTCATACAATTCTTACAGAATAATCAATCTCTTAGAGCATCATGCTCAACTTCTTGACTTACACCATACTTTCGTCTTCACTCTATGTCTTTATCCCAATCGGGGTCTTCATCATAGCTATTAACATCTATATCACTTTAATCATCTCCTTTCCTTGCTCGTTTTTCTAACACATTCGTTTTCTCTACATATTAGTTTTCCAACGAAGGGGTGCACATAAAAATGTCATGTTTTACCCCCCAATAAAGAAAACTTGACCAGTCAAATTCATCTAGAAAATAAGTGGAATGCTTGTGTGATCCCTAAATGGAAACAATCCAATAGTTTAGCACCTCCACAAATTTTGAGGTGAGAATGTGCAAACCATAATGAGCTAGCCACCTTGCAATTGGGGCTCATAAATTGTCCCATATTTCTTCCTACATAATTGTAAGAATTCCTCAAAATTACGAGAATCCAAATTCAAATCAAACAATTGATGTGAACATCAAGGACATATGTACAAGAACATTAAAAAATATTTCATTTCTATCAAAAACGACATTATTGATGTTTAGGCAAAGTTTGCATTGGAGTGACAACCCTTGATGGGAGTGAACACCCTCACATGAGCTCCTAACACAACAAAAACATGACCATCTCTCATTTCAACTTTTTTTTGCACATCCTAGTCATCTCCAAATTGCACAGGTTAGGTGGGTATGAGTAGATATCCATATTGGATTGATGTTCATAGTATTTTTGATTGCGGATGAATGAGGTAGGTTAATGTAGGGCAAAAATCATCTATCAACCAAAACATGGTTGCTTGGGAAGTTAGGGGTTAATACCGCTTGGACCATCTTCTTGTGTTTTGTTATACATAGTGTTTGTTTTTGAGTTTTCATAGCCCTTATAAACTTGTTATTTTTCTCAATGTTTGTAGTTCTCTGATCATGATACTTGGTGGGCTAAAGCAATTGTTGACACCAAACCACACATGCACATTTGTTATCTTTCTGTAAACTTGGTGGAAATGAAGATTGTTTCAATTATATGGTACTGACAAAAAACACACAAAATCTATAATAAAGTCAACCCCACATAAAAAGCTAAATATTGAAAATCACATGATTGAAGGGTGCCAAAATGACTTTCAGGATAATTAACAACCCCCCAATAAGAACTTTTGCTCACACTTGAGTGACAATTCCATTATTATGCACTAAGTTCATCCCCATGTGACCGTAGTCCTATGTATCTTTTATAAACCATAGTCATGCTTAATACCCCTTTTGGGCATCCACATGCTACACATATGGAATTCCAATGCACCCCACAAGGCTCCATATGATTTAAGAATAAAGAATGTTGAGATATCAAATGAAGTTCATAACAATAAATCCAAGCCCATGGAGTTATTTGTAGTTCACAAGTTCATATATGGAGCTAGACTCTTTTCTTACATGGTGAAGCACAATTATATCTCTTATATTGTAGCAATGGACCACCAATAATCTACAACTTGTAGCGGGCCAATATTTACAAAGTAGTCAAACTATAAACAAAAGCCAACAATTGTGGAGGAATTTTCAAAAATCAAAGAATTTCCTTGAAGGGATTCCCCCAACATGACCGCATTAAGTTGACCATAATTGAAGTGAACCAAGAAGACTCGAAGCCGTATGATAATAACATTGTTCAAGCTTTGCAAGTTCACAATAAGCTAAATGACATGATTCAAATTTGTATGAAATGGAATACCATGGGGACTTTGGGTTACTAACTTATTTATCAATAACTATTTTAAATATAGCAAAACTGAATTAACAAAAATGCATGTTAGTAATATAATGATTGAGCATGGGTTCTAAGACCTTGTGTTAACCATTTTCTATTGAAAATTTGTCTAATGTCTTAATTGTGGGTGCAGTTCAGGTTTAATGAGCCAAAGGACGTGTTGACAGTCCTTAAAAACTGTACCACCTTGACTTTGAAGTTACATTACAAAATGATATGAATAGCAATTCACGTTTTTTCTTCGCAAAAAGTTTGTCTATATCATATATTCAATAACTAATTAGGTTTATTTCATGTAAGTAGTCTATAACTAATTTATTTTGGTGCTTACAACAATCTTAAGTAGCTGTTGACAACTGCTTAGAAATTTCAAACGTGCTTAATTTAATCTAAATCTTCATAATTTGTATTGAAATTTTGACAATGTTGTATTAACAACTTGGTTAAGGGCAACATAACTTCAAACACCTCACAAGTTACACAACTTCTTGTGAAACTGCATCTAAAATTTTGTGTTTCAAACGCACTTTTCAACCTTTAAATGAATTCTTTTGAAAATGGTGCCTAAAAAGAAGTTGTTTGTTTTGTTGCATATGAGGGCATGGATGTGTTTTCCATGATAATATGGTTCATATCAAACGTACTTAATTTTTTAAGATAATATATTGCCTGAAAAAATGAATTAAGTCCTAGTAAGTGGTCCTAGTAAGTGGCCCTAGGCCCCTAGTAAGTGGCGGGGTTGGCTCATTAAACCAAAACCATACCCTTGTATGCATAATCAATTTGCAAATTCATTGAACCATTGAACCAAATTCATCAATCTCCAAGTTGATGTTGAACAAACATTTTCTAGTTGATGCTTTAACGACGTGGCTTTTTATTCTGAGGTCCACTATTTCTATCTCCATCAACAAGTTTTGAATCCCCTTGTTGCACTTGGGCATTTGAAATCTTTTGTTCACTATCGGGATCTTGTTGTTTAAAAATTGGATAAAAAGGTCTACAATCCAATGGCGGATTTCATTTATGATGAAGATGCCCTTGATCAATGGGTTGTTGGTCGATATAAGAAATGGGAGTACTGTGGGAGTGGGTTGTGTCAATTGTTTCCACATGTCGAGGAGACATGAGATCAAATAACTCCCCAAGATATGGACAATCTTCCCGTAAAAAAATTGGTAGGTTCTTAGGTAGACCACCAATATGTACAATAGGTGTGGAGGACACATCAAGCAAATCCAGGTTTCCCAACATGCTCAAATCCGGGAGGTACCATATAAATGCCCCACTACACTTGAGTATTATGAGGTTTTGGAGTTGGTCAACGCCATGGATTTCTTCAACTTGTTTGCAACCATAGAGGTAAAGGTATTGCAAGCAACTGAGTTGGCTTAGATTTGGTAATTCCTTGACCTGTCCACAATCGTGCATATCAAAAACTCTGAGGTTCTTAGGTAGACCACCAATATGTACAATAGGTGTGGAGAACACATCAAGCGAATCCAAGTTTGTCAACATGCTCAAATCTGGGAGGTACATTATGCTTGTCCAACTACAGTTGAGAACTTTGAGGTTTTGGAGCTGGTCAACGCCATGGATTTCTTCAACTTGTTTGCAACCATAGAGGTAAAGGTATTGCAAGCAACTGAGTTGGCTTAGATTTGGTAATTCCTTGATCTGTCCACAATCGTGCATATCAAAAACTCTAACGTTCTTAGATAGACCACCAATATGTACAATAGGTGTGGAAGACACATCAAGCGAATCCAGGTTTGTCAACATGCTCAAATCTGGGAGGTACATTATGCTTGTCCAACTACAGTTGAGAACTTTGAGGTTTTGGAGGTGGTCAACGCCATTGATTTCTTCAACTTGTTTGCAACCTGAGAGGTAAAGGCATTGCAAGCCACGGAGTTGGCTTAGATTTGGTAATTCCTTGATCTGTGCACAATCATGCATATCAAAAACTCTGACGTTCTTAGATAGACCACCAATATGTACAATAGGTGTGGAGGACACATCAAGCAAATTCAACTTTGTCAACACGCTCAAATCCGGGAGGTAGCTTATACTTGTCCCACTGCACTTGAGACCTTTGAGGTTTTGGAGTTGGTCAATGCCGTTGATTTCTTCAACTTGTTTGCAACCAAAGAGGTAAAGGCATTGCAAGCGACTGAGTTGGCTGAGATTTGGTAATTCCTTGACCTGTGCACAGTGGTGAGTATCAAAATCTCTGAGGTTCTTAGGTAGACCACCAATTTGTACAATAGGTGTTTTGTACACATCAAGCTGCTTCAAGTTTGTCAACATGCTCAAATCCGGGAGGTACCTTATGCTTGTCTCATTGCACCTGAGAACTTTGAGATTTTGGAGTTGGTCAACGCTATGGATTTCTTCAACTTGTTTGCAACCAGATAGGTTTAGGTGTTCTAAGCGACTGAGTTGGCTTAGATTTGGTAATTTCTTGACTTGTCCACAGTGGTACATGTGAAAAACTCTGAGGTTCTTAGGTGGACCACCAATATGTACAATAGGCGTGGAGATCACATCAAGGGAATCCAGGTTTGTCAACATGCTCAAATCCGGGAGGGACCTTATGCTTGTCCCACTGCACCCGAGGCTTATGAAGTTTTGGAGTTGGTCAACACCATGGATTTCTTCAACTTGTTTGCAACTAGAGATGTGCAAGTGTTGTAAGCTAAAGAATTTGTTCAAGGATGGAACATATTCGAGATTCGTGCAATTTCGAAGGATGAGGGTCTGTAAAGTCAAACCCATATTCTCCAAGTTAGGAATTGCTTTCAAATTGAAGCAGTTTTTCATGTCCAATTCTTCCAATTTGTTCAATAAATCAAGGCCATGAATGTCAATCAATCCGACTCCACGAAGCTCAAGATGTCGCAATTCTACCAAATTTGAAAGGCTTAGTAATCTCTTTGTCATTGAGCAAGTTTCTCCAATGAACCTCCTCAAATTTTTTGAGTTACTAAGATTAGGAAACTCCAACAATTTTGGATAACCTTTCATTTCCAATTCAAGCAGACTTGTGGAATCATGGAGTAAATTGGATGACTCACAAACTGTTGATTGGTTATTGCTCATATCATGGGGATCAGCACATAGTTTCAAAACCTGTAAGGATTCCAAACCTTTTATACTTGGAATCATTGAACTTTTGCTTTTAAGTATATCTAGCCAGACGAGATTTCGGAGATCATCCAAACAAACTTGCTCCAAAGACTTACAGTCAAGAAGCTCAATACTGAGGAGGTCCTTCATGCCTCGCAAATCCACCTTCTTCAAATGATCACAACCGACCACTCTCAGTATCTCAACATTTGTGGAGCACTCACATAGTCCTTGCTTGGTAAGGCTAACAATGTTGCTCCCAGAGATTGTGAGTCTTTTCCTTTGGTAATTTTCATTGTGTCCTCTACCATGAAGTATACAACTACGCAAGTGGGTCGATTTGTTGGCTTCCCGAGTTGCAAATTCACGATACAAATCATGGACTGAAAAAGACCAACCTCCCCATGCATACTCAAGATTCAAGATGGCTCGTCTCTTGAGTATTTCCAACTGCAATGCAAATATGTCAAGCCACCAATTGAAAATTAATGAATTGGAAAAATAGATGGTTTTTCTGTCAATTTACAAAACAAGCTTATAGTTTTGGACAAGCTATGAAGCCAAGAAGAGGGCCTATTGTAACCCCTTTCCCTTGTCATCACCTAGTATATGGCTCAAGTGTTAATAGCAGAACATGGATACCATGTTCATTATGTAAAAAGCTCCATTATAGACCCACTAGAGTAGTAAAATGACTAGAAAATATATCATATACACAATATATTCCAATGATGACTCACCAATTCACCCAATAATTAAATGTTGGTAAAATTTTAACCTCACATCAAATTGATATTCACAACCTACAACAAGCATCGTACATATTTTAATGTGGTCATTATAGCCTCATTGTGACCAAAGTTTGATTCTATCAGGGTAACCTTGGTGACTTGATAATGTCCATCCAATTTCTTTGAGTGCAAACCTACATGTATAAGCGCTTAATGGCTTCAGTATAGACTTGTTGCATGTATTATCCTCATCTTAGACAGTTGACATAATGTAGATGAAATAATAGAAAATGCACAAGTGTTATGTTAATGAATCATAATTTATATATCACTACATTGATTATCCCAATTAGTGAGGGTGGGCTAATAGTGAGTATGGGAAATTAGTGAAGGTGATACTAAATTTATTTACTTTATGAAATTAGTGCCACCAAAAGATCTAGGAAGCATGATCACCTCAACACTATTTACTAAAACTACTATTTATAGAAACACAATTCATTGAAAGTACCGGTATTTGAGAGTATTAACGACACTTGGCATTATTCCATTGAAAGTACTGGCACTTGGCACTATTCATTGCCAAGCATGTGACACGCACTAATAACAAGTACGCACTAATTTTCTTAAAATTTATGGTAAATGAGCATGTTTTCATGAATTTAGTGTAAGTTAGATAAAATTCCAGCCCTTGGTAACTTTGAGATATGGCTCAATAGTGCGTGCTTCAAAAATTAGTACCACTCTCACTGATTAGGATAATGAATGTTGATACATGCAATCTACATGCTAGAGGACACATGATTTCATATTATGATGGATAGACTCCAATCAAAACAAACAAATACATCCAAATGTAAATATGGGCTTACCAACTCACGAACTCCTGCTTCCTCCACATCAAATATTGCACAATACCATTTTGAAAACTGTTGCACCATGTCCAAAGATACATGATACGTTATGAATTGAACAAAATCCAAAAACAAGCTCCGGCAGTTCGGGGATAATGCTTCCCAACCAATCTCCAACACGGAAAATAGGGGATCTATCTTCTCATTCTCACCCATACTTTTGAAATCAATCTTTATATTTTCCCAAGGCCCTGTATATTGTCCGATGTATCCTCCCAGCACCCTTAGAGCCAATGGGTGATAATGTCGACCATGCAAGGAACCCGGCAGTGAAAACCAACAAGAATGAACAAAGGTTCTTGTCAAAGCTTGCTCTTTTGGCTCTAACTCTGACAAAGACTTATAACCCGCAGAGTTGAGAAACAAGTTTGTTGCTGCATCAGTATCCAAGAAAGGAGTCGAGAAACAATCCTTCCATTTAATCTTCAAGAGATTCAGTATCTCAATACTGCGTGCTGTGACCAACACCACACTGCCTTTCTTAAACGGCAACGACAAAAATGACTTTGCTTCTTGTATTGAATTTAGCTGATCCCATACATTATCCACAACCAAGAAAAGTCGATGCTTGGGGACGTGCTGAATGAGAAGATTACGGACCTGCACATACATCTCATCCAATTAAGTTAATGGACTCAATGTTTGACTTGATAGCATAATTGAAATTCACATAATTGAAAGGCAATCCGAGAATCAGAGACCCTCCTGTACATTACTTTGATTGCAATTACGCATGAATTTGATGAAATGCTCAACACGGCACAAAACAAAAAGGCACAACAACCACATATGCCAGAGAGAGAATTTGAACCTGGGATTCATCCATTAATTTGCTCATGTCAATCTCATTCCACTTCATAAGCGTGCGCAACAATGCCTTTCGTAAATCAATGATAGCGTGATTATTCAACTCCACATGACATACTTTTGCTAAGAACTCTGATGAAAACTCGTTACACAACACCCTACTCATGGTCGTCTTTCCCATTCCCCCCATCGCATACACTCCAAAAAAGCAGGGAGAGCAATTTTCATCGAACGACTCCAATTTCTGGTACATCCATAAAATTCATGCATTAATCACTTCACATCAAATCATAATCATAGCATGGTGCATGTCACTCTTGAATTTGAACCTCTCTTACCCACCTTTGTTAATTTAATTGAGAATCACAAACGATCGGCAAGTATGGAATGGCATCCCCGCCAACAATTCTTACCTCTCGGAAGAAGGTACAAATACGCTCTTTGCCTTCAACATGCGACATGTCAAATTCAGTCACTGGAGGCACCATGTCCCATATAGCTCGGACAATCCTCTTTCTGTAGGATACTTCACCCTCTCCAGGAATCATTTGGATTCCATTCTGAGGATAAATACTTCGCAGTGCATCTTTCCAAGTTTTCAACGTTTCCTCATTAATTCTTGAATCTTTCAAGTTCTCCCATTCTTCGAACCACCCATCTTGCCTCCTTGGTTGTTTGAACTCCTCCACCGATAGCTTGTAGAACAATGGCAGAATCTTCAACTTGGGGAACTGCCTTTGAGAAGAAACGAATTTTACCAACTCTGTCATGGGCCACTTGCGTTTGAAGCAGCTCTCTGAGATCACAATGACAGCAACCTCACAATTCTGAGCAGCATAGAGGATATGATATGTAAAATTCTCACCGTGTGGCAAGGCACCTGGATCCTTGTCGAAAAAAATTCGCCCGGGATAAATGTTGTCCAAATTTTCATAGAGTTGCTCCACAAAATCTTTCTCCGTTCCAGCATGGCTAAGGAAGATCTTGTGCTGCACATCATTGTGGTCTCCAAAGCTGCAAGCCATGTGGACAATAAACGGAACACATGGAATGTCTTTCTTTCTTTATTTCTTTCTTACATGTTGCACATCAATGGTTTGTAACTGTGCTCCAGTAAACGTGCTGTTGTGTGTTGTTATCCACCTTATACTGCTGCACAGGTGTGCAACTACGGATTCAAAAAGCCTGACGAGTGGAGAATCTTATCTGCACTTATTTGATATGCTGATAAGTGTAATGTCTACGAAAACCTAAACCAAGCTCAACGGTATCCTCTCGGATGCGAAGGTACTAGCCATCATCACCCTCGGTTCCGGATTCAGCTATCTTAGTTTTCAGGTTAAAGCAGCCAATGGTAATCATAAGAAAAGCAGAGCATCCGAGAAGTTTAGATGCTCGTCATGTATGTGGCGCAAAATTTGTGCAGAGAGTCCAGTAGGGAGACTAGAGGGGGGGATCAAAGAGCTCCAAGAAGTCTTTCAGAAGATCAAGTCCAAACCAAATCTGGGACGAAAGACAAGCCACCAGAACTTTGGCGTTACCACCACAAATTTGTCGGTCCCTGAGGACATCAGCAGTCCGAAGATTCAAAAAGAGTATAAATCTCTTGAATAGCGACCTCCAACTTGAAAAGCATGATCAAGTGCCACATGTTCCCAAAAGTTCAGGATCAATTCCTAGGCGAAGCTTCAGAATAACCTGGAATAGTCCATTTCACATGAAGAGAAAAAATGTTATACAAGTGCCACCACTGTCTCCACTTTCGAGATCCGCTCTTGTCAAGAGCGAGCGAGAAGCTCCTGGGACTTGGACTCCAAGTTCAAGCAAGTTGAAGAGACGTGGAGTAGAGAATAAAAGAAGAGTACAAATCTCTTGAATAGCTACCTTCAACTTGAAAAGCATGATCAAATGCCACATGTTCCCAAAAGTTAAGTTCCTAGGGGAAGCTTCAGAACAAACCTGTACTAGCCCATTTCACATGAAGAGAAAACGTTTCACAAGTGCCACCACTGTCTCCACTTTTAAGATCCACTCTTGTCCAGAGAAAATGATGAGCTCCTGGGACTTGGACTCCAAGTTCAAGCAACTTGAACAGAGGTGGAGTAGACCTGTACTTGCATAGGCGGCTAATTCTACATAAAATGAAACTTGAGCCAACCAGCAAATTGGTGGCAGCAAGCTTGCGTGATGCTACTGGAAAGGAAAGCTCGACCCACAAACCCTACTCAGAAGTTGGCGAACCCATCCATTTCAGATCCGACACGTCTGTCCAACACATGATGCTCCTCTTCCACACATTCAGAGATTCACGTACACACTCAAGAGTGCGTACCGCTGACACCCACAGGGCATAGCTTGGATGTGGATAGCGGGGTTAGACAGATTTCACTGCGCCCAACCCTTCTAGAGACTTGAAAACCTCGCATATCGCAGCCGCATAAATTGTCCAGGGCGAGAGGAATAGAAAGAAAGAAAGAATGAACCAACCAAAGCTTTACTACAGACGCAAACTGAAGTTTCCTACATATGCTCGATCATTTCATGCATGCATGTCGACCTTTGCTTCCAGAATGGCAGATCGCTAGCTATCGCCCACCCATCTCGCTCGTTACAGATGGGCCGGTTGAGTTTGAGAAATAAGAACTTCACCAGTTCAAGTACATGACTTTAGGGCCACTTCACACATGAGCCAAGAGCCGTGACCTTGTAATGGTGAGGACCCTTGACTCTCATCCAAAGGCCATACCATGCGTGTTGGGAAAGCCGTTTTATGTAGTCACGGGCCCTCAGGCATAGTGTGAAGTGAGAATGGACCATGTTGCTAGACCATTGCATATTTTGTTGGCGGAAAAAGAAGGGAGGATTTGGTTTAATATAATATGTCTCAAACTTTATCAATTTAAAAGAATTACTTGGTGGTGTTTGTCTATCCTGGAATCTATTCTAGAATCTTCCCTGAAATCTGCCCTAAAATCTGTCTTGCTGGAAAAAATATTAAAAAAGTCATGGTCTCCCAGAATTTTCGTCATGCCCACCTCTTGGAGGTGGGCCTGACGCAAATTCCGGTAGACCATGCGCCCTTATCCACAACCTACCATGTAGGACTCCATGTAGACTTTTCATCCACAAACTTTTCTTGGGCCTTTAGGCCTTCACCTCCTAGTGTGAAGTGAACTTGGACGGTCTCCGCCTTTTCGACCAATGAGAGCTCTTACATTGCCATGGTCAAGGGCCTTCAGCCTTGTGTGTGAAGTGGCCCTTAGGCAAATCGCTGATCATTTAGAGGAATCTGTGGAACATACCTTAAGTTAGTAAAGAACATCCGACAGAAATCAGCGCGTAACCGGTTGCACTTGGACTTGGAAACAGTCGGAGCTTGACCCGCTCCTTGCCACAAAGCAAAACAAAATGAGCGAGTCCTAAGTTGTTACCGATAAGCAGGAATCCGGACTGATGGAAACAATTAACTCACCTCCTGCCCGCTTCGCCATGCCCTGACTCAAGGGGAGGCCACACACATTCAAGAACGTCGGTTTCGGAATAAAAAAGAAATGGCCTTGACATGTGCCTTCCTTCTAGATGCTGGGTCCCTCTTTCATTGGGTAGGCTTGTCTGTAAACGTGTGGCCTCCCCTTTCAGAGTCTTCCACGTCCCTTCACAGCTTCCAGCCTAACTTATCTCAACTTGTGCCGCCTATGGTGGACTCAACTCATGACATTAAAATAATAAGCAGCAAAACGAAGCCAAGGCCCCGACAGAAAGTGGTTGAAGGTACGTGGGTGTTATTTGGTTCCTTTCTCATGTTCTTCTGCTTCTAGCAATTAAATTTACACAACAAAGTTTGTGTTCCATTACCAAATCCATGCTGAAACTTATGCAAAAACCAGATCCAAAATCGGATCTCCCTTGCTTTAGTTATGGTTATCAAAAGTGCAAGTTTGTTGATGTCTTAACTAGATACATGGGTCCTCTCAATTGTGTTCACTATTGAGTGTAGATTAGTTATTAAGATTTGAAGACGTAGTCCAATCTCTTTTAAACATGTGTCTTTATGATGTTAGGTCTTTGATCCTCACCGAACCCCATACCAATCAAAGCTAGGGGTCCCATTAAGAAAAGTAACCACATAACACCAACATATCTTAGTGTCTAAAGAGGTTTTTGGGCACAATCGGTCAAAATCCCAGTGTTTCAAAGTCCACCCATTTATATGTTGTGATCTTTCAATTTTTTTAATAATATAATTTGAGGTATATAGTGCAAGCATGGTAAAGTGGAACCAAAAAGTGCTCCGATATATTAAAAATCATAGTTTCTTGGTTAAACACTATGAAAATGTTTTCATGATGCCTTCCAATGTTGTGTTAAATACTCAAGTATAGAATACAAAGATGGGATCTTCAAAACGTATAATTAAAAGTAATGTACAAAAGCCAATGGCACAATATGGTTTTGGACATGCATTTCACGAATTACATGTAATTCCTTGAATTCAATATAAACTTGAAGGCATCAACAAAAGCACTATGGAAAATAATCAGTTTTAATTTACTTTTATCGTATTCTTGGTAAACTTTAGACAATATTTTTTCAATGTCACCTATTTGCACACCACTAAGTATATGCTTTTGAATCACTTTCACTTAAACCTTGGCCAAGATCAAGAGTTGTCCACTTTACCGTGCTTGCATCAATTTCATAGATTTCCTCTAAAATGATTGGTAAATTTTTCTGAAGTCTTGAACTTCAATTGGATATTTCTCAAACTCAACCAGTTTCATCTGTAACTAAGTTAGCAGTTGAAGTGGTCCACATCTTGGGTCTCTTTGAGGCAATCCTGACACTTCTTGAGACAAAATTGTTTTATTAGTTATGTGCATCAATGAACGGGGAGAACTGACACTTAGTTACAGATGAAGCGGTTGAGTTTGAGAAATCACCGGTTGAAGCTCAAGATTTTAGGAAATTCAATAATCATTTCAGAGAAATTTAGAGAATATACCTCAAATCAATAAAGTGTAACCAAAAGATGTCCAACATGTGACCAATTGGACTTGGAAACACTAGGATCTTGACCGAATATGCCCAAAAGTCTCCTCAAACAATGATTTGTATGTTGGTTGCACATTGCATAAGGTATGATAATGAATATCATTTGACTTTTTTTTTATCCATATTTAAAGATGACGATAGCAATGAACAGGGAGAACCAACCGCTAGTCACAGATGAACCAGTTGAATTTGACAAAAACATTGATTAAAGGTCAAGACTTCAAGAAAATTATTGATCATTTTGGAGGAATCTATGGAACAAACCTCAAATTAGTAAAGAAAAGCCAAAAGATCACAACATGTAACCGGTTGGACTTGGAAACACTAGGATATCAACCGGTTATTCCCAAAAATCTCCCCGGACATTGGATGCTAGGATGCAACTTTATCCCAAAATTTAGAGTTAGGTCACAAGGGAGGAACTATCATGGCTAATGTGTTGGCAATGACATAGGGTTGCATATGTGACGTTTGATGCAAAGCTGACACTAACCCGCCAAACCATGTTGCTTTGTTGGCGTTTTCAAGTCTTTGTTCTAAAGAAAAAAAAGTCACCTTACTATTTTTGGTGCAATTTGGCCTCGTGAAACCAAAAAATAAACACATAAATTGATATGTGCGATTAGGTTGCCTTCACGAATAGGTTGCCACTTTACCCATGCAAATCACTTTGGATCAAAATAAAATTACAAAAACTCGTAATTTTTTTCTTCATCCATATAGAAACACAATATAAGCTTAAATTAAAGTGTTTATTTTGTTATCGTGGTAATAAATATTTTAAATAGTGTGGAATGTCAATTTATTAGTGAGGATCAACCTAATTGCACATATCTATATACTTATTCCCAAAATTCGACACAGGACTGTAATAACTGGAATCAAATTGTTCCATTATTTAGAAATTGTTCACTCAAGATGTTTTCGGCAAGGCTTAACATTTTTGAAACTGACATCAAACAACAAATTAATCTAGTTGGAATAAAAATCGACCTCACATAACCTCAAAGTTTGCATCTTGATATTCTAGAAAAATGAGAATAATCCTAAAAAATGGAAAAACTTTAGGCAAGGTTTGAATAATATGAATAATTTTACACCAGTTTTTCCCACTCAAATGAAACTCAATTCTAATTTCCGGTATAGAGAGGTAGTCACGTCCCCTCCTCAAACTTCAACTTTCTCTTATAGATGTGTCTATAATGATTCTCATTCTCTAGGAGAAAGTAATGCACAATCTTGATTCTCATTCAGATTCCTTGGAGTGTTGGATGCATATAAGGAGAAAATTTATACAAGATGTTTGATGTATAATATCATATGTGTTTTTGTCCTTGTGCTTCATTTGATTCCCACACAATAATTAGCATTATGACAATCAATGTGAAATTGTTTGTTGTAATTAATGTGGGCTTGCTTTAAAATATCTAGTCAGGGTGAAAATAACATGGATCCAAGGCCCGAAGGGGTCCTCCTTGACATTTCCAAACAACGCATTAACATTGAATGACTATCGCCATACATCAAAAGTAGCAAAAAAAAAATATTCAACCACATCAATTTGCTAGGGAAAAAAGTAATGTGGCCCATGTTGATTTTAATGTAGAGATTGGCGTGCGTTGAAAATTAACATGGCCCACAATACTTTGCATTATGATAATCAATGTGAAATTGTTGAATGTAATCTTCATCACCCTCTATTTAGTGTAAAATTCCTCAAAAAATTTATGGTAATTTCCAATGCTAGCATCACAAAGAGAAAGTTGCATCATTCAATTCTTCAAGAGTCCTGCAAATGCCAACTGATCCCTAGTAAGTGAAATCAATATACAACGGAGAAGGGGGTGGTGGTGATGCAAGAGAAAACAACACTTGGCAAAAACCCAAAGGAAAAAAAGAAAAAACATGTGACGAAAAGAACATCACTTTTTTTCATCCCTTGGATGTAATTCATAAGTATCTAAGTCTACAATATATGGCATAGTAGTTAATGTAAATATTGTTTCTAAGTCTATCATCAAATGATTAATAAGATCGTATGTCCACTTGTTGTTGGTTCCTTTTTGATACCAACATAAGGCAATCTCCATGTTTGATGGACGCCCATGATTCAAATCAATTGGATTCTTATACTCCACCCAACTATTACTAAATTTTCTATGCATCTTATAAACCATCGCAACAAACCAAACCTTAATTGAAGCAAATATTTTTGGTTCAACTCTTTGTTTACGATCTTAGCTTGAAATGTGTTCAAAAAACACACACCACAATCGTAACCTAAATTCAACATAGTATCATATTTGCAGCGGCAAGGAGTCAAATATTATTGCTAGCGTTAACCCAAGTCAATGGATCTTTAGATAACATCGGATTGCCAATCAATTGATTAACAAACGTACTTATGAAAAGATATAAACCCCCTACCTCTACATAAACCACAATGAACTTCACCTTAAATTGAGAGGGGATGCTTGGGGTGGTGACTATCGGAATTTTAGAAACCACGTGAGATAAAAAATAGGGTCAATTTAATTCGTTGAGGGTAAAATTTATAAATTCATTAGGTCTACCATAGCATTGGAAATATGTCCCCTACATGGTTACATGTAAAATAGGGTGGTGAATAATTCCTCCATTTTAGCAATCAGTAGAAAAAATAGGGTTATAGATATTGGACCCCCCCAAAAGTGTGTAGTAGGATCAATAGAATAATTATGGGTTTGACTACTTGGATGAAGGAGTTTGTCGTTTTTGTCCAAATTTGAATGAACCACATTAGTATGGAGGGAAATGTTGTGGGATTTTTTTGGGGGAAGGAATGTTGTGACTTCTCAATGGCTATTGGGTTTTGCAATGGAGCGATTTTAGGGTAAGGCTTGCTTAGGGTTTGGGCAAGCATAATGGCGCAAAGACGGTGAAGCGTTCGGGTAGGAGGTCTTGCATTGGTGAAGCGTGGCGCAAAGTTGGTAGGTAAGACACCTTTTTTGGAGCTTTCTTCTTTGCTCCATAGCATTCATAGCATTCACACAGGGTGTTCCACGAGCGTTGAAGAACTTTGAATGGTTTAGGATTGGTATAACTAATTGAAACCAATTGAATGACAAGATGGATGGCATGCAATGTTTGTAGCTCACATAGTCGATTTTGCAATGCTATAGTATTTCGTCCACTATTTGGTACTTGTACGATTTATAAGAAAAATATGGTGCCAAAAATTAGCCTCTCTAAACAATTACAAATAAATATAGGGTGCTAAAAAATACATCAAAGTAGCTTTATATCTACAAATAGGGAGGGAAAAAATATTGAGAGGCACATAAATATCCCCCCATTAAATACCCCATTATCGCACGTGGTTACAAAATGTAAGGGGGTGTGATCGCCCCGAGAGGGGATGCCAACACTTTCATGTTCATAATTATACATCATGGTTTCATCAAATATAAAAGACTGTATGCTATAAAGTTTATTTGACACTACCATACAAGTACAAATGTTGTATATGTTTTAAGGTCCTCCATACATAAATTCAAGAAAGATCACATTAATACCCATTTTGTGGACTTACATATAATCGTATGTGTTTAGTACAATGCACCCCAAGTGTTTTGTACTTAATGCCGCATATGAACAATTGCTTTTGACAATGACTTACTGGATGGCACCATTGTAGTCACTTGTTGACGGCTTAAGGATTAAAAATAGGTGTCGCCAAAAGGAAGGTATTACTTTAAGGCCTCAATACCTTAGGATATAGACCGATTATGCCCAAAGATCTCCTGGACACTAGCGGGGACCAGGGGAAGGGGGAAGCTGGTGGAGGCCGGGGGGCAAGCCATAATGCAAATAATAATTCGCATTGACATGCTAATTTTGTGTACTGTAATCTAGAATTTTCCACTACATTTTTTTCTTATTCATCCATAAGCCTTAGCTTTGAGTAAAAAACATTGACAGAATGTGAAAAAGGTTATTAGGTGAGGATGAAAGACGATAGACAATTAAAAACAGTTATAACCACTCATGACGATAACCACCAAGTATGTCCGCCAAAAGAAGGTTAATAGGCAAGAAGGGAGCAGGAGAAGCGCCATAGAGCTAAAGGAGCTTCAAGAAAGAGACATGTGAGAGCTTTGAGTGCAGGTGCAGGTTAGTGTGAGGAAGAGGAAGGTAATAGGCTAGGATTTTGAGGCTGTTAGGACCGGCTATAGCCTTGAGTGGAAGTTAATGAAGAAAGATGGTGTTTGTGGACTGTGAGTGGATTATTGCCATGCAATTGTATTTCTTGTGATAAATGACAGTGCTTGGACATATACTATAGCGAGTATATCAACTACATTGGTCTCGATTGTCATTGTGTGTTGTGTACTTAAGTATTTTGAAAGCGTGTAGCTTTGGAGAAAGGGTGAAGTTGACTCAGTGGTGAGCGCAATATCAACATGCCGAAACCTATTCCCATGAGTGGATAGGATTGACCTAGCAAGAGCAAAGCAAATCAATACAAGAGAGTTGAGGAAGTAATAAAGGAGAGGTAAGCATAAAGGGAATCAAACACACACTAAGAGAAGGGGATTATGAGAGAGACCATAATCCATTGTAGGTGGACAAAGGAGACCTCATGTTGAGAGGTTCGGTGAACGAAACACGAGGTGAGGTAAGCAAACTACCTTGAGAAGGTGAAGAGTGAAGACGGAAGAAGTAGACTATAGCCATGTGAGTGCAACCAAGACCATTAGTGCACGTGTTAAGAAGGTTGTTGGGCTAAGTTAGGTTGTTGGTATCATGACTATTTGCTATCATATTGGCCTTTAAGGATGATTGGATAGCTTGGCCATAGCCTATATGTTTCATTTCATTGGTATTGGAATTAATGGGAGATTAGATTGCACAAGTGGAGAGCTCACCTCCCCCCAAGGCCAAAGAGAAGGCCGGAGGGCAAGAAACCCAAGGTGCAAACAAGAGGTAGCCGAGCCGGCGAAGTGGGAACGGGAGCAGCCACGGTGTGAATGAGAGTGGTCGTTGGGAACGTGAAGAGGCCCTTGGGAACAAGGAAGGGTCGATGGGAACGTGAAGAGGCCCTTGGGAACAAGGAAGGGTCGATGGGAACGTGAAGAGGCCCTTGGGAACAAGGAGGGGTCGTTGGGAACATGAAGCGGCCCTTGGGAACAAGGAGCGGTCCCTGGGAACGTGAGCGGCCGAGGGGAACGCGAGCGGAATCTGAGGGACCAAGAGCTGGCATCGGGACTTAATGGGGGGAACAACCCATACGACGATGCCACGTGGAGCAATGGGAGGCGGTCACGAAGAGCAACGGGCATCAAGCCGTTGGGAACGTGCTTAAGCCTCGGGAACGATACCTAAAGCCGGCGGGAACAAGACACACCATAGGGAACGGCCGAATTAGTAAGGAGGCTAAACTAGTGAGCGTGTAGTTACTTTTAGATAGTTACTAGTACACATGTAGTCACCTCTTGGGATGGTAAGTGAGTACATTAGTAACTAGAGGTAGTAGCCACCTAGCTTTTTAATGACTGCTTAGTAGACACCTAGTTATTTTAGTAAACACTTAGTGGACACGTACTTACTCATTAAAGGATGTAGATGAAGGACAATGCCAAGGGATGAAAATCCCTTGGATGGACACAACCGCCTCAACCATTCGGCAATGAAGGATGAAATTGTGAATGAATGGATCATGGATGGTAACCGAACACCACCTAGGCACATCTAGGAAATAAGAAGAACTATAACCAATCTACCTCACAAGAACATCTATATTTAACACGTGCGGTTACTGTAAATAGATCCGACAGACCTAAATTTAGACTGAAGCCTTAATTCAGACTAAAATTAGCCTATTGAGACATTTGGCATTAGGGGCCAAATGTTTAACCGCCAATTCAACCAATCACAAGATTTCCAAGCCTATATAAAGGGGCACTACAAGGCCCTATACCACCTCATTATTCATTTCAACAATCCAACGTGAGCGTCAAGAGGAGCATTATCGGGAGCGTTTTAACGAAGACCTATTTGGAGCATTATCGGGAGCGTTTTAACGAAGACCTATTTGGAGCATTATCGGGAGCGTTTTAACGAAGACCTATTTGGAGCATTATTGGGAGCGATTTGACGACAATCGAAGCTTTGCGATTTTACTCGAGGAATCGAAGATCTTTTCGACAACCTTGAAGACTCTAAGATTTTAGAGATATTCGAAGACTGAAGGCCCGAGGCTGAGGGACCACGAGGCCGCAAGGCGTGAAGACGAAGACCGAAGACTTAGCGATATTTGAAGATACTCGAAGACGAACGGCTTCGAGTTGGAAGACCGAATTTGGAGCTGAGGGCCCGCGATACTGAAGGCCCGCGGACTGGAGACCGCGACTGGAGGACCGCGGAACCGGACGGCGAGTTTACGAGACTTGAAGATTTAATTGAAGACTAAGGAGCCTTGAGCCCTTGAAGAATTAATCGAAGATTAAGGTGTCGTTGAGCCCTTGAAGATTTACTTGAATACCGGTAGTACTTGAAGATCGTACGCGAAGTACTTGAAGATGTTTTGGAAGAAGCTTGAAGACCTTTTGGTGAGCCTTGAAGATTGAAGGCCCGCGGGACTGAGGACCGCGAGACCGAAAGCGAGAAGACTCGAAGACTCAAAGACCTTTTGAAGAACTTGAAGATTGGAAGGCTTCAACCGCAAGGCGAGAAGACTTAAAGACTTTTTTTCAAGAAAGGAGACTGAAGGCCCGCGAAACCAAGACTGGAGGCCCGTGTAACCAAGACCGGAGGTCGCAAGAATGAAGACATTTTGAAGACCGAAGACTTGAGGCCGTTTTGGGAGAACTTGAAGATTGAAGGCCGCAAGACTAAGATTGAAGGACTAATATTTCATACGAAGCCGGTCTTCCAAACTGAAGGCCCGTGTGACTGAGGGACCGCGCGACCAAAGGAAAGAAGACTTGAGGACTTCTTCAAAATGATTGAAGACTTTTCGAGGAAACTTGAAGACTAAAGGACCACGAGACTGAGAGCCCGTGAGACTGGAGAACCGTGATACCAAAGACTAAGAGCTTGAAGACCGAAGACTAAGAAGGCATTTTGAAAGCTAAGGGAATACTCTAAGAGATTGAAGACATTAAGAAGGCTTCAAGCCACCATTTGAGAATAAGAGAATTTGAAGACCATCAAGTAGTCAAATCTTAAATTGAAGTTATTACATTGATGGATTGATAATATGATTGTAAATTTTGGTTGAAGATTTTGGAATTAAAATGGAATTGAAGAATGTTGGTTTTCTGTTACATGGATTGCAAAAGCTCTCTTTATGTTCGTAACACTTAACCTTGACATTAGGATTCAGGGGAACATAAGCTTGAAAGCTTAGGCTCCTTTCTCCTTAGAAATTCATAAAGAGGAAACATCATTTCACTTATTAGGGAAATAATGTATCAGACCACCTTCGGAATTTAGAGGTTTGCGAACCACCTAATTTGGATAGGTGCACTGTCCGTGTAAACCGGTCAGCAGCGGGTTACACCGTCTAAGGCTGGAAGGTTGTAGGTGGTGACCTCCACAACAAGCATAGACACCTATACAAAGGCATATGAACAATGCTTGGAGTGAGATGGTCTCATGCTCTCCTTGCTTTGCATTTTATTGATTTTCTTCTTTTCATTGGTTCACACAAACAATATGGGATAACTCGTATCCCTCTTCGGACTAGCATGGTAGCCTTATTCTAACCTTATTCTTTCTCATGCTTCTTCCTTTATATTTCTATCGACTACGAGCAATCTAATGCTCTACCTTCTACAATGGGAGATTATGGGACCATTGCTTAATGATGTAATTGTATGGAAGAATTGTGGCAATGTTCTTACCTTGCAGGTATTGGCCTTGGTCTTTTCATGAGAATCAATTTGTAAGTGAATGTTGCATGATTGATCAATGTAATGTTATGTTAAAGTGAATTATGTTGAAGTAAAAAATAAAAAAATAAAAAATAAAAAAAAATGATCAAGAAATGGACTAATACGAAGATTCATGATGAAAGTTATGAGAAGACTATTGCCTCCTGAAAAGGAAAAAGACCATTTCCAAGTTACAAGATTATTGCCACAAGCTATTGAGCTTCATGACTGACGTAGAAGCATGCAAATAAAGAATATAGGAGTCCATTTATAGGATGAAATCACCCACGACTTTAAGAAACACAAATGAACCATCTAGAGAGGGAGGAATGCATAATTAACCATGTTGAGAAGGGATTGACAATGAAGAATTATAGATTGTTATAATTTTCTCACCCCAATGTGACATTTAATCCTTATAGACACTATACCCAATCTTCCTTAAGAGTTTGTACCCTAAGTTTTGTTTTATTGGAGATAGCAAAAACCTAACTACATGCACCATGGGGGAGGACAAATCAAAACATTTCAAAATGCAAGTGGCCAACGCTTCATGTTGAGTTACTAGAGTTACCCACCCTCCATGGTTATTGTATATTGATCATATATATTGTAAGTGCTAATCCAACATTTGAACAAGGATTCATTCAACATGTATTCAACTTGCACTTCATCCTCTTACTAGATCTTGCAACTATAAAACATAGAAACAATTGGTGAATGTTGTTGATGTACATACTATGTTAAATACATACTAACTCAATTTTGTATCTTGATGTGATTGATATAATGGAAGAAATATTTTGTATTTGCACCCAAACCCCCTTGATATCAATTATCATGTGAGAAAATATCAATCATCTACAAGACGCTAGATAAACCAACTTCTCCAACGTATTTCTTTGACCTAAATGATGTGCCGTTCTTCTTCATTTTACCATTTTCAAAGATTTTGTGGTTGCATTTAAAATGGACTTGCAGTGAATACGTTGATGAGAGATCCAAAAATTATGGATGGCCTTTTATTTATTTAAAATATAAATCTTTGTCTAGTTGGAAAATATTACTCTCAATATTTATTAAAACAAAATCCAACGTGGGACAATTCTACATGAGAAAATTGGTAGAATGAAATGTTACAAATGTTAGAGTTGTCCTTAAAGTAAGCATGTGTTTCAATGCTATCAAGACCCTCTAAGTGGGGTTTAGGGTTGATCATGAGTTTAAATGGAAAAGAAAGGAACATTAGTGGTTTCTAGATGTAACTTGTAGCCCAATTTATGGACCTTATCTTAGATTACACTTAATTAGAGGGTGACATCAACTTGGTTAAAATGGAGGACGGTGATTTTACCTTGGCCCACATGGAAGACTCACGAGGGAAGACTCACGAGGGAAGACTCAAGAGGGTGATGTTCATTTAAGGGGTGGTTCATTAACTTAAACTAAAGATAATTGGACTCAAACCCCTGAATTCTCTTTTCTTGAATCTTGACAAACAACGCGCTGATATTTTCCCTCCCGGCATGTAGGTAGAGAACATTAACTCCACATTGGATATGTTGGTTCAGTAATGTTCAAGCCAACCAGCCTACGAAGTCATTCATCTAAGTTTTTTTCAACAGAAAATTACCTGTTTTCATCCACTAGCACATACTGTACCCTAGACCCGCTACCCCTAGTAATTGTTTCCACATTGTTTTACATGTACTGACTATATAAACGAGGCCATTATATGTGATGGTATTTTACATGTAAACATGTTTCACTATTTTAAAACCCCCTATATTATATGTACGTTTTTTGCAAAATTTATCTACAATAAATATATTAGACCCAGGGTTGTCTATTGTGTCGTGACGGAGGCTTATCCCGGCATAATGTCGTGCCGTCACGACACGTATCCGTCACGACATTATGCCGGATTATGCCGGATGCTGTCTTTATCCTGCCGGACTTGAATTTTACCGATTTTTTTGTGTAATTACATTACCCAATTTCGGACACGTAGGATTTACATTGTCCACGTGTGACGACATGTCAGCAAAGTAAAGGGAAAGTGGGGAAAATTTTACTAGCGCCCGTCCGCCCCCCCGTCCGCCCCCGTTCCCAATCCCCGTTCCCACCCGTCCGCCCTCGTTCCCAATCCCCGTTCCACCCCGTCCGCTCCCGTTCCCCCCCGTCCGCTCCCCCGTCCGCCCCCCCCCCCCCCGGTCCGCCCCCCCCCCCCCCGTCCGCTCCCCCCCCCCTCTGTCCGCTCCCCCGTCCGCTCCCCTCCCCTCCTCCGTCCGCCCCACCCCCCCCCCTCTCCCGTCCGCTCCACCCCCGTCCGTCCGCCCCACCCCCCCTCCCCCGTCCGCTCCACCCCCATCCACCGTCCGCACCACCCCCCCGTCCGTCCGCTCCACCCCCCTTCCCCGTCCGCCCCACCCGTCCGCCCCCGTCTGCCCCACACCCTCCTTAGTAATATTTTATTACTTTGATTTTAACACAATGATAAACACAATGGCAAAATGGTCTACGTGGCAGGGGAAATATGCACATCCACGTCGACGTTTTCTGCCACATAGGACGCCACCTTGGCAAAAAGGTAAGTATTTTACCCACCCTAGTCGGCTCCCCCTATGTTGACCCTACGTGGACCCTATTGTGTCGTGACGGAGGGGTCCGTCACGACACGACACGTCGTGACGGCACGACACCGTCACAACGGCGGGATAGACAACCCTGATTAGACCCTATTTTTAATCGCACGTTGTTTCTACGATTTTCGCTAGTGACCTCCCCGAGCTGGAAAATAAAGGAACATTAGTGGTTTCTAGATGTAACTTGTAGCCCAAATTATGGACCTTATCTTAGATTACACTTAATTAGAGGGTGATATCAACTTGGTTAAAATGGAGGAGCGTGATTTTACCTTGGTCCACATGGAAGACTCAAGAGGGTGATGTTTATTCAGGGGGTGGTTCATTGACTCAAACTTAAGATAATTGGACTCAAACTCATGAATTCTCTCTTCTTGAATCTTGACCCAAAATATTCAATATTCCATAAGTTTTGTTTAAAACTTAATAGAGGATACTAGAAATGGGATTGGTAGAAGATCCCCCTAAAACTCATGGATTTGACCCTCCCGTTTGTGACTTTACGGATAACTTTCTCTTTTAGAGAATCTCTCGACACAATATGCCAAGAACGATCGGACTGCAATTGGGTAAAGTGATCCTCGAATATTAGTGTTGTCTTAGTAAACACTAAGTTCACCTTACAAGAGCATATGTTGTAGGCAAGCTCTCTACATAATGATTTTTGCAACGTGCTTGAAAAATTGATAGAGCACATAGTCCAATACATGTATCTCCAAAGCTTCAAGCCACAACAATCTACTACAATTCAGATTGATCCCAATAAGGCATATCCAATAACTTAATTGATAAGGTAGTACCCTAAATTCAAGTTTTGTTTCAATGTTATAGGTAAGGGTACGTAGTTAAAGTTTCATGTATGCCATGTTTAGGTTGAAAGCTAAATACAAGGTTATGAATACATGATTGATTTTTTGTTTGATGAATTTTTCTTATGTTAGCCATAGGTATTTGACATATCATGCGTCATGATCATTTGGTTCTATTTCAAAGAGATGAACTTGGATTGCTATAATTTGATAAAATAGCTCAAAATGTTTAACATTGGTAAGCATCTTATATGGTATGGAAGTTTTTGAGAGGTACCTTGACATCAAACTTCTTGCCTAATCCAATGTTATGTCAATCCTCCATACACTTCCTATTGTCAAAATTTCTTAAAATCAAGTTTATTAAAGCAACTTCAAAGTTGATTTCACAACATCATGCTAGAATTTGCAAAGCAATTGTTGCCTACTTGCCAAATTGAACTCTCCAACTGTGTTGTTTCAATATCATGGCATGACATCATGGTGACGAGCACAAATGAAATATGGGCAAGGGCATGGGTTGCAAACCAAGCAAGTCCAATGCCAAAGTGTTACATAGGCAACCGGCTCAATCGCCTCAACTTCCTACAATAACAATGTTGGAGTGTCCACCTCCCAAAGTGACCACCACATTCCCCATGCCTATCCAAATTCCAATCCCAACGCCTCCTTTGATCTTGAAAAGGCCTCCTCAACAAGCAGTTTTTGAACCCCCATCCCAAAATGTCAAGGATCCAGTTGATGATTTTGAAGCCCTAATGGCAAGAGCTCGAGCAGCAAAAATGGAACCTCCACGAGCAATTGCGCCTCCGACTCCAATTGCATTGACACCTGAACAACAATATTTTATAGACAAGTAAATACTCACATTTGCAAAGTGTCTAAGTGCATCTACAATTTAAAACATCCATTTGTTCTTAAAGAATGCTATGCAATAATTGCCACCTGAATATATATGAATCAAATGTCATACTTTGTTGTTCATGGCCAAGAACACGAGTTCTTGATTATTGAAGGATGTGGGATTTTGATGGATTTATGCACTAAAAATGCACTTGAGTTGTTGAATAATGAGGATATTGCAAGTTTCTATGAGATTTATCTTTGTGCATGGAGAGACAAATCTCTTGATAATTCTCTATGATTGGTCTAAAGGGGTTGATCAATATTGTACATTCTTGAGTAGTTTTTCACAACAATAAACCAACTCATTTTTTTCTATCAAAGTGTTTGACTCCAAAAACAATGTTTCTCGTTGCAGCAAAATTCCCAACCCAAGCAACCCCATGGTATATTTGGACATAGCCATTGGGAAAAAGACATTAGGCCGCATTGCAATCGAATTGTTTATAGACACAACTCCAAAGACGGCCCAAAACTTCCGAGCACTGTGTACAGGGGAGAAGGGGTTGACATCTTCGGGGCTCCGTGTGAGGCCAAACCCCCCACCCTTAAGCGTCCGTAGTCCGAGTAGTGGGTTTGGGCTCACATTCCTCCGCGGTATTGGATTTGGACTTGGATGAGTCCATAGTGCAAGGTTCACCCTTCAAGTGGTCTTGGATTTAACTTTGGTCTTTGCTTCCTTTGTCTTGCCATCGCGAGAGTGCTCCACATTCTCCATTAATTTGTGCACGTGGTTTATTTTTAAAGAGAGGATGCAAGTGTTAAAAAACACTATTCTCTATAGTCAATCTCAAATACATTTACTTGTGAAAGCCACACATAACACTAACTAGCATAATGTAACTAACTACTTGTCTATGAGCTAATTAAGTAGGCTATCTACTAAGCTCCTTCATGAACCCATCTCTTTACTTTCTAATTACATAAACCTAGCTCCTTCATAAACCCAACTCCTTCATGAACCCAACTCCTTAGCTTCTAACTAAATAAACCCAGCTCCTTCGTAAACCCAGCTTCTTAGCTTCTAACTAAACAAACCCAGCTCCTTTATAAACCCAGCTCCTTCATAAACCCAGCTCCTTCATAAACCCAGCTCCTTCATGAACCCAGCTCCTTAGCTTCTAACTAAACAAACCCAGGTCCTTCATAAACCCAGCTCTTTACTTTCTAACTAAACAAACCCAGCTCCTTCATAAACCCACAACTTTGTAGTTGTAATCCCCAACTACCTCACTAATTATCCAAGCCCTTAACTAATCTTCCTACCTAATTTTCCTAATTCTACTAACAACCCCTTTCTAATCACACAATTCTTCTCTAATCCTAAAATCCTAAAATCCTAGAGAGGAGAGGGGGAGAGAGAATTTCCTAACTTCACTAAGACTAACTAATCCACACAAGTATATTTTTGCACTCATCACAACCTCAAGTGCTCAACTCTTAAACATGGAACTTGCAACCACGTGTATTCAAAACATGAACTTTAAGTACCACAAATTGGAATCATGAATTAACTTTAAAATCCTTCACGTCAACACTAATTCTACCAAGAGGTCAAGCCCTCTTCAAGGCTAACAAGCCTTGGCTCTCAAACTAAAAACTAAGCACACACATGTGCTCCAATATGGCTTCCCACACCCACACTTATAACTCGTGGGGTGCCTTGGAGCACAAAAGAAAGAGAGGATGAGTGAGGGAAGAATGAGGGATTATATAGTAAGCTTGAGGGGGTGAGCACCCTCAAGGCTCACGATAAGCCCTTGAGATTTCCTCCTACTTAGTAGGCGCCAATCCTATCTTCTAAGCCTTCCTCCCTCAAATGATCAACAAGGATCCTAATTCGAACATTTAACTAGCCTTGGCTTTCTACCTACCACACTTTACCAACTTGGGATGCTTCAACCCAAACTTAGCCTCCTTCGCTTTCCGCCGCCATAACTTTCTCCCCTTACTTTCCCAAATCGTTGCTCACCACTTAATTCAAACCACGATGCTTAACTCGTGATTTGATTGGTGCTTTGAGAATTTGCTTATCCTCCACCTTGCATTCTTCCTTGGACCTTCCCCATTAAGTGGCCATGATGAGGTGGTCCACTTGTGCGCTCCATGTGATCCTCCATTCATCCCAATTCGAATGCACTTGCCTCTTGAGTCACTTTGGTTGTCTCCATCCATTTGTACTAGCCTACTCACTAACTACTCAATCCAAGTTCTCCTTACCTATCCTCATTCACTCAAATCCTTCCGAAGGTAAAAACACAATAACAACTCACATCCTAGCCTCTTACAACATGGTACTTCTAAGACTAACATTTCACTCTTTTTATATTTTTGTGAAGTAACATGCTACTTCAAAGTGCATCAACTAACGTTTCAAGGGTCTAAGACTAAATGTGGGCACCCTTTTGGGCTCACACTCCGCCTCCACTACAAGTCGACAACGTTCCACCGCATCATCCCCCGATTCATGTGTCAAGGGGGTGATTTAACACATGGAAAAGACCACTCCCCGTCCATCTATGGCCCCAACTTTACCGATGAGAATTTTATTCGAAAGCACACAGACATGGGGGTGCTCTCAATGGCCAACAAAGGCCCCAACACCAATGGCTCCCAATTCTTCCTTTGCACCGTAGCCACTCCGTGGCTAGATGGGAAGCACGTGGTGTTTGGGCAAGTCCACGAGGGTTTTGATGTGTTGCGTGCTATGGAGGCCGTGGGCTCAAAGTCGGGGACACCAAAGCATGAGGTTAAGATTGTCGATTGTGGCCAAATTTCATAAACTCGTTGATTTTGTGTATGTGTTTGTTAGTGAGGGTTACTAGAGTATCATGGCATGTTCCGCGCTTTCCATGTTGAGTTGTAATTTCATTTTATGCCTCATTCACATATTCCAATCAATAGTTTTGCGACAGATGACAAATTCATTTCATAAAATAGATAATCCTTAGGTGGGCATCAAAGGTGAGTTTAGTCTCCATAAAGTTTTGTAGCCCCTCAAAATTGTGTTGCATAGCATTTTCTTGTATTCAATCAAAAGATACCATGAAAATAATTTGTAAATTATTGGAGTGGCTATAATCATCATGACATCTTAACTATTAAAATCCAAGGGTATCCAAGGACACTTTGAACTTGACTCTTCAATTGCTTTGAGATATTCGACCAATTTCAAAAATGCACTTGGTGAATTAGTTGAACTCAAATAGAGTCCTTTTGAACACAATCAAATACAGTTTGCCCTCTATATATGTTAACAATGGGGAGAGGAAATTTTCTTAAAATATATTGAATGTTAACACTTTGACAGTTTCAAAGATTAAGGAACAAGAACATACCACTTATATATTTGATGCAAGTAAAATACCATTGCAATATCGAATGAAGTTTCAAAATGATTGCCCTTAGATATATTCAATTGAAAGATAGTTGCTAGATTGATCCTTAACCATAGGGACACAAAGTCTATCCACAAAAATTGAAACAACACCCTCAAATTTCTAGAGACAAAACTCGCAACTGCCGCAAAAGACTTGGAAGGCAATTTTTTGGACTAGCATCACTCACTCGTTAGATTTTCAAACTCAACAAAACTACTACAGTCTAAATCGTCTTTTCAATAACTTTCTAATGATATGCAATTTGACCTACAAATCGGAAGTGTGGAGCAACATTCTCAGGAATTTAAGCAGTACATACATAGGACAAATATACAAAGAGGAGAGTAAACATTCAGGTAACACTTAACATCTTTGTAGTCTCCTCATGTAAGAAGCAGAAAAATGTTAACACAAATGAAATTTGAACACTTATAGAGGTAACAAATATAGAGGGCACACTGTAAAAGTCAAAGGTATGCAGCTCAACTACATGTTTTTGTGCATATTGTGGCTTAAATAGGGCCCCTCTGGAAATAAGGGTTTGACCACGGCCAATTTTCTCAAACACAGAACAGAAAGTAACTCAGGTTCCTCTTGAGGATCCTCGAGAGGACGGCATATGTTGATGAGAAAGGTTGCAGAATGTGTTGCAAAATACTACATTCTCAAGTGAAGGTTTGGAGTTAAGTTGCAGCTGTGGTGTGACTCAAAATAGAGTGCCATAATCCCTTGTGCTTATATCAAAGGGTAAGCTGGCAGTAAGATTTCCAAAGGGCAAACACAAAAATGAGAAACGCGGATATGAATTTGGTTAAAAGAAAGGTGACAATGAAAGCTTTTCAACTTTTAGGAAGGGAGTTGGTTTGAGATACCAATCTAGAAGGTAGGAAGTTATACACTCCAAACTCCGTACTATCACGCTTGTGGCAATCAAAGTGCACATGAAATTACGGTGTTTTGCAGTGTTTAACATGGATGCGTGATGAAAGAGAATTCAGCGTAATATGTGTCATTTTGAAATAACACAATGTTAATATTGCAACATTGACAACGTGATGTGTGCGAGTGTGTGGTTTGAATTCTTTGGTGGTTTATTTTAATGTCAAAACTTGTGATATATGGGAGGGAAACGTGAGAACAAGAAGTGAGATTTAAACTGAGAACATCCATTCCCTAGGGTTTTGGGTTATAAGAGGAGGAGTGATATTAAGGAGGTTAATACCATGGAGTTTAGAGTGCATTTTGGGATGGAGAATTTGACTTATTTATTGTGTTTGGATTTGAGTAGCACTGCTGATGTTTGCATTTTGGCACTATCTCTACCAATTTGAGCCAAATCAGCACGATCCAATTTTAATCAACTGTTGCTATACACCTCATGACTTTGTAAACCTGATAATTATTATGCACAATCTGTTATGCGAGAATCACGTATTATATGCGTTCGCATGCACATAGGTTGACAGAAGAGCGAATTAACGAATTTGTTGACTAGTTTCACATGAGCAAACCACATTGTGTTTGAAAATTTTAGATTGTTTATATTTAGGAGTTACGTTCCCAGAGGTAATAATACTCTGCCAAATTTGAAAGCAGGAAAAACGATTGAGCAAATCACCAAGATTTTTTGTGTTCAATCTACCTAGAAGCAAGATGGGGTAGTATGGGGACTGGAAGTAAGTGACAATTGGGGCTCATCAATGAACATTTGGTGGCCACCTTGTTGCTCCTATTCACCATCCAATTTTGAGCTGAAACTATGGCCTAATGCATGGGCCATGTGGATGGGGTCTATTACAAAATCCGCACTTGCAGGATGCATCATCACCACGTTTACAATGTCAATCGAGCTTCGACGCGAGTGCATGTTGTTGGGGTTGAACAATCGATGTCCCAAACTTTTTGCACACATGCATAAACCCATGTTCTTTGTTCTACTCCTTAAAAACATGTATAAATATTTATTGAATTGGTGTTCTATTTGCTCTTGTGCACCCCGACATAGTCATTTGTTGACCTCCTGCATCACATACATTTTATAGAAACTTAAAGCATTTATGGATATGAACTGCAAGAAGGCAATCAAGGATTGATCTTTTGTCTTATATTTCTTCTTAAAATAACATTGCTTTCTAGATTGAGGTGAATTCTATGGTGCCCTATTGAAATGCTCTCATGTTCAAACATCATACCATAGCTATAGGATTACTATTATGATGGTATTATCCTAATATTGTAGGTTTACCAGATTGGGTGGAAAATAATTAAAAAGTATCAAGCTTAATGTTTTTGGGAAATTATTGGGTTAGATCCCCTAAATGAATGGGAAACAAATCATGAAAATGTCTAAATATTAGGAAATTTGGTGCATTGGAACAATACAAACTAAAGACAAAAACTCACATGCACCAACAACAGAGTCTGTCACATGCATTCATTGTAGCATTCACACGTTAGGTAGCGAACCTCTCAAATTCAAGCATGTAAAATGGGATGGAACCTATGACTGATTTGCTTTTGTCTCTTAGTCATGCTTGTAAATTCCCAACAACCTCTATCGAACATGAGCAGAAAATGACAGAAAACATTGTTCACAACCCTAATTAGCACACTAAGACAACTCAACCTAAAACCTTATTGGTCAACATCGCGTATTTATCAACCATGAATGAATGAAAAATGAGTTACAACAAATGTAAATTTATGTAAGATATGTTATGTGCTTAAATGATTAAAGAAGTATATACATATATGTCTAAGTTTTTATGAATGATTTTACAAACTGCCTAAGTTTTTTTTTCAAAATTAATTATCTATTGGGAAATATGTGCCCAACCTACTATCAACCTAAGGTAATAATATGTTGCACAACTCATTAAAGATTAGGAAGATAATTCAAACATGAGCCATAGATGTGTACCAATGGCCCACGGGGAGGTCACTGGCGAAAATCGTAGAAACAACGTGCGATAAAAAATAGGGTCTAATATATTCATTGTAGGTAAATTTTGCAAAAAACGTACATATAATATAGGGGGTTTTAAAATAGTGAAACATGTTTACATGTAAAATACCATCACATATAATGGCCTCTTTTATCTAGTCAGTACATGTAAAATAGCGTGGAAACAATTACTAGGGGTAGTGGGTCTAGGGTAGGGTCTGTGCTAGTGGATGAAAAGAGGTAATTTTTTGTTGAAAATGCTTGGATGGATGACTTCGCAGGCTAGCTTGCTTGAACATTACTGAACCAACGGTTCCAATGTGGAGTTAATGGTCTCTACCCACGTGCCGGAAAGGAAACAAATGTCGTATAAGTAAAATAGGGTATTTTAAAATGATTCCCCCAAAAATTTATAATTACTGATAGGGTGTATTAAAATACAAGCTTTTACCTTTATTTTGAAAAATACCATACCTTATAATCTTTTCTGCAAGGTAAATAGCCCCCTAATAAATAGGTCTTGAGCGCACGTGTATGCATTAATTAAAGAGGGAGTGACCTCCCCGTGCAATGGCCTCTTTGGAAAATTTGTGATTTAAGGAACTTATCATGACAATTGCAGAATCTATGTGGCCTCAACTTTCAAGAGGTGCACTCTATACCCATGTGCATGCAAAAAAGGGGTATTACTTGAATACATTGTAGATAGAGGAGGCAGATTGTTGAAGGTGACTTTGTATGTATATTTCGGGTTGCTATGTGATGTTCCCAATCTATAAAAATACAATAGGCCCATCATTTAGATGGGATCTAAAATTTTAAATTCTAGCCATCATGAGTGGTGTACATTATTGAGACTAGTCCATAAATTTGAGACTACGTGTAGTCTCCACAATTTCATGTATGTTCTTGTTCCTCTCTTAAAAATATTTTTTGCATAGAGGGATATTCATCTGAAAAGGGAAAATATGCACATTATTGTTTATCCTTATGAAGAGCGCACCCCCTGAGCCTCTACTTCAACAAGGTGTCGAAAAATATGTGGGTAAATTTGAGCAAATTCGAAACTTTGTGCATGATTGTGGCAAGCTAATCCTTAAAGGATGCCTCCTGGTCTCAATATACAACCGTATACACAACGTATATACTAGGCCTCACCAAGTTGAGAGTCATTGGACAAACCTGTTTTTTGCGACTTTGATTGCGATATTTGATCGCAAACATAGCCAACAGCAATGCAGCAGTCGCCCCAGCGATGGCGAGCAACTTGTTTCGCGGCAGCGGAGGGGGCGACGGTGGCTGAGAAACTTGGAGTTCATGAGGAATCAGAGGTGGCTTGTGAGTGTCCGATTCCTTCGGCGGAGGGAGAGCTGGAGCTGGTAGAGCTGCTGTGGGTTGTGAGACTCGAGTCGATACTCGACTACTCTTGTTCGAGAAGTTTGATGTTTTGGGCAGTGTGCCCTTCCGGGGACTCCCCTTCCACGGACTTGCAGGTTGAGAGGCTTTTGTAACACCTGGGAACTTGAGGTTGCATGCATCAGTTTTCGCACCTGCAAGAATCGTGTCCCAAGAATGATTCCCATCAGATTCTTCTTGAATACTTCGTGTTGAGAAGAGGTGACTCGGATGTTGCCACTTGCGTGAAACACTCATGGTGTTGCTTCATCTTCGAGTTGGTCTAAGTCTACATGTAATCCCAAAAAGGGGCACCATGAGAATCAAAGTGTTTTTGAAGATTATTGTATCGTTTCATAGGTTGAACATGTTGAACGGACGGGCGTGTTTGCACCTATTTCTCTCAAGGGTAAGCTCCTAGGTTTCCACATGGTTGGTTGAGAATACCTGGTTCACCTTGATACTCCCACTATAATTGGATGGACCATATAGCCCGGGTATGCAACTCCCATATTATACACAGGGGGCATCGGCATTAAAACGGCTTAGAGGACAACTTTTGTAAACATTATACCAAATTATACAAAAATAAAAGGACCAAAAAGTTGGGTGAAGTCCAAATTAAATAAAATGAGATGTAGGAAAAATTGGGTTGCATATTTAATATTTATTAATAAAAGAAACTCCACAACATATATATTGAATTGAAACACTTATTTTTTGTAACCTTGTAGAGTGTCTAATTTTAAAGGATCCACACGAGTAGTTGTTTCCAATTAAAATTAAAAGTCATTGGCAATGTTTTATTTAGAATTAAAAAATGTTGAAATTTTATTTAAAATCCCAAAAAGTTGGGTAGTTTGGCCTATCATTTTGTATTAAAAAAACTCATATAATTGGGTTTTTAATGCAATTATATACTTCAAGGAATATTCATTTCCTTTATATTTTTGGAATCCTTGTTAGAAGGGCTACAAGAGTTTCCTACATTAATACAAATTATATCACTTGAGATTGGACTAAATTGCATTATAAGTGATTATAATCAAGGCCATATAATACAGGAGTTGCGTACCCGGGGGAGAAAGTAAAGCACATTTCCAAGTGAAGGGGGGGGGTCCAAATTTTGTTATTTAGGGGTTTTCGTTGAATTTGTCGCCACATGGACGTGTGCCCTTAGTAGGATATTGCCTCTTTTCCTTGGGGTGTTGGATGCATATAAGGAGAAGATTTATACGAGATGTTTGGTGCATAATATCATATATGCTTTTGTCCTTGTGCTTCATTTGATTCCCACACAATGTATGTTCTACGATATGTGATGATGGTGACGTTGCAAGAGAAAACAACACTTGGCAAAAACCCAAAGGAAAAAAAGAATAAACATGTGACGAAAAGAATGTCACTTAACTAGATATGTTTATGGAAATAGGGTAGGGTGGGGTGTGCAACCCCACCTCTCACTTGGGGCGGGACCAATGAACAGTGAAAACCGACCGCTAGTTACAAATGAACCAGTTGAGTTTGAGAAATAACTAGTTGAAGATCAAGACTTCAAGAAACTTACCAATCATTTTAGAATAATTTATAGAATAATCCTCACTCTAATTCAAAAACCACAAGATGCCAACAATCAAGATGAATAACAAGCAACCCTTGTCATATGTATAATTTGAAACCCTAGCGTTCATCAATAAAGTCGTTGAAGTTTATTTCATTCCCTAGATGTAATTCATAACTATCTAAGTCTACAATATATGGCATAGAAGTTAATGCAATTATTATTTCTAGGTCTATCATCCAATGATTAATAAGATCGTATGTCCAGTTGTTGTTGGTTCCTTTTTGATACCAACATAAGGCAATCTTCATGTTTGATGGATGGCCATCATTCAAGTCAATTGGATCCCTATTCTCCAAAGAACATGCAACTAGTTTGCATAGGAAAATTTATCTAAAAACTTAGCCACCTTGGTACTAGTTCCATTGATTATATTGGTCGCCAAATCATAAAAAAATAGTTTCTACCTGATTTTTAACTACAACATTTGGCTAAAATGATTCGTTCATCATTGATGTAACTGCCAATTCCTGTCATCCGTTTAGACCTTGTAACTAGCAAATATGGAAACACAAGTTAAAAAATTGCCACCCTATTTTGGGCAAACTTCAATTCATTGTTAATATAAACAAAGTTGACACTAAGTATGGCAATTTTGTGTTAATTGAGTTTATGAGAATTAACACAAAGTCACCGAAGTTTTTATGATGCTTAAATTATCAAACACAAAAAGTGGTGTCGGGCTATTAAAAGCCGGGTTTTTAGCTTGTCCTATTAGGATGGGTGGACCAACCTAGCTTTGCATAAGCCGATCTGGGATTTAGGACAACGAGTCCCATGCACATACCCTATTTTAGATCTTACAATTCTCTCATAGTTTGAGAGATGGAAAAAAGACATCCCAAAAGTTTCAACCAACTTTCAAAATGGGCTCCAATAGACTATGAACCAACAAGATCTTAATAAAAAGTGTTCTCAAATAAGGATCAAACCCACGGTTCCGTCCCTTTACAGAAAACTCTAATACATATGACTACTTGCACCAGTATGGGAATTCAACGTAAGTTAGTAAAGAAGAGAAAATGATAAACCTAAAAGAAGAATTGAATGGGAGTCTGCAACTGAAAAGCATCAAACTACTAAACCGAAGTGAGTTCTGTTATTGGTTGTGCTAGGGAATTCGGAGACCATGGAAGGGTGTGCTCATGTTCGGACCTCCTGGCACTGGTACAATGATAACAAAGACGTATTATATCTATTCAGTCCTTTTAGCAATTAGGGTAGATGCACCTATTATTGCGCATTTAAGGACTCGGCCACGTGTATAAACCACAATTTAGGGATATTCTCGGAACTTATTACATGAAAATTGGAAAGATATGAATTGATTTTATTAGTGTTTTTTCAAATTTTAATTTTGTAAATGTATGACACCTCGATGTAAGAATTCAAAGAGGTAGGTTTTAAGCTACTTTTGAAAGGTCAAATCACCTATGTTTGCGCATGCTGTCCCTATGATTGCACACCATGTGTTCCTATGATTGCGCACCATGTGTCCCTATGATTGCACACCATGTGTTCCTATGATTGCGCACCATGTGTCCCTATGATTGCGCACCATGTGCTTGACACTTAGGATGCTTCTTGACACTCATAATCCGAGCTTTCTATCAAAATGCTTGCCTATCTATCAGAAGTTTAATGTAGCCAGATGTGTTTGTGAAATGTTCAAACTTGAGTGCAGATTGCGAAATACGCTGCACAATATACAAAGACGCACACACACTATGATCTGAATGGCAAATAAATTATTTTAACCAACTCAATCAAAAATGAAAACTTTGCACACTGAAAGTATGTTCACACGTGTTTTTTACATATGCATTGCACCAAATATGGTGAGCTTATGAAAAAGCAAAGTAGTGTAATTGCTTCAATACCAACAACCAGTCTTTGGGTGACGTGCACCTGCAAGATATCTACTACACGTATCACATATAGATGGGATGTGACGGCCTCTCATATGACAACTCTGGTATTTTGTTTGCAATCGAACTGAATCACCATACCTACACAAAATATGATATTTAGTGTTTGATACACTACATACGAACATAATCATGCTCAAAAAATGGAACATAATCCTGGAACACAACAAGTCACTGCTCAAACTCCAAGTTGGACGGCTCAGGCCTTTATAGAAACCGTAAATCCATTACAGCCAGAATCAAAACGACCATCAGGTCTGTCTGCAGCCGTCCTTCTCCCAAACAGAAAAAACAATCTTACTGCCTTGCTAAGGTTCCGTTGGTAACAACCTACACCCATGAACCATAAACACAGGTTAATGCACTGCAGTGGATAATCTCACCAATTAAGAAATTCACTTCAGTCCGTCCCTAACTCTAAACACTTGAGTCAACAACCCCTCAAAATAATTATTTACCTAATTTTGTCCAGTAACCGTCACTTCCAATGAATTCGATAAGTCTTGAGAGGCGAAAGGTGTCACAAAGGTTCTATGTCGGGTGGATGCATGGTTGAGTGGACCAATACCGGACCATATCCATTTCTTGAAGTCCATATCCATTTTTTGTATATGCAATTGATTATTTTTAAATTTATTTTACACACATTCTTTGAAGCATATAAAACTCAAATCAAAAAAAAAATTGTAATACCTTCATTTTATATTTAGTTATAATATTTTGAAAAACTGATCAAAATTTTCTTTAAATATATAAATAATTCTAAAGACAATTAAGTATTTCTAAATAGAAGCCCACCTAAAGCTTATAGATCTTAACACTCATAAAAAAACTTGCCTCCGCAAACCTCTATTATGGACCTATTATGGACTTCCAAAATTATGACCACATTCAGCCTCTTCAAAAGTCCATAACTATCATTTTAATAGCAATATTATTAAAAAATTCTTTAGCTCCAAACTATTCTATCTATACTACAACACATAGTGAGTCACTACCATAATAATGTAATCATATACTTATTGAAAAAGCTACATTCATAAAAATATTTACTGGTGACCATAGTCCATACTTTTACTTTAAAAGTCCCATATTCTTTATTTATAGAACAAAATTTAAAGAAAAAAATTTATTTGTAAAGACACTTAAGTCAACAAGCTATGCCCAAAGTTTCAAAAGGATTTATCAGGTAGGATTTTTTTAATTCAACTTACAATACAAAGAGGTATCCTGAAAAATGGCTGTGACACGAAAAGTGGTCCACTCAACCATGCATTCACCCTGTCGTAAAGTCATGGCTCGACGATATAAGCAAGCTTCACAACCATTGATTTTCACTCCACTATAGTACATCCTTCCTCTGCTCTCTAACGCAAAAATATTTTTTCTGTCCACAGTGTATAAGCACCTACAAACACGTCTGATTCAATTGCGAAGGAAAGAGTAATGCCAAAATCAATCGCGTACCGAAGAGCGACGTTTCACCCGACCTGTGACACCATTTGCCTTGATCATGTTGCCGGAATGTCTTCAGCGAGTCTATTCCTACAATCCTCCATGGCTGAATAAAACTTCCGGAACTTCAAAAACCGACGCATAATCCCTAACCACGAAACTCAACCAAAGTCCTTGGCACCTGTACTCCTCCAACCTTCAGCTTTAGAAACCATCACGGAAAAAAACTCCCGGTAACAATGCAGGCCCCAAACTGTGCAAATGGAAGTTAAATTGCATTAAGAACCTCGACCAACTCGTTGTTTCCTTCACGTTGCACCACAGGTTTAGAATTTAAAAAAGCTCAGCCCATCCTCGATTGCCGCTACTTGGCAAAGAAGGTGTAGAAACCCTAGCACTTTGAATACTCAACCAAAACGTCACACAATCACCATCGCCACATAACACTCGCAACTCAACGCTACAAAAGGCAAAAAGTGCAAAGATCCGACGGCGATCCAAGAACCTCGAGATCCGACGGTGGGGAATACAAGAATGCGCAGACATAGGTGCATGATGCGCAACCATGGGGTTTTTCGCAGTGATAGGCACACATACCATACATACTTTATTGAATTTAATGTCAATACTTAAATAAAATAAATAAAAATAACGTCGGGGTGTTTGTACACCGACGTGAATGGGAGCCCGTTCCTCTATACCGTGTTCATGTTTGACCAAGCGTCACCGTAAGAGTACTTCCTCCCTCTCGGGAGATGGGCTCCTTTAGTTTTCAAAAAACGCAGTACCTAAAATCTAGGGGGATTATATGGGGGGTGTAGAGGAGGTTTGTGGGGGGGCCTACGGGGGGTTGTTTATTATCTAATTTCCTTTTGTTTAGTATTAAGTATGTGAGGTATTTGATGGCGATTTGGTGCAGATGTTTCATAAGTGTTTTGATCTCATTTTTGGGTATTTTTAAATTTTCTAAGTCTTTGATTGCTTGTTCGTGAATGGCCCCTCTCACTCCTGCTGTGATGGTGATGAGAGGGTTGACTTGCCAGCCCGCTACTATGAGTGCGTGTATGAGTGTATTGTATTTAGCGGCTTTTTTATTGTGTGCGGTATTTGGGAATTTGTCATGGCAGTAGGTGAATTCAATGAATTGTATAGTTTTTGATGGGGTTGGCAGCAAGGGGGGTTGGCTATCTGTGGGAGCGCCAAGTATGCATAGTATGTCTGGTCTAAGTCTGGCTAGGCATGTGCATGGTGTAGTGGGGCACGTGCATTGAAGAAGCTATTGTGGGACTATGTTGTCTTGTTGTCTAGAGTTTTGGTTACCCACATTTATGAGTGTATAGCATCTCGTGTGTTTAGTTGATTGTAGCGTATGTACAATTTGGTGGACTGCCTTAATATGACGAGCTATACGCAACCCTTTGATGTGTGGGTTTGAGCATGTGGAAAGTAAGTGTGGCCATGTGTCAATGGTGTTATTGGGGCATATTGTACAGTTTGGGTTTGGGTATAAATTGGGCCAGAAGATATTTTTTCGGTGGTTACCCATATATTGGGCGTATCGGAATTTTAAAGTTTGTGTAATTTGGGCGTCTGTGGTCCTGGGGTCTTTCTAAAATAGATTGGAGAGTTTATGGTTGATTTGGTCATTGGATGTCCATTTGTCTATGTATGCGAATTTGGATTGGGCTAGTCTTAGTTCTTGGTTCCTATGTTCTTTGTTGATGTATGTTTGTAGGTTGCGTATAGCACCTGTGTGTGAACCTGTTGGGACTCCGTTGAGCCAGTATGGCGTAATATGGTCCGTATGTATCTTGGGGGTGCCGACGGGTTTGTCTCGGAGGGCTCCGCTATTGGCTAATTGATCCGCGATTTCATTGCCTATTATGCCTGTGTGTGCTCTGACTTTTTGAATTGTGATTTTGTGTGTGGACCAGGTTATGTGGTTGACTATGGTGGCGATAAGTAATTTATCTGGATGATTATGTTGGGATGATGGGTGTCTTATGTGGTTGTGTATTAGGTATATACTATTGAGGCTATCTGTAAAGATGTGGGTATCTTGCGTGTGGTGTTGTGTACCTTGGATTGCTATTAGGATGGCATTTAATTTGGCTCTTAGTATGTTTTGTAGGCCTGGGAGTCTCTCCGCAACCCGAAGGTTGTTGGCAGGGGAGTAGACACCTGACCCAGCTGTATTGCCTATGCCGTGTTCGTCAGGGGGTATAAAAGATCCATCGGTGCATATGCATTGTTGGGGCTTGAATTTAAGGGGGTGGGTATTGTATAATTCTATTGGTAGGGGTGGAGTTGGGTGGTTATTTTCCATGTGATGATACTGTGGGGCTTTGTGCCATGCGCGTGAGTATTTCACTATTTTCTTAGGGCGGGTAATTTGGTGTAGGTGACTTTTGGTATTAATATTGTATAGTTCAAGTATGTTGGCCGTGATTGTGTTGGGTATTTGTAAGTTGCACAGTGAGGGACTTGGGTTGTTTATACTTAGTATGGTGGTGTATTGGTTTTCTAATTGGTGTAGATATTTTGGCCATTCCGATGCGGGGTTGTATTGTATGGTGTTTGGTGGAATGGTTATTATTGTGTGGTTTTCTATATTGACGAGGGGGAGGGGATTGTCTTTATGGTTGATTATGATGATGGTTGTGGTGTCATGGTTTTCTTGGGCTGCCATGCGGGCCCAATGGATTGATGTCATAGCCGTTTTGAGGTCTGGGGGGTGGGCTAGGCCGTTTCCTTTCCACTTCGAGGAGTGTACGAGTCATGTCGATCCGAATATTATGTCTCTATTATGTGGGGAGTTGTATTGAGTGAGTGTTATTGGACATGTGAGGGGTGAGGAGTAATATGAGTGTGTAATTTTGTAGGTTTCTATAAGGGTTTGTAGGGTGGAGGGGTGTAGGGTTTGGTGATTGCTATTTGGGTTATGTTTTTTTGGTTTTCTTTTTGGGAGGATTGTGACGTATCTTTGGGTTAGCCATAGGATTTCGGTGGCGAAGTCTTGTGGTGGGGGATTTAGGAAGTGGAGCATAGGGTGCGCTTGACTGTGGTTGTATCTTTCCCATAGCCATTGTAATCTTGTGTTTGGCATAGTTAGGATATATGCCCCAGTTTGATTGTAAATATAGGATTCCGTCTCTTGTATTTGTATGGTAGGTTTGGTAGCGATGATATCTTTATATGGGTTGCATTCATTGGTGGTTAGTGTGAGATTTGGAGCTATGACGGGGGGCAAATGAATTTTCGGTCCTTAGATTGTAGGAAGTTTATACATGAGTTGTATGTGTTTAGAGTGTTGGGTTTGTGTTGGGTTTGTAGGAATTTGTGGAGTATGAGTATGTTGTGGTCTAAGGTGATATTGTCATGGTGAAGGAGTAGGGAGGCTTCTACCCATTTTGTCGTGCTAATTGGATGGGTATTCCATTGGCATAAGAAGTGTTGCTTTATGGCTTTGGCTCCCCATTTGTCTTTATATGTTGTGGTTTTGGTGTTTATTATGGCTTGTATGGGTCTTCCGCTTGTGGGGTCCGTCTGTTGTGGTGACCTTGTGATCACTTGGTTATTGGTGTTTATAGCCAGGGTGTTGATTGGTGCTTGTTGTGGAGGGGGGTTATAGATTATTGGTGGGTTGTGTGGAAAAAGTTGTTGGGCTTGTGCCAGGGCTTCCTTGATTATTTTTGGAGTAGCTTTGAATTTTATTTTGAATTCTTGGGGGGATAAGATTTGTTGTGTGTCTAGGTTTTGGATTTGGTTGAGGGTAGTGTGAGCCCAAATTGATGCCCACATGTGTTGTTAACAATTGTAAAACATTACAAGTAGTGTTTTGTTGATTTATGATTATTCACAAAAATATAAAAAGAGTGAAGCTTGAAGAAAGCTAAGTTTGAAGCATTAGGCTTGTGTGGAGTGGACTTAAGTAGTATGAGGACATACCTTGGTAAAGTGTGGTAGGTAGAAAGCCAAGGTTAGTTAAATGTTTGAATTAGGATCTTTGTTGATCATTTGAGGGAGGAAGGCTTAGGAGATTAGATGAGAGCCTACAAAGTAGGAGGAGATTTCGAAGGCTTATTGAGAGCCTTGTGGATGGGATGAGTCCCTACTTAGAAGGAGAAGGTTAAGGGGTTGTGATTGGAGGCTCTAATCCTCTCACCCTATCCTTATCTCATGCCCTTTCTCCCTCTCAACTCACTATATAATCCCTCATTATTCCCTCACTCATCCTCTCTTTCCTTCGTGCTCCTTAAGCACCCCACGGGTTATAAGTGTGGGTGTGTGGGAAGCAAGATAGGAGCACATGTGTGTGCTTAGTTCTTAGGAGAAGAGCCAAGGCTATTTAGCCTTGAAGAGGGATTGACCTCTTGTTAGAAGTAGATTGGGTTTAAGGAATTTGGAGTTTGATTGTAAACTTCAACTTGTTGCATTGAGATTCATATTGAAGTGAGAGAGTTCAAACTTGTTTAAACTTGTGGCATTTAGAGTGACTAGATTGTAGTAGGTGCATTACTTGTAGTGTTTTATTAGTTATGAACTTGAGCAGAACTTTATAGTGAGAGATTTGTCAATTATGGATGATCAGAGTGTTCAATGGGTATGAAAATTTGAGGGATTGTTTATTATAAAGTATGGGAGTTGTGGTAAAAATTTGAGAGCTTCAGTCATTGGGATGAAAGAGTTATCAAAAGTTGAAGGGGAGGGTGTCTAGGAACAAAGCAGCAAGGTTTGAAAATATGTATCTCTTAGAGGGTTATAGATATGGATACCAAAATTTGACGCTACCTTTTGAACTTATATATCTATCTTGTGTTAAAATTTTAGATTGATTGGACGTAGGAGTTGGAAGTTATTAGAGTTTTAATGACCGGATGCTTTATCACAACATTCATACTAAGTAGTTAGAGTTAGAATTTCATGCATAACTTTTGCATATGAACTCTGTTTGTGCCAAAATTTGGTGTGGAGATTTTTGATAAGGTACTTAACAAGTGTACCAAATTTCATATGAAGAACATAAGTTGGGTGGGAGTTATACTATTCTGAAGTTTAGTAGGAAGACATTGATAGAGATTTACATCAAGAAGAACTTAGAAAAGGAAGGGCAAGGATAAGTATATAAGTATTTTTTAATACTTGTATTTAAAGCCTATGTGCTCATGGAATCCACAAGCGAAGTGTCATGTACCAATACGGAATCAACCACGATGACATGTGATAGCACGGAATCAATAAGCGAAAACTCATGTAGTAGTGTGGAGTCGACGGCAAGGACTCGATTTACAAGAGGATATCTTTGAAGGCATGCGTGGCCAAAGCGGCCGGGTGGACATTAGAAAAGGTTAAGGATATAACCTTGCCCGACATTAAGGAATGTAAAACTACATAGTGTGGTGTTAATCAAGTTGTGTATATTCCAAGGGTAGATTGGAATTATATATTGGATTACAAAGAGAGAAGTCTCTACATGTCATTATAAACTTTTCCACTCGGGCTAGGATGAAATCGAAGGGTGGAGGATTTTTGGTGACATAAATGGTGCGTCCGCCGGGAGTTTCGAGTTTGAAGCTTGGAGCTTGGAGAGCGGGCGACAGAAGTCTTGGAAGGCGGTAGGAGAGCGAGGCGTGAAGATCAACTAAGGACGGAGCGCTCGTGAAAGGTTAGTTTTTATTTAGTTATTTAAAGTTATGCAATTTCAATTAAGGAAGGAGCGCGGCAAAGGTGTGACTACTCAACCTTCCTTGGGATGGCATAAATTAAGATCACATTAATAGGATCCGCACTAGTACACTAAGAGGTAGAGGGTTAATTAAAAATTAGGAATTTCAACTTTAAACACTCACTTGGGTGTGAGCGTTTAAAGTTCTCAACTAGGGGGTTTATTGCTTTTCAATTGCAATTATTGAAGTGTCGTTGTGTTTAGCAATCACGGTCGAGAGAAGAGACTAACAAGCATGAGGTAGCGAATTGCTTCAGGTAAGCAAACTTCTTTCAAGTGAAAAAAATTAAATAATTAAAAAAAGATTTTTGTATACGTCTTTGTCGTTGACTAACGGAGAGGGTAATTCCGGACTTATAGTATAATGTGAGGAATCGAAGGGTGAAGCCTCGATTCCAAACATGGTACATAAGAATGGTCAGCCCCTCACGTGAGGTCTTGTTGCAAATGTTACGCGGAAAGGGGGTATGACGAGGTGATTCTCTCATTAACCTTGATGCTAACACGAGCTTGCCATCCCTTGATTGGGATTGTTCATTGAAAATTGTATGTCTCTATTTCCTCACCTCCAAAACAATGATCACACGAACTAAGCGGAAATATTAAAGAGAGAACTTGTGAGGCTTTGATTGGTCAAAGTAAGGGTTGATCGCTACATTATGGATGCAAAGAAATACTAGATCTCAAAAGCCTAAGTTAGCATTAGGGTTAAAAAAGAATGTTATTAAGCGTAGGTTGTCTAATATTGAGGAAGTAGTAGAGGGAGTAGATGATAGTATAGAAGCTAGTTCAAATGTTGAACCATTAATTAGTCCATTAGTTGAAGTATTACCAATATCTACTCAAAGTGAGGAAGGTAATCTTCCTTCCGAATTGAGTAAGAAAATAATTAACAAGTCTAATAGAATTAGACAAGAAAACTTTGTGAGTACTAGTGGATTTAGCGAGAGAGGGTCACCTAGCACCATGGATCCTCTAGGGGGAGGTGGAATTCCACCTCCCATACCTCCCTTGCCTCCATTTCCTCCCATCGATCCATTGGTAAGGCCGAGAGGCCTACCAATAATCGTACCCCAAGGATTGGTTTCGGTAGATATACCGTCTAACCTCCCAAAATTCTATGGGACCAAGGATGAGGATCCCTCTAGGCACATGGAGAGATTCGTTGAGAGGGTAATTAGTTCATTAATTACCAACCAACAATATTGGTTAGTGTGGTTTTCTACGACCTTAGACGGGGAAGCTTACGAGTGGTATAGAGATCACGACGAGGGACACTTTCAAACTTGGGATCAATTACAACGAGAGTTTCTAAATGAATTTCGACCCGAAGTCGGTCAAAGTATGGCTTTTAGAGCCTTAATGACTATGAGGCAAGGAAGGGATGAAGAGATTTCCGCCTATATTAGGAGATTTGACTTAGTGTGCGCAAGATACGTAGGTACTTTGCTCAACGATGATACCCTAATGCAATTCTTTATGAGAGGGTTTGTCAAAGCAAATACTATTAGGGGTGTGTTAGAAAGAAACCCTCGCACCCTAGCCGAGGCTAAGGTAGCTGCTAGAGACATGGAACATATCGAGAGAGATTATGAGCGGTTATGGAGGAAAGAGGATGAGTTAATCCCTCAATTCATCCCTCTCCTACCTAAATCGGGAGTGGATCCAACTAGGCCATTTAACCGTCCTCCATATGTCTCCATTGAAGCGGTCTCGCTTCCCTTAGCGGTGAAGGCTCCCCCACCCATGTTAGCATTGCCGGCCCCTAGAACAGACCCTCAAATTGAAGAAGTAGAGCAACGGTTAGGTGCTACTCAACTAGGGTTTCAAGAGGCGATGTTGAAACAATTCCAAAATCTCACGGACCAAATGGCCTTGTTAATTAAAAATCAACAACCCGGTCCTCCACCTCAAATCGAGTCGGGTAATCACTCATCGGGATTTTGGTGTACTCAATGTCAACAACACGGTCATACGCCTCAGTTTTGTAGAAATGGGCCAAATCGCAATCAAAGAATGAACAATAACGGTCCGCAACAAAACCAAAGAGGTTCAAATCAAAATCAAAACCAAGGAAACAACCGGGGTCCGCCTCCTCGAGGTCAAAATAACCAAAATACCGAGAAAAAAGAATTTCACCATCTTTGCGGGAGGTATCATGTTGTAGGACAATGTTGGTCGGAAAACCAAGGTCAAGGGTGTAGTAATTGTGGAGGTCCACATCCGTCTAACCAATGTCGTCATCCGGATAAGGTAGGTGGAGCACCAAACCCTCCAACCAACACACAACAATCGGGTCAAGATGTCATGAGAGGTTTCCATCCACAAAGTGAAGGTACTAATAACCTTAAACCTTCCAACCTCTACTATGATGGAAATACAAACCTTCCGGGGCAAGGAGGTCAAGTCACACAATCACCTAGACAAATGGGACCATCCACGTCTCAAGATGTCCGATTTATGAATGCCTCCACCATTCCGGTAAATTTAGAGGTGCCTACTAATGGCCAGGGTCCATGTCCTCCACATGCTAACTCTATATCATATGAGTTGAGGGGTCTTAAAGAGGAAGTTGTGCATAAGGCCCCGGCATTAGCCGTTACCACTAGAGCAATGAGAGGTAATGCACCATTAGAAGTAGAGGAGGAGGAAGAAGAGGAAAATCCCTTAGGAGAAATTCCTTATTTTTCGGATTTGGAGAATGTAACTAGAGAAGCTAGGAAGGCCACTAAGGCATTAGAGAGAGAAAATGAAATTGTCCATGAGAGGGAAAGGTCTAATGTCATCCATGATTTAGATGGTAGTGATGTAGGAGAGTGGGAAGGTCCGGGCATTCCCGTAGAGGAGTTTGATAGTGTTAGAAGGCCTAAGGCCGATAGAGTAGATGGATACGACCTTTGGGCCGACCTTAGCTCACTAAAGGCCGATATCACCTTTGGCCAATTGTTAGAAATTTCACCGGTAGCTAGGAAAACTTTGAAGGACGGGATGCCCGTGAATAGGAGGGCCAAGAGGCCAAAGACTGGAGTGTCGGCAAGGGTCCAAATGCAAGGAAGAACTCGGGAAGTCAAGGCGGTGGAGATTGAAGTAACAATAGTGGACAAGGTGGTTCCTCATGTTTTGGTGGATGGTGGAAGTAATCTCAATATTCTACCCGAGCACACTATGAGGAAATTGGGATTAAGTTTGACTGGTCCGTCGCCATTCGTCATCAATATGGCTAACCAAAGTCCGGTGGTTCCGGTGGGGATTATTAAGGATTGTCGACTTAGCACGGGAGGTGAAGAATACATTGTGACCTTTCAAGTGATTAAGATGCACGACAATAAGGATGCATTTCCCATCTTGTTGGGACGACCTTGGTTAAGGATGTCTAACGCCGTAGTAAATTGGGGAGGACAAAAACCTTCTATCACTTATGGTCCCGTAGATAATAGGGTCAAGGTCTCAATAACACCTTTAAGTGGTTGGGTTAGGGAGGAGATTGATCCAATGTCGGATGAAGAGGAGAATGGCGGAAGTAATGAGAAATTTGAGGATACATTGGTGGGGGTTGTTCAAAACAAGGAGAAGGCTAAAATGTATTCCTCTAACGGGTTCTTAGGTCCTAGCTTTTACAATCAAGATGTTGATGGAGATTTTACACATTGGCTAAGACAGTACCCGGAGTCCATTAGCGATGTCATGATGATGACTCATAGTTGTATCCTCCAAGATGATGTGTCTAGAGAAGATTATTTGGCCTTAGAGCCATATGAGGTTCTCACGGAGGAGGAATGGGTGAAGGGAGGACTCACTCCATGGTTAGATGATATTGAGTTGAGTGATGTGAGTTTGGTACATGTAGATGGGACTCAAGATGAGGAGGCCATGTTAGAACTCTCAAAATTAGAGCCGGCTTTGCATTTTAAAACTACTTCTACGGGCATTATAGCGGGTCATGATATCAAGGATTATCCTAATATCCCCAACGATTGGTATAGAGATACCGAGGAGCAAACACGAGTGGTCGAAGAAGATTGGAAGTTTGTGGATGTCAAAATGAAGAATGGCAAGGTTAGACCAATGAAGATGGGTTCTAAACTCGATGACGAGGAGATCAAAGAGTATAGCGATTTGATAGATGAGTTTAGTGATACCTTTGCATGGTCATACGATGAACTCAAGGGGATTCCTAGAGAGATGGTTGAGCACCGTATTCCGTTAGTTCCGGGCTCTAAACCGGTGAGACAAAAAGAGAGAAGGATGAATCCTAGATTGCAATTATTAGTCAAAGCAGAATTAGAGAGGTTGTTGCAGGCTGGGTTTATAAAGCCGGTAGAGATTACGGATTGGGTTTCTCCCATGGTGTTAGTGAAAAAGAAAAATGGGAAGCTTAGAGTTTGTGTAGACTATAGGAAGCTCAATGATTGTATGCAAAAAGATCACTTTCTTTTGCCATTCATTACCTTGTTGTTAGAGGATGTAGGGGGTCATGAGCGGTATACATTCATGGATGGATACGCCGGCTACAACCAAGTAGCCATAGCATTAGCGGATTTACACAAGACAACATTTACAACACCTTGGGGGACTTTCATATGGGTGGTGATGCCATTTGGTTTATGCAACGCACCGGCTACATTTCAACGACTAGTCATGTATATCTTCAGCGACTTGCTTTTCAAATCCATGACAGTTTATATTGATGATTTTAGTACCCAATCTAGCACTAAGGAGCATGTGCATTGTGTGAGAGAGGCCTTAGTTAGGTGTAGGCAAATGCGGTTGGCATTAAATCCGGACAAGACATTCCTAGGGGTACAAAGGGGAGTTTTGTTGGGTTATGTTGTGAGCCAAAAGGGAAGAGAACCGGATCCCGACAAGATAGCGGTCATTGACGGGTTAGAAACTCCGAAAAATGCCAAGGGAATCTCTAAGTTGTTAGGACATGTGGGGTGGTATAGAGAGTTGATTCCGGATTTTGCAAAGATAGCGGTCCCTATCATTCAATTGCTCAAGAAGGATGTCAGATTTGTTTGGACGGATGAGTGCCAAAAAGCCTTTGTAGAGTTGAGATCAAAATTGAGCACTTATCCCGTCTTAAAGCCACCGGATTGGGAAAAGCCTTTTCATGTGTATTGTGATGCTAGCAACGTAGCGGTGGGTAGTGTCTTGTGTCAATCCACGGGAGAGAAGGGGAAGGATCTACCCGTAGCTTATGCTAGTAAGCAATTGACTTCCACGGAGAGGAATTACTCCACTACGGAGAGAGAGTGTCTAGCCATGGTATTTTCGGTCAAGAAGTTTAGGCACTATCTTATTTGTAATCCGGTAGTGTTTTTTGTGGATCACATGGCCATTAAATATTTGGTCAACAAGCCGGAGTTGAGTGGAAGGTTGGCTAGGTGGGTCTTGTTACTCGAAGAGTTTGATTACACGGTGGAATATAAACCGGGCCGCATGCATTTACAAGCCGACCACTTGTCTAGATTGTCGGAGGAGATGGGCACTACGCCAATAGATGATAGCCTCATGGATGATAGATTGTTTGTAGTCACGTCCACACCGGATTGGTATGCCGGAATTGTAGAGTTCTTGACCACTCAACAATTACCAACCGAATGGACGAAAGATGAGAAAAGAAAGGTTAGAGGCAATAGTAGGCACTTTGCAGTGATAGGCAATAGATTGTTCAGGAGAGGAGCGGACACCATCTTGAGAAGATGTGTATCGCAAGTAGAGGTTCCGGATATTCTAGAGGCTTGTCATGATAGTGCTTGTGGAGGGCATTTTTCTGGTCAACTTACCGGCCAGAAAATCCTTAGAGCAGGTTACTTTTGGCCTACATTGTTTCAGGATTCACACGACTATGTTAGAAGGTGTGATGCTTGCCAAAGGTACGCTCGAAATGACCTTAGGATGGAGATGCCATTGCACATTTCATTACCACTAGTTCCCTTTGAGAAATGGGGAATAGATTATGTAGGGGAGGTCCATCCCCACTCTTCGAGAGGGATGGCATACATTGTTGTAGCTACCGAGTACTTGACTAAATGGGCGGAAGCCAAGGCGGTAAAAACCGACACGGCCGTACATGCCGCCACATTTATGTATGAAAATATCATTACTAGGTTTGGAGTCCCAAAGATTCTAGTTAGTGATAGAGGTACATATTTTCTTAATGACCTCATTTCAGAGATGACTCAGAGGTTTAAGATCGACCATAGGAAGACTACTCCCTATCACCCTCAAACTAATGGTCAAACGGAGCGGGTGAACGGGATTCTAGTGGGCATTTTACGCAAGACGGTCATCGACTCAAAGAGAGATTGGGACGTCAAGTTAAACGCGGCTTTGTGGGCTTATCGGACGACTTACAAAGTGACAACACAAGCTATTCCGTTTTCTTTGGTTTACGGTATTGAGGCTACACTCCCTATTGAATTTGAGGTGGAGTCATTGAGGGTTGCAATAGGGACACGCCTCAACGACAATGAGTCTTTGAGAAATAGGCTCGGGGATCTAGAGGAGTTGGATGAGAAGAGGCGGAGGGCCGCTCAACACATGGAAGCAATTTAAAGGCGAAGGAAGGTTATCTTTGACAAGCGTCACAAAAAGAGGGCATTACAACGAGGAATGTTGGTTATGCTCCAAGATGGGAAGAAAAATGATTTTCCGGGAAAATTTGATGCGGTTTGGTTAGGTCCTTACATTGTGGCGAATACCTTTCCTAACAACTCGGTACAATTGGAGATACTCAATGGACAAAGCTTCCCGACATGAACGGCCGGAAGTAGGTGCAAGCAATTCCACACATGAAGACACTTGACTTCAAGCAAGACATTCTAGGAGCCGGTCCCAGATGGTCGCCAATAATGTGAGCCCAAATTGATGTCCACATGTGTTGTTAACACTTGTAAAACATTACAAGTAGTGTTTTGTTGATTTATGATTATTCACAAAAATATAAAAAGAGTGAAGCTTGAAGAAAGCTAAGTTTGAAGCATTAGGCTTGTGTGGAGTGGATTTAAGTAGTATGAGGACATACCTTGGTAAAGTGTGGTAGGTAGAAAGCCAAGGTTAGTTAAATGTTTGAATTAGGATCTTTGTTGATCATTTGAGGGAGGAAGGCTTAGGAGATTAGATGAGAGCCTACAAAGTAGGAGGAGATTTCGAAGGCTTATTGAGAGCCTTGTGGATGGGATGAGTCCCTACTTAGAAGGAGAAGGTTAAGGGGTTGTGATTGGAGGCTCTAATCCTCTCACCCTATCCTTATCTCATGCCCTTTCTCCCTCTCAACTCACTATATAATCCCTCATTATTCCCTCACTCATCCTCTCTTTCCTTCGTGCTCCTTAAGCACCCCACGGGTTATAAGTGTGGGTGTGTGGGAAGCAAGATAGGAGCACATGTGTGTGCTTAGTTCTTAGGAGAAGAGCCAAGGCTATTTAGCCTTGAAGAGGGATTGACCTCTTGTTAGAAGTAGATTGGGTTTAAGGAATTTGGAGTTTGATTGTAAACTTCAACTTGTTGCATTGAGATTCATATTGAAGTGAGAGAGTTCAAACTTGTTTAAACTTGTGGCATTTAGAGTGACTAGATTGTAGTAGGTGCATTACTTGTAGTGTTTTATTAGTTATGAACTTGAGCAGAACTTTATAGTGAGAGATTTGTCAATTATGGATGATCAGAGTGTTCAATGGGTATGAAAATTTGAGGGATTGTTTATTATAAAGTATGGGAGTTGTGGTAAAAATTTGAGAGCTTCAGTCATTGGGATGAAAGAGTTATCAAAAGTTGAAGGGGAGGGTGTCTAGGAACAAAGCAGCAAGGTTTGAAAATATGTATCTCTTAGAGGGTTATAGATATGGATACCAAAATTTGACGCTACCTTTTGAACTTATATATCTATCTTGTGTTAAAATTTTAGATTGATTGGACGTAGGAGTTGGAAGTTATTAGAGTTTTAATGACCGGATGCTTTATCACAACATTCATACTAAGTAGTTAGAGTTAGAATTTCATGCATAACTTTTGCATATGAACTCTGTTTGTGCCAAAATTTGGTGTGGAGATTTTTGATAAGGTACTTAACAAGTGTACCAAATTTCATATGAAGAACATAAGTTGGGTGGGAGTTATACTATTCTGAAGTTTAGTAGGAAGACATTGATAGAGATTTACATCAAGAAGAACTTAGAAAAGGAAGGGCAAGGATAAGTATATAAGTATTTTTTAATACTTGTATTTAAAGCCTATGTGCTCATGGAATCCACAAGCGAAGTGTCATGTACCAATACGGAATCAACCACGATGACATGTGATAGCACGGAATCAATAAGCGAAAACTCATGTAGTAGTGTGGAGTCGACGGCAAGGACTCGATTTACAAGAGGATATCTTTGAAGGCATGCGTGGCCAAAGCGGCCGGGTGGACATTAGAAAAGGTTAAGGATATAACCTTGCCCGACATTAAGGAATGTAAAACTACATAGTGTGGTGTTAATCAAGTTGTGTATATTCCAAGGGTAGATTGGAATTATATATTGGATTACAAAGAGAGAAGTCTCTACATGTCATTATAAACTTTTCCACTCGGGCTAGGACGAAATCGAAGGGTGGAGGATTTTTGGTGACATGTAGTGATGTTATATGTGTGTAATTTGTTGAGGTATCTTCTAGCATCTTGTTTTTGGTCTAGGGAGAGAAGGGCATAACCTGTAGATTGCATCCATGCCAATTCTATTGGTGATTGTTTTATGGGGATGTTTTTAATGGTGGTATGTATGTGGATTTCGTATTCCCTTTCAAGTAGGTATATTGTGCGGGCAGTGGGTGATCTTGTACATGCTTGATATTTTAGACGCGGGAGGTGATAGGATCCCCCGTATTTTGCTGTGATATATTTGGTTAGGCCTTGGTAAATTTGGCCTAGTTGGCCTTGGTCGTTTATTAGTTGTTTGCCAATACAATTGATATAGTTTGGGAGTAATGATGTGGTATTAATGCCGAAATCTTCTTGGGAGAGGTGGGTTAGTATGTTGGCTGTGCTATTGGGTAGGTTGCATATCTCTTTAGTTAATTTACTGAGGATCTTGTCTAATTTTTTAATGTTTGGTTTTGAGAATGGGACTGCATAGTAGGCGTAGGCTATTCCTGGTTTTATTACTGTGTTTAGGATGTGGATTTCTTATTTAATTGTGGCAGGGGATGCCATCAATAGTTTACTTTGATTTTTGGCTTTTTCTATGGTGGTATTTTTTTGTATGTGCCATTTTAGTGAGGGAATACTGAGGTATGTGTATGGCTCGTTTTGTGTGAGAATAGGGAAGGGTTGATTTTTGAAGTGGATATGTTGTGCCTGTATGTATGCTTTGAAGGTTGTAGATTTTAGGTTTGATTTGTTTGGGCATCCTGTAATTGCACATTTAGAAAGGTTGAGGTCCAAGTATGCCCATTCCGAGAATTTTTGGAGTTTACGGATTTGTGGTTGGATATGTGTTATGTTATCGGTGAGGATGGCGAGGTCGTCGGCGTATGCTATGGTGTTGCATGTAGTTGATGATGTCTTGAAGTGGTAGCCTATGTTGTCTTTTTCTAGCCATCGGAGTAGTGGATCTAGGAATATAATAAAGAGGTAGGGGCTAAGGGTGTCACCTTGGATGGTGCCTCTATTAATTTGGATGGGTGGGGTTGTTCCAAAGTGGTTCCCGTGGAAGGAGGTGGTTGAATTCGTGTAAATGTTGCCGATTAGTTCCACGGCATCTCGGGGGTATCCTAGGTCCTCCATTAGTGCAAGTAGTCTGGCGTGGTCTATGGATCCAAAGGCGTTTCAAAAGTCTATGTAGGTAAGGTATATGTCATTGTTAGTTAGGCGAGCGTCTTCTAGTGTTGCTATGATCGTTTGAATTTGTCGAGATGTGTTTCTTTGTGGTTTGAATCCTTCCTGGCTGAAATGTATGATTTTGTGTTTTTCGCTATAGCTTGTGAGGAGGGTAGTGAGTGTGCTAGTGTAGAGTTTATATATAGTGTTGGCCATCGCGATGGGTCTATAATTGGTGAGTAGTAGCGGGTCGTCTTTTTTGTGGAGGAGTATTGTTTTGCTATGTTTCCAGTGATGGGGTATGTTTTTCTGGTGATAGCATTGCCGGAAGAAGAGGAATAACATATCGTGGAAGGTTGGATGGAGGGCCTTGAGAATTTCGTTTGGGATGTTGTCTGGTCCCGGGGTTTTCTCTCTGGCTAGTTTCTTAAGGCTATTGTCGAATACTTCCCGGGAGAAGTATTCCGAGATTTTGGAGTTATGTGGGATTTTTTTCTCAATGATGAATCCATCTTGGTCATGCCATGGATATTTGCGGACTACACATTGGCATGTTGTGTGGTGATCTGTGGGGTCATCACATATGGGGGCTTTTCTATTGAAGGAGTTTTGTTGTGTTTGTAAGATTTCATGGTTTATGTCTATTGGGTTTGTGAGAGTATTGTCATTGGTATCTTTGAGGCAGTCTAGGGGTATGTTTATAGTTGGTTTAAATATTTTTTGTGGATGTTTTTAGGTTTAGTGTTGAGTAGAAGCCTATATTTTGTGATGGCTTTTTTACAGTTAATGGCGATTTGTTTGGTGGTGATTTTGTGGGCTTCTAGCTTAGCTGTACGGCCTAGGGTGGCGAACTCTTCAATCCATTCTTGTACCCTTGTGTCATTAATTGGGGTGGGGAGAATGGTTATATTTTTTAGTGTGTATATTTGTTGGATATCCGGGTGACTTGACCAGTTTCCGCAAGGTGTGGAATGTGATGTTCGGATTGCTTTTCTAGTGCTATGGTATATCTTGAGGTGGTGTTTCCACATTTTTTGTTGTTTGCGTGGGAGAAAACCTCTTTGTTGGCAGGCTCTGTGTGACAGTATAGGGGGAGTTTGTGTGTTGAGGCACGTTTCTTCAATGCATGTGCTTAGTGTGTTGATTATATCTTGGAATTTTTCTTGGGTTTCTTTCCAGTCTGTATGGTGAAGGTACGGGGTGTGTAGTTTTTGAATGAGTGATTGTGTAGCAAGGTTGGTGGTTTCGTGGAACCAAGTAAGTATTTTTTGGATTAATTCTGGTGGTATGGGGTAAATAAGTTTTGGGGTGTGTTTCGTGGGGATATTAGTTTTTTGGATTAGGATGTTAGATCTAAGATCTAGGTTGACAGGGTAGTGATCCGAGTTTTGATTTTGGTGGAGTAGGGTTGTGCATGTTATGTGTGTATGATTTGGCATGTTAGTATAGAAGCTGTCGATCAGACTGGTAGATGTGTAGTTATGTCCTCCTTGTCGAGAGAGGGTTTCGGTGTTTTGGATGGGGTGTAAGGTTAGGGATTGCATACATTGCGCCCATTCATGATCTTCGCGAGTGGGAGCTTGATGTGTGCCTTCGTGGGTATGTCCTTTTAGGTGGATATCTCTGTTGAAGTCTCCTGCGAGTATGGTTCTATGTGTTGGGTGATATTTTATTAGGATGTGATTTGGGTTACGATTTCGGGTATGAGGTTTAGGTCATGTGCGTGCGATGGCATGTATAAGTTCATAATGAGGAGTGACGCTAATGGTTTGTTGGCGATTTTGAGGGCTTGTAGGTAAGGTGAGATGCTGGTTGGGGTAGGGATTTTGGTTATGTTTTCAGGAGTGTGGAGTGTTTTGTGGATCATGGTTAGTACTCCACCTCGCAGGGGTTCTTTTGGGGTGTATTGATGGTTTCTTCCTAGGTATGTGGTATTTGTGTTGTTGTATAAGATTTTATAATCTGGAAAATTATTATCCATGTATGTGGTAGATTTGTTGTGAGGGAGTTTAGTTTCTTGTAGGAGAATAATGTTGGGTTTATTGTGTAGGGCGTTTATGAGTTCTATGAGGCCTGGGAGGCTGGAGCTAATGTGTCCCGTGTTCCAGGTGATGATATGGACGTTTGTATGGTGGTTGCTTGTGTCTTGAGGTTGTGGACAGGGGTTGTGTATATAGTTTGGGATAGGTGTGAAACCTGTGACTTGGTGGGTACGCTTGGCAAACATCTGGAGAAATTGTTTGGGTATGATGGGGAAGTGTTGTTCGAGATTTTGTTGGGTAACGGGTTCTCCTTGAGCAATTTTTTGGTTAATGTGGTCATGAATGGTTTTTAATGATGGGGCTTGTGGTGCATGTTTCATGAGTATTTGTGACAGGTAGGGGGTATCCTTGTATTGGTGTGGTTCGTTACTTTGGAGTCTACGTAATATGGTGAGACATCTTGGATCAAGGTGATTGGAGAGTAGGTGATTACATTGTTGGGGTACGGGACTTAGGGCGATTATGAAGGCATACAATCGGTAGTGGGGTGGGTATCTTGATAGTAGGATACTATGCCATTGGAGGTGTGGTAGTGTTGTGTTGTGGTTACTTAGGGTGGGTTGAGACAAGTAGGGGGCAAAGAGTTCTTCCAAGTGATGGTATTGGGGTTTAAGGTTTAAAGTGTGTGTAATGAAATATTATCTTTGTCTTTTTGTATAGTCTTCTGGGAGGTTATTGAGTATTTGAGTGAGCGGTCCGGGATTAGGTTGTATATCACCGCTAAGGAGTATGAGTGTTTGGAGGTCAATAATGTGTGTGGTTACCTTATGTATTGTTGGGTGTTTGTGGTGGGGGTGTTTTATGATGTAGAGGGAGATGGAGGTTATGTTGAGGCGGTATATGTATGTGGGTTTTGTGTGTTGTATGTGTGATTGGTACGGGAGGTGGGGTAGTGTGGGTCCGGGCGGGGATGTTATTGTGGTCTTGGTATGGGCATGTAGTGGGTATTCGAGTATGTGTGTTAGGGGCCCCGATTTTGGGTTTATGGTGTGGGGTCTTATTTGGGGGGTGAGTATGTCTTTTGTTTGATTGATAGTGGGGGTGTGGCTGACAAGTAAGAGGAGTATGAAACTTAGTGTTGTGAATTTGCTTAAGTGTTGTGATGGTGGTGGTATTGTTGTGGCATTGTGGGGTGGTTTTAAAGTATGTTTTAGCAGTGTGGCTTTGTGTTGACTTTTTGTGTGGAGTTGGGGGGGTGTTTGTTGGTATATGATGCGAGTGTATTTGAGAGTCATGTAGAATAGCCAAGGGATGGTGGGAGTAGGTGTGGAGGTGGGGCGATTTAATGGGTAGATTGTGGGTGATAATGTTGGGACGCGGAAGCTTGGTGGGGAGGTTGTGAGGCTTATTGTTGGAGAGCAATATCTTGGTGAATAGATTGTGGGTGGAAGTGTTGGGATGTGATAACTTGGTGGGGAGATTGCGAGGCTTATTGTTGGGGAATAGTATTTTAGTGGGTAGATTGTGGGATTTGATGTTGGAGAGTGGTAGCTTGATGGGTATATTGTGGGAGGGACACGATAGCTTGGTGGGGAGATTGTGAGGCTTATTGTTGGAGAGTAGTATCTTAGTGGGTAGATTGTGGTATTTGATGTTGGAGAGTGGTAGCTTGGTGGGTATATTGTGGGAGTTGCCATTGATGGGTAATCTTTGTGGTGTGTGCAAGCACACAAGGTGGTGGTGCTTATGAACACCCATAGTATAAGAAGAGGCATGACCTCTTTAGGTCTGGATCTCACCTTTTTATTTGCTCTATGGTTCTTGCTTTCCCACGTTACTAGTTGCTTTCCTACATCCCGGTTGAGTCCTTCGGTGTCCATCTCCCACCGGTTCCTAGATCTTGGATCTTGTTTCGAATACGTGTTAGTGAAGACCTTCACTATTCTGTTTGTTGAGCTCCTCCTTGCTCTCCGGCTTTGTCCTACACCATCTGCTCCTTCTTGCTCTCCTTAGAGGTATCACTGGGATCTTGTGTAACTTGACGTTGTAATCGATCGAAACCTTCCTTCAAAACAACCCTGATCTTGTTGATCGACCTAACCCTAAACCCTAACCACACAGATCCTACGCTTCCATCATCGCCACACCACTGGTCGTAGCTTTTCCGCTCAATCCAGCCTTCGAGTCAAGGGTCCCCTCTTGTTGTACTTCTCTAGCAATCACTCTTGCACCTAGAACATCAAGAGTCTCGCATTATGGAACTCACTCTCTCTGTTTGCCTGTCTGTCTACTGATCTAACTCTTATGAATCTTACATTTCTTCTTCTGTGGGCACATACCTCGAGTTTGCGTACAATCTAGTTAGATTTGATAGATCCGATATTCAGGAGCAGATCGAAGAAGTGTCCGACCAAACCACCAAAGACAAGCTTTGTGCTTTCTCTAAGATCCTCTACAAAGCAACATCCCTGCCATTCACACACAAATCTATGCTCTGGATACCAACCCACAAAGCGGAAATCACAAGATCACTCCACAAAGCGAACTCTAAATCGCCTGCTAAGCTTCAATCTGCTTTCCGGCTTCCTGGACTCTAAAATCGATTCCTCCTGGGACCCTCCAGCTTTACTTCTAAGATTGCACTCAAAGACAACTACATAGTGTACTTCATAATGAAAACCGATTGTATTGTTCTGAGATTCGACAATCCGAAAATACACACTTCCGAGCGGAGCTCAGCTGTTTGCTGGGCTTTGCTACTCGCATTCGCATTATTCGCAAGGGCCTCGCGCGTCATTGTAGCCGCAATCGCAGATCGCAAGGTTTTCTTGCACCATCGCGACTGCGGCAATCCCTAAATCGTCAATACTTAACTTATGTTCAAGGGGTACTTCATGAGTTAACATTGCAGGTGCCAAAGGAAGTGCTAACAGTGGAGTTATCCTTCAAGTCGCTCAAAAGCTCATGGTTTGGGAGGGAGTTTTGGTCCATTTTTGAGTTTAAGGAGTGTTCGAGTGGTGTTAGAATCTCCAATTTACACCGACATGCAATGTTCATTCACCACCTCGCAACTTCACATGCACTTGTGGATTCATTTGCCATCGATGATGATGATGATGATGATGCAGGAAAGACTTTGTTGCCTAAAGCCGTGGCCACCGAATGTGGCACAACCTTCTTCAACATTTCGTCAAGTGGCGGGGTGAAAGTGACCGCATGGTGTGGTGCTTATTTGAGCTTGCACGTGCGTACGCCCCAAGCACTATCTTCATTGATGAGATCGAGTCCCTTTGTAATGCACGTGGGTGGGTCATCATTTTTCCTCACTTATTATATGGAGATTTTACGTGATTCTTGATTAATATTGAAGAAGGCCAAGCATGCTTGTATCTTGCAAATGAAGGGGATTTCCAAAAATAACCGGTCAATCATGCAAGTGGAGAGAAACTTCCAATAACTCTCATGTGCTTTCTAATTCATGTCGAGAGCAATTCATCCATAAGCTTCAGTTCCTCTCCAGAAACATAGTAGTTATGACTCACAAACTACTTGAGTAGGCGGTTGTCTCATTGCTATCATAACTCATCATCCACTGTCCTTTTGCTAGATTTGTAATCCATACTTTTTCTCTAGGATCTAGCAATCTATTAATCTCTCAATCATTAATTTACATATTTTTTGTTATCTTAGATTAGATTCAGTAGGAGAAAGCTTGTCAGTTTCAATGGTCTGTTGTGACTTGTCCATTGCAATTTATGACTAACAAATGTATATATAAATCAATATGGTTGTCACCTATCCAAAACTTGCTACCAAAGATCTTGGGTTCCAACCACATTTATTTGTTTATACATTTTATTTTCTTAAGGTTGCCAAGGACAAGTCACAATGGATAGTTGTTATGGACAAGTTTTTGTCCAATATATGAATCGAGGGTTGAGACAGACGATCGTGGACAAGACAATTCAAAGGCATGTATTTAGCTTTCATATCTCTTAACCATGTTCAATAATAGACATAGCATGACAACATTGTAGATTCACAAGTAAACCTTAGATGTGTTTTTTTGTCATGAAAGGCAGAGCCTTTGGGGGAGAGTGAATCCTAAACCCTAAACCCTAAACCCTAAACCAACAAAAAAACAACTATAGGTAAGTCATGCTAGCATAATAGACTTGGGTAGAATTTGTTGTATTTATTCATTGTGTTGGTATTTGGGTATGGTCCCAATGGAAATTCATCACAATTCATTAAATTAAGCCAGAGTCTCTTAGATTGAAGTATTGCGCACTCAACATAACACATGTTTGCAGTTGACATGACTTCTTACTCAGTTACATTCAGAAGAAAATGCATTTTCATTGATCTAATTATTGTGCATCCATATGAAGAAAATGTCTTCTTGTAAAACATTGTTACTTGGAGCTATGTCGCAAGTCAGGATAGAACCATAATGTATGTAGCTTGTTGTGCTTTGGATGTAGCTAGCGGAGGATGTAGATATACAAGAATTGGCAAGGTGCATTGAAGGCTATAGTGGAGACGACCTCATTAATATTTATAGAGACACATCAAATATCAATGCCCTCATCTACGACAGTCACTCTTTCTACAGACTTCCAAGAACACTCCGCAAAGTATTTCCTCAACATTCTCTCTTTTATTATTTCAGTTATTGCGTACAGTAATCTCTCGTACTCACTCTACGATCATAGTTATCTCTACAAGAGTCTCTCTCTCTCTCTCTCTCTCTCTCTCAAGGGTTCCTAAATCTCATACAATCTTTACAGAATAATCAATCTCTTAGAGCAGGGTGCAAGCATAGTAAAGTGGACCAAAAAAGTGCTCTGGTATATGAAAGCCATGATTTTCTTGGTCAAATGCCTATAAGTAGTAGCAAAATGTTGTTTAAAATAGATTATTTTTCATGATGACCTCTATTGTTAAGTTAGGTACTTAAATATAGAATATCAATATGAGATCTTCAAAACCTATCATCAAAAGTGACGCGTAAAAGCAACTGACTAAATATAGTTTTGAACGTAAATTTCATGACCTTAAATATTTTGAACTTGGAATTTCTTTTCATATTCCTTGAATTCATTATAAACTTGAGGTCATCGTAATTTTTTTTCAAAAATTCATCAATTTAATGTAATGTAATTGTATTTTACACAAGTTTTTGACAATTATATTTTCAATGACACCCACTTGCACCACCACTTGCACCGTCTTCTAAAATACATATACGTTGTTTGAAATTGTTTTTTGTGAACATAAATTGCTTGGCTTTGTAGATTCATATGTTTTCTAAATGTTTATGAATTTTTATTTTATAAAATTCAAAGTTAGTATATAGTTTTGGATCACTTTCACTTAAACCTGAGCAAGGATCAAGAGCTGTCCACTTTACCGTGCTTCCACCCAGCATCTTGCTCAACTTCTTGACTCACACCATACTTTCATATTCACTCTATGTCTTTATCCCAATCATGGTCTTTGTCATAGCTATTAACATCTTTATCACTTCAATCATCTCCTTTCCTTACTCGTTTTTCTACCACATTTGTTTTGTCTAAATACTAGTTTTTGAAGGAAGGGGTGCACATGAAAATGTCATGTTTTACCCCCAATAAAGAACCCCCAATCAAATTCATATAGAAAATGAGTGGAATGCTTGTGTGATCCACTAAATGGGTACAACCCAATAGTTTAGCACTTCCACAAATTTTGAGGTGAAATTGTGCAAACCATGATGAGCTAGCCACCTTGCAATTGGGGCATGTAAACTATCCAATATTTATTCCTACACAATTGTAAGAATTCCTCAAAATTAAAGAGAATACAAATTCAAATCAAAAAATTGATGTGAGCATGAAGGACATATGTACAAGAACATTAAAAAAAATCATTTCTACCAAAAATGATAGCATTGATTTTTAGGCAAAGTTGCATTGGAGTGGCAACCGTTGATGGGAGTGAACACCCTCATATGAGCTCCTAACACAACAAAATCATGACCACCTCTCATTTCAACCATTTTTTTGCACATCCTAATCATCTCCAAATTGCACAGGCTAGGTGGCTATGAGTAGATATCCATGTTGGATTGATGTTCATAGTATTTTTGATTGCGGATGAATGAGGTGGGGTTAATGCAGGGTGGAAATCATCTATCAACCAAAAAATGGTTGCTTGGGAAGTTAGGGGTTAACACCGCTTGGACCATCTTCTTGTGTTTTGTTATACATAATGTTTGTTGTTGAGTTTAGCCCTTATAAACTTGTTATTTTCTCAATGTTTGTAGTTCTCTAATCATGATACTTGGTGGGCTAAAGCAATTGTTGACACCAAACCACACATGCACATTTGTTATCTTTCCGTAAACTTGGTGGAAATGAAGATTGTTTGAAATATATGGTACCGACAGAAAACACACACAAAATCTATAATAAAGTTTGCCCCACATAAAAAGCTAAATGTTAAAAATCACATAATTGAACGGTGCCAAAATGACCTTCAGGATAATTAATAGCCCCCCAATAATAATTTTTGCTCACCTTGGAGTGACAATTCCATTATTCTACACTAAGTGCATCCCCCGGTGACCTTAGTCCTATGTATCTTTTATATACCATAGTCATGCTTAATACCCCTTTTGGGCATCCACATGCTACACATACGAAATTCCAATGCACCCCATAGGGCTCCATATGATTTAAGAATAAAGAATGTTGTGATATCAAATGAAGTTCATAACAATGAATCCAAGCCTATGGGGTTATTTGCAGTTCACAAGTTCATATATGGGGCTAGACTCTTTTCTTACATGATGAAGCTCAATTATATCTCTTATATTGTAGCAATGGACAACCAATAATTTAGAACATGTAGCGGGCCAATATTCACAAAGTAGCCAAACTACGGACAAAAGCCAACAATTGTGGAGGAAATTTCAAAGATCAAAGAATTTCCTTGAAGGGATTTCCCCAACATGAGCCCATCAACTTGATTGTAATTGAAGTGAACCAGGAAGACTCAAAGCCGTATGATAATAACATTGGAGTTTTGCAAGTTCACAATAAGCTAAATGACATGATTCAAATTTGTATGCAATGGAATACCACGGGGACCTTGGGTTACTATTCGTCAATCCACTATTTCTATCTCCATCAACAAGTTATGAATCCCCTTGTTGCACTTGGGCATTTGAAATTTTTTGTTCCCCAACATTTGGACAATCTTCCCAATAAATGTTTTGGAGGTCTTAGGTAGACCACCAATATGTAGAATAGGTGTTTTGGAGACATCAAGCAAATCAAGGTCTGTCAACATGCTCAAATCCGGGAGGTACATCGTGTATGTCCCAGTACAGTCGAGGTTGATGAGGTTTTGGAGTTGGTCAATGCCTAGATTTCTTGAACTTGTTTGCACCCAGTGAGGTCCAGGTTTTGTAAGCGACTGAGTTTGATAATTCCTCGGCATGTCCACAGTCGTACATATGAAAATTCTCGAGGTTCTTAGGTAGACCACCAATATGTTGAATAGGTGTTTGGGACACATTAATAAAACCCAAGTTTGCCAACATGCTCAAATCCGGTAGGGACCTTATGCTTGTCCCACTGCAGATGAGATCTTTGAGGTTTTGGAGTTGGTCAACGCCATGCACTTCTTGAACTTGTTCGCAACCAGAGAGGTCCAAGTATTCTAAGCGATTGGGTTGGCTTATATTTGGTAATTTCTTGACATATGGACAATCGACCATTAAAAAACACTTGAGGTTCGTAGGTAGATTTCCAATATCTACAATAGGTGTGCCAGATACATCAAGCGAATCCAAGTTTGTCAACATGCTCAAATCTGGGAGGTGCCCTATGTTTGTGTCCTTGCACTTCAATTTTATAAGGCTTTGGAGTTGCTCAACGCCATGGATTTCTTTGATTTGTTTGGAACCAAAGAGCTCCAAGGATTCTAAGCGACCGAGTTGGTTTAAATTTGGTAACTGCTCGACATCTGGACACATGTTCATTGAAAAATACTTGAGGTTCGTAGGTAGATTTCCAATATGTACAATAGGTGTGCCGGATACATCAAGCCAATTCAAGTTTGTCAACATGCTCAAATCCGGTAGGTAATTTATGCTTGTCCCACCGCAGTTGAGACCTTTGAGGTTTTGGAGTTGGTTGACGCCATGGATTTCTTTGATTTGTTTGGAACAAAAGAGCCTCAAGTATTTTAAGTGACCGAGTTGGCTTAAATTTGGTAACTCCTTGACATTTGGACACCTATTCATTGAAAAATACTTGAGGTTCGTAGGTAGATTTTCAACCTCTACAATAGGTGTGCCGGATACATCAAGCAAATCCAAGTTTGTCAACATGCTCAAATTTGGGAGGTGCCCTATGCTTGTCTCCTTGCACTTCAATTCTTTAAGGCTTTGGAGTTGGTGAACACCATGGATATCTTCAATTTGTTTGCAACGAAAGAGGTCCAAGTATTCTAAACGACTGAGTTGGCTTAAATTTGGTAACTGCTTGACATTTGGACACTCGTTCATTGAAAATAACATGAGGTTCGTAGGTAGATTTTCAATATCTACAATAGGTGTGCGAGATACATCAAGTGAAACCAAGTTTGTCAACATGCTCAAATCTGGGAGGTGCCCTATCCTTGTCTCCCTGCAATTCAAGTTTATAAGGCTTCGGAGTTGGTGAACACCATGAATTTCTTCAAATTGTTTGCAACGAAATAGGTCCAAGTATTCTAAACGACTGAGTTGGCTTAAATTTGGTAACTGCTTGACATTTGGACACTCGTTCATTGAAAATAACATGAGGTTCGTAGGTAGATTTTCAATATCTACAATAGGTGTGCGAGATACATCAAGCAAAACCAAGTTTGTCAACATGCTCAAATCTGGGAGGTGCCCTATGCTTGTCTCCCTGCAATTCAATTCTTTAAGGCTTCGGAGTTGGCTTAAATTTGGTAACTGCTTGACATATGGACACTCGTTCATTGAAAATAACATGAGGTTCGTAGGTAGATTTTCAATATCTACAATAGGTGTGCGAGATACATCAAGTGAAACCAAGTTTGTCAACATGCTCAAATCTGGGAGGTGCCCTATCCTTGTCTCCCTGCAATTCAATTCTTTAAGGCTTCGGAGTTGGTGAACACCATGGATATCTTCAATTTGTTCGCAACGAAATAGGTCCAAGTATTCTAAACGACTGAGTTGGCTTAAATTTGGTAACTGCTTGACATTTGGACACTCGTTCATTGAAAATAACCTGAGGTTCGTAGGTAGATTTTCAATATCTACAATAGGTGTGCGAGATACATCAAGCGAAACCAAGTTTGTCAACATGCTCAAATTTGGGAGGTGCCCTATGCTTGTCTCCTTGCAATTCAATTTTGTAAGGCTTCGGAGTTGGTGAACACCATGGATTTCTTCAAATTGTTTGCAACCAAAGAGGTCCAAGTATTCTAAGCGACTGGGTTGGCTTATATTTGGTAATTTCTTGACATATGGACAATCGACCATTAAAAAACACTTGAGGTTCGTAGGTAGATTTCCAATATCTACAATAGGTGTGCAAGATACATCAAGCGAATCCAAGTTTGTCAACATGCTCAAATCTGGGAGGTGCCTTATGCATGTGTTCTTGCAGTCCAATTCTATAAGGCTTTGGAGTTGGTCAACACCGAAGATGTTTTGAACTTTTTGGCAACCAGAGATGTCCAAGTATTGTAAGCTAAAGAGTTTGTTCAAGGATGGAAAATATTCGAGATTCGTGCAATTTTGAAGGATGAGGGACCGTAAAGTCAAACCCATATTCTCCAGGTTAGGAATTACTTTCAAATGGAAGCAACGACTCATGTCCAATTCTTCCAATTTGTTCAGTAAATCAAGGCCATGAATGTCAATCAATCCGACGTCACAAAGCGTAAGATGTCGCAATTCTTCCAAATTCGAAAGGCCTGGTAAACTATTTGTATTTAAGCAATATGATCCAATGAACCTCCTCAATTTTCTTGAATTACTAAGATCAGGAAACTCCAACAATTGTGAATAACCTTTAATTTCCAATTCAAGCAGACTTGTGCAATCATGGAGTAAATCCGACAACTCACAAACTGTTGATTGGCTATCGCTCAAAGCATGGGGATCAGCACATAGTTTCAAAACCTGTAAGGATACCAAACCTTTCATACTCAAAATCAGTGAACTTTTGCTTGTATTTATCTTAAGCCACACGAGATTTTGGAGATCATCCAAACAAACTTGCTTGAAAGAATAACAATCAAGAAGCTCAATACTAAGGAGGTCCTTCATGCCTCGCAAATCCACCTTCGTCAAATGATCACAATCGACCACTCTCAGTATCTCAACACATGTGGAGCACTCACATAGTTCTTGCTCGGTAAGGCTAATGATGTTGCTCCCACGGATTGCAAGTCTTTTCCTTTGGTAATGTACATTGTGTCTTCCACCATGAAGTATACAACTACGCAAGTGCGTCCATTTGTTGGCTTCCCGAGTTGCAAATTCAAGATACAAATCATGGATTGAAAAAGACCAACCTCCCCATCGATACTCGAGATTCAAGATGGATCGTCTCTTGAGTATTTCCAACTGCAATGCAAATATGTCAAGCCACCAATTGAAAATTAATGAATTGGAAAACTAGATGGTTTCTTAGTCAATTTATAAAACAAGCTTAATAGTTGCGGACAACCTATGAAGCCAAGAAGAGGGCCTTAATGTAACCAATTTCCCATTTCATCACCTAGTATATGGCTCAAGTGTTAATAGCGGAACATGGATACCACATTCATTATGTAAAAAGCTCCTTTATAGATTCATTAGAGTAGTGAAATTACTAGAAAATTTATACACATATACAAATATATAGCAACTTCCAATTATGACTAACCAATTCACCTAATAATAAAAATGTTGGTAGACTTTTAACTTTACATCAAATTGATATTCACAACCTACATCAAGCATCAAACATATTTTAATGTGCTCGTTATAACTCCATTGTGACCAAAGTTTGATTCTATCACGGTAACCTTGGTGACTTGATAATGTCCATCCAATTTCTATGAGTGCAAACTCACATGTATAAGGCATTTGTAATCACTCATTTTAAAAACCACTAAACTTGTTCCGTGTATTATCCAAATCTTAGACAGCTCATAGAATGTAGATGAAATTATAGAAAATGCACAAGTGTTATGCTAATGAATCATAATTTATATATCACTACATCAATTATCCCAATTAGTGAGGGTGGGCTAATAGTAAGTGTGGGAAATTAGTGAAGGTGAAATAGAATTTATTTACGCTATGAAATTAGTGCCACCAAAAGATCTGGGAAGCATGTTCACCCCGCCATTATTTACTAAAAATACTATTCATCGCAACACAATTCATTGAAAGTACGGGCAATTGACACAAAAAACGCACTTCGCATTATTCCATTGAAAGTACCAATATTTGACACTATTAACCAAAAGCACCGGCACTTGACACTATTCATTGTCAAGCATCTAGCACGCACTAAGAACAAGTACACACTAATTCCCTAAAATCTATGATTAATGAGCATGTATTCATGAATTTAGTGTCACTCTGAAAAAACTTCAACCCTTAGCAACTTTGAGATTTTACTAAATAGTGCCTGCTTCAAAAATTAGTACCACTCTCACTAATTGGGATAATCAATGTAGATACATCCAATCTACAAGGCTAATCATAAGAATTTACATGCTAGAGGGCACATGATTTCATATTATGATGGATGGACTCCAATCCAAACAACCAAACAAAAAATACATCCAAATGTAAATATGGGCTTACCCACTCACGAACTCCTGCTTCCTCCACATCAAATATTGCGCAATACCATTTTGAAAACTCTTCCACCGTGTCAACATCTCTATAATCCGTTGTGAATTGAACAATTTCCAAAAACAAGCTCCGACAATCCGTGGATAATCCCTCCCAACCAATCTCCAATACGGAAAATAGCGGATCTATCTTCTCATTCTCACCCAAACTTTTGAAATCAATCTTTATATTTTCCCAAGGCCCCGTATATTGTCCCACGTATCCTCCCAGCACCCTTAGGGCCAATGGGTGATACTCTCCACCACCCAAAGAACCCGGCAGTGGAAAGCAACAAGAATCAACAAAGGTTGTTGTCAAAGCTTGCTCTTTTGGCTCTAAGTCTGACAAAGACTTATAACCCGTAGAGTTGAGAAACAGGTTTGTTGCTGCACGTGTATCCAAGAAAGGAGTCGAGAAACAATCTTTCCATGGTATTATGTTCTTGAAGAGATTCAGTATCTCAATGCTGCGTGCCGTGACCAACACCACACTGCCTTTCTTAAACGGCAACGACAAAAATGACTTTGCTTCTTCTCTTGAATTTTGCTGATCCCATACATTATCCACAACCAAGAAAAGTCGATGCTTGGGGACGTGCTGAATGAGAAGATTACGGACCTGCACATACATCTCATCCAAGTTAATCGATTCAATGTTTGTTGACATGATAGCATAATTGAAATTCACATAATTGAAACGCAATCAGAGAATCAGAGACCCTACTGTTCATTACTTTGACTGCAATTCCACATGAATTTCATAAATGCTCAACACGGCACAAACGAAAAGGCAACAATCACATATGCCGGGGAGAGAATTTGAACCTGGAATTCATCAGTTAATTTGCTCATGTCAATCTCATTCCACTTCGTAAGCGTGCGCAACAATGCCTTTCGTAAATCAATGATAGCGTGATTGTTCAACTCCACATGACATACTTTTGCTAAGAACTCTGAAGAAAACTCGTTACACAACACCCTGCTCATGGTCGTCTTTCCCATTCCCCCCATCGCATACAGTCCAAAAAAGCAAGGAGAGCAATTTTTATCGAACGGCTCCAATTTCTGGTCCATACATAAAATTTATGCATTAATCACTTCACATCAAATCATAATCATAGCATGGTGCATGTCACTCTTGAAACTAAACCTCTCTTACCCACCTTTCTTAATTTAATTGAGAATCACAAACGATCGACACCAGTATGGAATGGCATCCCCGCCAACGATTCTTACCTCCCGAAAGAAGGTACAAATACAGTCTTTGCCTTCAACATGCGACACGTCGAATTCAATCACCGGAGGCACCATGTCGCATATAGCTCGGACGATCCTCTTTCTGTAGGATACTTCACCCTCTTCAGGAATCATTTGGATTCCATTCAGAGGATAAATACTTCGCAGTGCATCTTTCCAAGCTTTCAACGTTTCCTCATTAATTCTTGAATCTTTGAAGTTCTCCCATTCTTCGAACCACCCATCTTGCCTCGTTCGATCTTTGAACTCCTCCACCGATAGCTTGTAGAACAATGGCAGAATCTTCAAATTGGGAAATTGGCTTTGAGAGGAAACGAATGCTGCCAACTCTATCATGGGCCATTTGCGTTTGAAGTAGCTCTCTGAGATCACAATCACAGCAACCTCATAATTATGAACCGCATAGAGGATATGTTTTGCAAAATTCTCACCGTGTGGCAAGGAACTTGGATCCTTGTCGAAAAAAACTCGCCGGGGATAAATGTTTTCCAAATTTTCGTACAGTTGCTCCACAAAGTCTTTCTCCGTTCCAGCATGGCTAAGGAAGATCTTGTGTTGCACAACTTTTGGGTCTCCATAGCTGCAAGCCATGTGGACAATAAAAGGAACACGTGGGGTGTCTTTCTTTCTTTCTCACAATGTGGCACGTCAATGTTTTGTAACTGTGCCCCAAAAATCAGTTGTTGTTTGCAGTTATCCACCTTATACTACTGCACTGGTGTGGAACTACGCATTCAAAGAGCCTGACGAGTGGAGAACCTTATTTGCACTTGCTTGATATGTTGATAAGTGTAATGTCTACGAAAACATTTACCAAGCTCAGCTGTATCCTCTTCAATGCGAAGTTACTAGCCATCATCACCCTCGGTTCCGGATTCAGCTATCTCAGTTTTCAAGGCTAAAAGCAGCCAAGGGCAACCACAAGAAACGCAAAGCATCCGAGAAGTTTAGATAGATGCTCGTCAGCAAGTGAGCAAATTCAAATTTCTCATGTATGTGGCGCAAAATTTGTGCAGAGTCCAGTAGGGAGACTAGAGGAAGGGATCATAGAGCTCCTAGAAGTCTTTCAGAAGACCAAGTCCAAACCAAATCTGGGACGAAAGACTAGCCACCGGAACTTTGGCGGTACCACCACAAATTTGTCGGTCCCTGAGGACATGACAGTCCAAAGATTCAAAAAGAGTACAAATCTCTTAAATAGCGACCTCCAACTTCAAAAGCATGATCAAGTGCCACATGTTCCCAAAAGTTCAGGATCATTTCCTAGGGGAAGCTTCAGAATAACCTGGAATAGTCCATTGCACAGGAAGAGAAAAAATAGCATACAAGTGCCACCACTGCCTCCACTTTCGAGATCCGCTCTTGTCAAGAGCGAGCGAGAAGCTCCTGGGACTTGGACTCCAAGTTCAAGCAAGTTGAAGAGACGTGGAGTAGAGAATAAAAGAAGAATACAAATCTCTTGAATAGCTACCTTCAACTTGAAAAGCATGATCAAATGCCACATGTTCCCAAAAGTTTAGTTCCTAGGGGAAGCTTCAGAACAAACCTGTACTAGCCCATTTTACATGAAGACCACTGTCTCCACTTTTGAGATCCGCTCTTGTCTAGAGAAAATGATGAGCTCCTGGGACTTGGGCTCCAAGTTCAAGCAACTTGAACAGAGGTGGAGTAGACCTGTACTCGCACAGGCGGCACGAAACTTGAGCCAACCAGCAAATCGGTGGCAGCAAGCTTCCGTGATGCTACTGGAAAGGAAAGCTTGACCCACAAACCCTACTCAGAAGTTGGCGAACCCATCCATTTCAGATCCGACACGTCTGTCCAACACATGATGCTCCTCTTCCACACATTCAGAGATTCACGTACACACTCGAGTGCGTGCCGCCGTCACCCACAGGGCATAGCTTGGATGTGGATAGCGGGGTTAGACAGATTACACCGCGCCCAACCCTCCTAGAGACTTGAAAAGCTCACATATCGCAGCCGCATAAATTGTCCAGGGCGAGAGGAACAGAGAGAAAGAAAGAATGAACTAACCAAACCGTTACTACTGACGCAAACTGAAGTTTCCTACATATGCTCAACCATTTCATCCATGCATGTCGACGTTTGCTTCCAGAATGGCAGATCGCTAGCTATCGCCCACCCATCTCGCTAGTTACAGATGGGCCGGTTGAGTTTGAGAAATAAGAACTTGACCAGTTCAAGTACAATAGGGTCCAAAAATATTTCGATTTTTGGATGTACTCCCAGTTTTGTGCTTCAAAACTAGTTGCATTCAATTGCATGTAGCTACCTCATTATATATTCTTTTTTCACCAAATCAATTGCAACTTGTGAAGCCATTAGTGGTCTTTAGTCACCACCTCTTAATCATGAGCACATGTCAAAAATTTAAAGATTTGGTTGTAATTAGAAAATTGTGTTGTCAAGAGCTCAAACATGCAATTTCCCTTTTGGAGCTCGTGGCGCCACCTCGTTGTTTTTATGGCATCTATTCATTGCAAGGTTTAGTGTATAAAGTTCAAGATTACAACATGGAGTGTCATTGCAATGGAGATTGGCTTGCACATATGAGATATGGTGGCTTGAAGTTGTTTTGGAGGTAGTTTGGCCAGCAACATTGGAGTTGCCTTTGTTGTTCTATTGGTGATTGAATCTATTGATTTTTAGATTGTGCATTGGGTCGTTGAGAGGTACCATGCCGTACAAAATCTTGAGTGATGAAGAAAGGGGTCGCATTGTGGGAGTGCGTGAGAGTGGAATGAAGAGTTCAGACATTGCATCTGTATTGAATGTTCCACAATCAATTGTTTCTACTATCTTGACAAATTGGAAGGTCCAAGGGAGTGTAGAATCTTTGAAACCCCGATGTGCTAGGCATCGGAAGTTGAGCTTTGGCATGTTATGTTAGCTCGATGATAGAAGACAACCATTGTCAGAATTTTCAAGCCTATTGAATGTGACACAACAATTTACATGATCACCCTCAACAATTGAAACTTATGGAAGATGGTGCTCCAGTCCACCGTAGCTCACTTACGTTGCAATGGACACAAACTCATGGTCTGGCAAAACTAATTTGGCCTGCAAACTCTCCAGATTTGAATCCCATAGAAAATTTATGGAAGATTGTCAAAGATTTGTTACGAGATCATCCTAGACCCAAAAACAAGGAGGAAATGGCACAAACCATTCAATCAACACGGGATACAATAGCTTTGGAGCAACTCCAAACTTTGATTAGAACTAGGCTTGATAGAATGCAAGCGGTTATTTCAACAAGAGGTGGTAACACTAGATGGTAGATACTATATTATGCTAATTTATTTAAATGTATTATTTTCTACTTTTGTAATGAAATTTTTTCATATTGTCAAAGTAGACTCTATTATCTTTCCAACACAATTTACGTGTTTAGAAATGATGAATTTTTTAGCCTACAAGAGGTTTTCAAAGTTTGTAGTTTTCATTCTCATTCAACTCCAGGCCAAAAATTCGAAATATTTTTGGACCCTATTGTACATGACTTTAGGCAAATCGCTGATCACGTTAGAGGAATTCGTGGAACATACCTTAAGTTAATAAAGAAAATCTGACAGAAATCAGCGAGTAACCGGTTGTGCTGTACTTGGACTTGGAAACAGTCCAAGCTTGACAGCTCCTTACCCAAAAACAAATAAATAAATGAGCGAGTCCTAGTTGTTACCGATAAGCAGGAATCTCAACTGATGGGAACAATTGAGTTAACTTATCTCCCACCTGCTTCGCCATGCCGTGACTCAAGGGGAGGCCACACACGTTCGAAAACGTTGGTTTCAGAATTAAAAACAAATTGGCCTTGACATGTGCCTTCCTTCTAGAAGCTTGGTCCCTCTTTCATTGGGTAGACTTGTCTGTAAACGTGTGGCCTCCCCTATTAGGAGTCTTCTACGTCCCTTCACAGCTTCCAGCCTAACTTACCTGAACTTGTGCCAACTATGGAGGACTCAACTCATGACATTAAAATAATAAGCACCAAGACGAAGCCAACATGGCATTATTCAGATCCATAACAGTGTTCTGTGGGACTGACAGTATTATGCAGAATATTCCACCATTCAGGCTGAATATGAGGAATATTTTGTAGAATATTGACAATCCCACAGAACACTGTTATGGATCTGAATAATGTTATGAAGGCCCCGACATAAAGTGGTTGAAGGTATGTGGGTGTTATTTGGTTCCTTTCTCATGTTCTTCTGCTTCTAGCAATTAAATCTACAGAACTAAACTTGTGTTCCATTACCAAATCCATGCTGAAACTTATGCAAAAACCGGATCCAAAATCGGACCTCTCTTGCTTTAGTTATGGTTATCAAAAGTGCAAGTTTGTTGATTTCTGAACTAGATACATGGGTCCTCCCAATTGTGTTCACTATTGAGTGTAGATTAGTTACTAAGATTTGAAGACGTAGTCCAATCTCTTTTAAACATGTGTCTTTATGATGTTAGGTCTTTGATCCTCATTGAACCCCATACCAATCAAAGCTAGGGGTGCGATTAAGAAAAGTAACGGCATAACACCCACATATCTTAGTGTATGACGAGGTTTTTGGGCACAATTGGTCAAAATCCTAGTGTTTCAAAGTCCACCCATTTATATGTTGTGATCTTTCAGTTTTTTTAATAATATAATTTGAGGTATATAGTGCAAGCATGGTAAAGTGGAACCAAAAAGTGCTCCGACATATATTAAAAATCATAGTTTTTTGGTTAAACACTATGAAAATGTTTTCTTGACGCCTTCTTATGTTGTGTTAAATACTCAATTATAGAATACAAAGATGGGATCTTCAAAACTTATAATTAAAAGTAATGTTCAAAAGCCAATGGCACAATATGGTTTTGGACATGTATTTCACGACCTTAAATATTTTGAATTCAGTTTCTTAATATTCCTTGAATACAATACACACTCAAGGGCATCAACAAAAAGCAATATGGAAAATAATCAGTTTAATTTACTTTTATCATATTCTTGGCAAACTTTAGACAATATTTTTTCAATGTGACCTACTTGCACACCACTTGCACCGTCTTCTTAATAATGTATACTTCTTCTGAAATTGTTTTTGTCAACATGAATTTCTTGGCTTTGTAGATCAATATGCTTTGTAGATGTTTGTGAAATATTTTTTCACAAAATTCAAAGTTAGTATATGCTTTTGAATTACTTTCACTTAAACCTTGGCCAAGATCAAGAGTTGTCCACTTTACCGTGCTTGCATCAATTTCATAGATTTCCTCTAAAATGATTGGTAATTTTTGCTGAAGTCTTGAACTTCAATTGGATATTTCTCAAACTCAACCAGTTTCATCTGTAACTAAGTTAGCAGTTGAAGTGGTCCGCATCTTGGGTCTCTTTGAGGCAAACCTGACACTTTTTGAGACAAAATTGTTTTATTAGTTATGTGCATCAATGAACGGGGAGAACTGACACTTAGTTACAGATGAAGCGGTTGAGTCTGAGAAATCACCGGTTGAAGCTCAAGATTTTAGGAAATTCACTGACCATTTTAGAGAAATTTAGAGAATATACCTCAAATCAATGAAGTCTAACCAAAAGATGTCAACATGTGACCAATTGGACTTGGAAACACTAGGATCTTGACCGAATATGCCCAAAAGTCTCCCCAAACATTGATTTGTATGTTGGTTGCACATTGCATAAGGTACGATAATGAATATCATTTGACTTTTTTGGTTTATCCATATTTAAAGTTGACGATAGCAATGAACAAGGAGAACCAACCCTCAGGGAGATCACTGGCAAAAATCGTAGAAACAACGTGCGATAAAAAATAGGGTCCAACATATTCATTGTAGGTAAATTTTGCAAAAAACGTACTTATAATATAGGGGGTTTTAAAATAATGAAACATGTTTACATGTAAAATACCATGACATATAATGACCTCTTTTATCTAGTCAGTATATGTAAAATAGCGCGGATTCAATTACTAAGGGGTAGCGGGTGTAGAGTAGGGTCTGTGCTAGTGGATGAAAAGTGGGTTGTGATGTGGTAGTGTGATTGTTACTTAAATGTTTAGAGAGCAATTTAGGGTGGTCTTCAAGTCCTTAAGGAAGGTTGGGTAGTCAATATCCCATACTTTGATTTCTAGATGGTAATATGTGAATGACGGTTTCTGGGTGTGCTCAAAATGACATAGAAAGCCAGTTGTTTGGAGAAGCTAATTTATTGCTTTATGACCAAGCTTTTTGTAGATTGCTTATGGGCATACATTCGAATTGTGAGATACTTACTTGATGAAATGAAAAGCAACTTAAGATTACTTTAGGTCATTAAGGAAGTTTGTGCATCCAAAATGCCATGCTTTGGTTTGTCGGTGGTGATATATAAACGTGGGTTGGAATCGTGTGTTGGAAAACAATGGGGTGTAAGAAACAAAATACGGTGTAAGAAAAAAATGGACAACAGTTCAGCTCCAAGAAAAAAAAATTGGGGTAAAGTCAAAAAAATTGGTTACTTGGGGTATAAGGGAAAAATGCAATATAAGTAAAATAGGGTATTTTTAAATGATTCCCCCAAAAATTTACAATTACTGATAGGGTGTATTAAAATACAAGCATTTACCTTTATTTTGAAAAATACCATACCGTAAAATATTTTCTACAAGGTAAATAGCCCCCCGATAAATAAGTCATGAGCGCACGTGTATGCATCAATTACAGAGGGAGTGATCTCCCCGAGAACCAACCGCTAGTTACAGATGAACCAATTGAATTTGACAAAATCATTGATTCAAGGTCAAGACTTTAGGAAAATTATTGATCATTTTGGAAGAATCTATGGAATAAACCTAAAATTAGTAAAGAAAAACCAAAAGATCACAAACATGTAACCAGTTGGACTTGGAAACACTAGGATATCAACCAATCATGCCCAAAAATCTCCCCGGACATTGGACGTTAGGATGCAATTTTATCCTAAAATTTAGAGTTAGGTCACAAGGGAGGAACTATCATGGTTGATGTGTTGGCAATGATATAAGGTTGCATGTGTGACGTTTGATGTAAAGTTGGCACTAACCCGCCAAACCATGTTGCTTTGTTGACGTTTTCAAGTCTTTATTCTAAAGAAAAAAAGGTCACCTTATTATTTTTGGTGCAATTTGACCTCGTGAAACCAAAAAAATAAACACATAAATTGATGTGTGCAATTAGGTTGCCTTCATGAATAGGTTGCCACTTTACCCATGCAAATCACTTTGGATCAAGATCAAATTACAAAAACTCGTAATTTTGTTTCTTTATCCATATAGAACCACAATAAAAGCTTAAATTAAAATGTTTATATTGTTATCGTGGTAATAAATATTTAAAATAGTGTGGAATGTCAATTTATTAGTGAGGGTCAACCTAATTGCACATATCTATATACTTATTCCCAAAATTTGACATAGGACTGTAATAACTGGAATGAAATTGTTCCGTGATTTAGAAATTGTTCACTCAAGATGTTTTCGGCAAGGCTTAACATTTTTGAAACTGACATCAAACAACAAATTAATCTAGTTGGAATAAAAATCGACCTCACATAACCTCAAAGTTTGCATCTTGATATTCTAGAAAAATGAGAATAATCCTAAAAAATGGAAAAACTTTAGGCAAGGTTTGAATAATATGAATAATTTTACACCAGTTTTTCCCACTCAAATGAAACTCAATTCTAATTTCCGGTATAGAGAGGTAGTCACGTCCCCTCCTCAAACTTCAACTTTCTCTTATAGATGTGTCTATAATGATTCTCATTCTCTAGGAGAAAGTAATGCACAATCTTGATTCTCATTCAGATTCCTTGGAGTGTTGGATGCATATAAGGAGAAAATTTATACAAGATGTTTGATGTATAATATCATATGTGTTTTTGTCCTTGTGCTTCATTCGATTCCCACACAATAATTAGCATTATGACAATCAATGTGAAATTGTTTACTATAATTAATGTGGGCTTGCTTGAAAATATCTAGTCAGGGTGGAAATAACATGGGTCCAAGGCCCGAAGGGGTCCTCCTTGACATTTCCAAACAACGCCTTAACATTGAATGACTATCACCATACATAAAAAGTAGCAAGAAATAAAATATTCAACCACATCAATTTGCTAGGGAAAAAAGTAATGTGGCCGATGTTGATTTTAATGTAGAGATTGGCGTGCGTTGAAAATTAACATGGCCCACAATACTTTGCATTATGATAATCAATGTGAAATTGTTGAATGTAATCTTCATCACCCTCTATTTAGTATAAAATTCCTCAAAAAATTTATGGTAATTTCCAATGCTAGCATCAAAAAGAGAAAGTTGCATCATTCAATTCTTCAAGAGTCCTCCAAATGCCAACTGATCCCTAGTAAGTGAAATCAATATACAACAGAGAAGGGGGTGGTGATGATGCAAGAAAACAACACTTGGCAAAAACCCAGAGGAAAAGAAGGAAAAACATGTGACGAAAAGAACGTCACTTTTTTCATCCCTTGGATGTAATTCATAACTATCTAAGTCTACAATATATGGCATAGCAGTTAGTGCAATTATTGTTTCTAAGTCTGTCAACAAATGATTAATAAGATTGCAAGTCCACTTGTTGTTGGTTTTTTTTTGATACCAGCATAAGGCAATCTCCATGTTTGATGGACGCCCATGATTCAAGTCAATTGGATTCTTATACTCCACCCAACTATTATTAAATTTTCTATGCATCCTATAAACCCTCGCAACAAACCAAACCTTAATTGGAGCTAATATTTTGGTCCAACTCTTTGTTTACAATCTTAGCTTAAAGTGTGTTTAAAAAACACACACCACAATCATAACCTAAATTCAACATAATATCATATTTGCAGCGACAAGGAGTCAAATATTATTGCTAGCGTTAACCCAAGTCAATGGATCTTTAGATAACATTGGATTGCCAATCAATTGACTAACAAACGTACTTATGAAAAAAACTAAATCCCCTACCTCTACATAAACCACAATGAACTTCACCTTAGATTGAGAGGGGATGTCAACACTTTCATGTTCATCATTATACATCATGGTTTTATCCAATATAAAAGAATGTATGCTATAAAGTTTATTTGACACTACCATACAAGTACAATTGTTGTATATGTTTTAAGGTCCTCCATATGTGGATACAAGAAAGCTCACATCGATACCCATTTTGTGCACTTACATATAATCGTACGTGTTTAGTACAATTCACCCCCATGTGTTTTGTACTTAATGCTGCATATGAACAATTGCTTTTAACAATGACTTACTCGATGGCATCATTGTAGTCACTTGTTGATGGCTTAAGGATTAAAAATAGGTGTTGCCAAAAGAAAGGTATTACTTTAAGGCGTCAATACCTTAAGATATAGACCGATTATGCCCAAGGATATCCTGGACACTAGCGGGGACCAAGGGAGGGGGGAAGCGGGTGGAGGCCGGGGGAAAAGCCATAATGCAAATAATAATTTGCATTGACATGCTAATTTTGTGTACTGTAATCTATAATTTTTTACTATATTTTTTTCTTATTCATCCGTAAGCCTTAGCATTGAGTAAAAGAACATTGACAGAATGTGAAAAGGGCTATTAGGTGAGGATGAAAGATGATAGGCAAGTAAAAGTTGTTATAACCACTCAAAATATTAACCACCAAGTGTGGCTACCAAAAGAAGGGTAATAGGCAAGAAGGGAGCAAGAAAAGCGCTAGAGAGCCGAAGGAACTCCAAGAAAGAGATGTGTGAGAGCTTTGAGTGCGGGTGCAGGTTAGTGTGAGGAAAAGGAAGGTAATAGGCTAGGATTTTGAGGTTGTTAGGACCGGCTATAGCCTTGAGTGGAAGTTAATGAAGAAAGGCGGTGCTCTGGACTGCGAGTGGATTATCGCCATCATGCAACTGTATTTCTTGTGATAAGTGACACTGCTTGGACATATAATATAGCGAGTATATCAACTACATTGGTCTCGATTGTCATTGTGTGTTGTGTACTTGAGTATTTTGAAAGTGTGTAGCTTTAGAGAAAGAGTGAAGTTGACTTAGTGGTGAGCGCAATATCAACATGCCGAAACCTATTCCCAGGAATGGATAGGATTGACATAGCAAGAGCAGAGCAAATCAATACAAAAGAGTTGAGGAAGTAATAAAGGAGAGGTAAGCATAAAGGGAATCAAACACACACTAAGAGAAAGGGATTATGAGAGAGACCGGAATCCATTGTAGGTGGACAAAGGAGACTTGATGTTGAGAGTTGTGGTGAACGAAACACGGAGTGAGGTAGGCGAACTACTTCGAGAAGGTGAAGAGTGAAGACGGAAGAAGTAGGATATAGCCATGTGAGTGCAACGGAGAACATTAGCACACGTGTTAAGAAGGTTGCCGAGCTAAGTTAGGTGTTGTCTTACATGCAAGTGTTGGCCTTGGTCTTTTTCATGAGAATCAATTTGTAAGTGAATGTTGCATGATTGATCAATGTAATATTATGTTAAAGTGAATTATGTTGAATTAAAAAAATGGGTAATCAAGAAATGGACTAATACGAAGATTCATGACGAAATTTATGAGAAGACAATTGCCTCCTGAAAAGGAAAAAGACCATTGCCAAGTTACAAGATTATTGCCAAAAGCTATTGAGCTTCATGATGGATGTAGAAGCATGCAAATAGAAAATATAGGAGTCCATTTATAGGAGGGAATCACCCACGACTTTAAGAAACACAAATGAACCATCTAGAGAGAGAGAGGAGTGCATTATTGACCATGTTGAGAAGGGATTGACAATGAAGAATTATAGATTGTTATAATTTTCCCACCCCAATGTGACAATCAATCTGTATAGACACTATACCAATCTTCCTTGAGAGTATGTACCCTAAGTTTTGTTTTATTGGAGATAGCAAAAACCTAACTACATGTACCATGGGGGAGGACAAATCATGACATTTCAAAATGCAAGTGACCAACGTTTCATGTTGAGTTACTAAACTTACAAACCCGACATGGTTATTGTACATTGATCATGTATATTGTAAGTGCTAATCCAACATTTGAACAAGGATTCATTCAACATGTATTCAACTTGCACTTCATACTCTTATTGGATCTTGCAACTATAAAGCATAGAAACAATTGGTGTGTGTTGTTGATGTACATGCTATGTTAAATACATACTAACTCAATTTTGTATCTTGATGTGATTGATATAATGGAAGAAATATTTTGTATTTGCACCCAAACCCCCTTGATATCAATTATCATGTGAGCAAATATCAATCATCTACAAGACGCTAGATAAACCAACTTCTCCAAAGTATTTCTTTGACCTAAATGTTGTGTCATTCTTCTTCATTTTACCGTTTTCAAAGATTTTGTGGTTGCATAAAATGGACTTGCAGTGAATACGTTGATGAGAGATCCAAAAATTATGGGTGGACTTTTATTTATTTAAAATATCAATCTTTGTCTAGTTGGAAAATATTACTCTCAATATTTATTAAAAAAAATCCAACGTGGGACAATTTTATATGAGAAAATTGGTAGAATGAATGTTACAAATGTTAGATTTGTCCTTAAAGTAAGCATGTGTTTCAATGCAATCAAGACCCTCTAAGTGGGTTTTAGAGTTGATCATGAGCTTCAATGGAAAATAAAGGAACATTAATGGTTTCTAGATGTAACTTGTAGCCCAAATTATGGACCTTATGTTAGATTTCACTTAATTAGAGGGTGACGTCAACTTGGTTAAAATGGAGGAGGGTGATTTTACCTTGGCCCACATGGAAGACTCAAGGGGTGATGTTCATTCAGGGGGTGGTTCATTGACTCAAACTTAAGATAATTGAACTCAAACTCATGAATTCTCTCTTCTTGAATCTTGACCCTAAATATTTAATATTCCATAAGTTTTGTTTAAACTTAATAAAGGATACTAGAAATGGGATTGGTAGAAGATCCCCCTAAAACTCATGGATTTGACCCTCCTGTTTGTGACTTTACGGATAACTTTCTCTTTTAGAGAATCTCTCGACACAATATGCCAAAGAACAATAAGATTGCTATTGGGTAAAGTGACCCTCGAATATTAGTGTTGTCTTAGTAAACACTAAGTTCACCTTACAAGAGCATATGTTGTAGGCAAGCTCTCTACATAATGATTTTTGCAACGTGCTTGAAAAATTTATAGAGAACATAATCCGATACAAATATCTACAAAGCTTCAAGCCACAACAATCTACTACAATTGAGTTTGATCCCAATAAGGCATATCCAATAACTTAATTGATAAGGTAGTACCCTAAATTCAAGTTTTGTTTCAATGTTATAGGTAGGGGTACGTAGTTAAAGTTTCATGTATGCCATGTTCAGGTTGAAAGCTAAATACAAGGTTATGAATACATGATTGATTTTTTGTTTGTTGAATTTTTCTTATGTTAGCCATAGGTATTTGACATATCATGCGTCATGATCATTTGGTTCTATTTCAAAGAGATGAACTTGGATTGCTATAATTTGATAAAATAGCTCAAAATGTTTAACATTGGTAAGCATCTTATATGGTATGGAAGTTTTTCAGAGGTAATTTTACATCAAACTTCTTACCTAATCCAATGTTATGTCAATCTTCCATACACTTCTTATTGTCAAAATTTCTTAAAATCAAGTTTATTAAAGCAACTTCAAAGCTGATTTCGCAACATCATCCTAGAATTTGCATAGCAATCGTTGCCTACTTGCCAAATTGAACTCTCCAACTGTGTTGTTTCAATATCATGACATGACATCATGGTAACGAGCACAAATGAAATATGGGCAAGGGCATGGATTGCAAACCAAGCAAGTCCAATGCCAAAGTGTTACATAGGGAACCGGCTCAATTGCCTCAACTTCCTACAATAACAATGTTGGAGCGTCCACCTCCCAAAGTGACCACCACATTCCCCATGCCCATCCACATTCCAATCCCAACGCCTCCTTTGATCTTGAAAAGGCCTCCTCAACAAGCAGTTTTTGAACCCCCATCCCAAAATGTCAAGGATCCAGTTGATGATTTTGAAGCCCTAATGGCAAGAGCTCGGGCAGCAAAAGTGGAGCCCCCACGAGCAATTGTGCCTCCGACTCCAATTGCATTGACACCTGAACAACAATATTTTATAGACAAGTAAATACTCACATTTGTAAAGTGTCAAAGTGCATCTACATTTTAAAAGATCCATTTGTTCTTAAAGAATGTTATGCAGTAATTGCCACCTAAATATATATGAATCAAATGTCATACTTTGTTGGTGATGGCCAAGAACATGAGTTCTTGATTATTGAAGAATGTGGGATTTTGATGGATTTATACACTCAAAAATGCACTTGAGTTGTTGAATATTGAGGATATAGCAAGTTTCTATGAGATTTATCTTTGTGCATGGAGAGACAAATCTCCTAATAATTCTCTATGATTGGTCTAAAGGGGTTGATCAATATTGTGCATTCTTGAGTAGTTTTCACAACAATAAACCAACTCATTTTTTCTATCAAAGTGTTTGACTCCAAAAACAATGTTTCTCGTTGCAGCAAAATTCCCAACCCAAGCAACCCCATGGTATATTTGGACATAGCCATTGGGAAAAAGACATTAGGCCGCATTGCAATCGAATTGTTTATAGACACGACTCCAAAGACGGCCCAAAATTTCCGAGCATTGTGTACAGGGGAGAAGGGGTTGACATCTTCGGGGCTCCGCCTCCACTACAAGTCGACAACGTTCCACCGCATCATCCCCCAATTCATGTGTCAAGGGGGCGATTTAACACATGGAAAACACCACTCCCCGTCCATCTATGGCCCCAACTTTACTGATGAAAATTTTATTCGAAAGCACACAGACATGGGGGTGCTCTCAATGGTCAACAAAGGCCCCAACACCAATGGCTCCCAATTCTTCCTTTGCACCGTAGCCACTCCGTGGCTAGATGGGAAGCATGTGGTGTTTGGGCAAGTCCACGAGGGTTTTGAGGTGTTGCGTGCTATGGAAGCCATGGGCTCAAAGTCAGGGACACCAAAGCAGGAGGTTAAGATTGTTGATTGTGGCCAAATTTCATAAACTCGTTGTTTTTGCGTATGTGTTTGTTTTTCTGGGGTTACTAGAGTATCATGGCATGTTCGGCGCTCTTCATGTTGAGTTGTAGTTTCATGTTATGCCTTATTGACTTATTCACATATTCCAATCAATATTTTTGCGACACATGATGAATTTGTTTCATGAAATAGATAATCCTTAGGTGGGCATCAAAGGTGAGTTTAGTCTCCATGAAGTTTTGTAGCCCTTGAAAATTGTGTCGCATAGCATTTTTGTGTTATTCAATCAAAAGATACCATGAAAATAATTTGTAAATGATTGGAGTGGCTACAATCATCACGACATCTTAACTATTAAAATCCAAGGGTATCCAAGGACACTTTGAACTTGACCCTTCAATTGCTTTTGAGAAATTCGACCAATTTCAAAAATGCACTTGGTGAATTTGTTAAACTCAAATAAACTATGCCCTCTATATATGTTAACAATGGGGAGAGGAAATTTTCTTAACACATATAGAATGTTAACACTTTGAGAGTTCCAGAGATTAAGGAACATGAAGATACCACTTATATATTTGATGCAAGTAAAATACCATTGTAATATCAAATGAAGTTTCAAAATGATTGCCCTTAGATGTATTCAATTGAAAGATAGTTGCTAGATTGATCCTTAACCATAGGGACACAAAGTCTATCCACAAAAATTGAAACAACACCCTCAAATTTCTAGAGACAAACTCACGGTTGCTGCAAGAGACTTGAAAGGCAAATTTTGGACTAGCATAACTCACTCGTTAGATTTCAAACTCAACAAAACTACTACATTCTAAATCGTCATTTTAATAACTTTCTAATGGTATGCAATTTGACTTACAAATCGGAAGTCTGAAGCAACATTCTCATGAATTTAAGCAGTACATACATAGGGCAACTATACAAAGAAGAGAGTAACCCTTCAGGTTACACTTAACATCTTTGTAGTCTCCCCATGTAAGAAGCATAAAAAATGTTAACACAAATGAAATTTGAACACTTATAGAGGTAACAAATATAGAGGGCACACTGTAAAAGTCAAAGGTATGCAGATCAACTACATGTTTTTGTGCATATTGTGGCTTAAATAGGGCCCCTCTGGAAATAAGGATTTGACCATGGCCAGTTTTCCCAAACACAGATCAGAAAGTAACTCAGGGTTGCTCTTGAGGATCCACAATTCTCGGAGGACGGTGTATGTTGATGAGAAAGGTTGCAGAATGTGTTGCAAAATACTACATTCTCAAGTGAAGGTTTGGAGTTAAGTTGCCGCTGCGGTGTGACTCAAAATGGAGTGCCATAATCCCTTCTGCTTATATCAAAAGGTAAGTTGACAGTAAGATTCCAAAGGGCAAACACAAAAATGAGAAACGCGGATATGAATTTGGTTAAAAGAAAGGTGAGAATGAAAGCTTTTCAACTTTGGGAAGGGAGTTGTTTTGAGATACCAATCTAGAAGGTAGGAAGTTATACACTCCAAACTCCGTACTATCATGCTTGTGGCAATCAAAGTGCATGTGATATCAAGGAGTTTTGCAGTGTTTAACATGGATGCGTGATAAAAGAGAATTCAGCGTAATATGTGTCATTTTGAAATAACACAAAGTTAATATTGCAACAATGACAATAATTACAATGATGACAACGTGATGTGTGTGAGTGTGTGGTTTGAATTCTTTGGTGGTTTGTTTTAATGTCAAAATTCGTGATATATGGAAGGGAAACGTGAGAACAAGGAGTGCGATTTATACTGAGAACATCCATTCCCTAGGGTTTTGGAATATAAGAGGAGGAGTGATATTAAGGAGGTTAATATCACGGAGTTTAGAGTGTATTTTGGGATGCAGAATTTGACTTATTTCTTGTATTTGGATTTGAGTAGCAATGCTGATGTTTGCATTTTGGCACTATCTCTTCCAATTTGAGCCAAATCAGCACGATCCAATTTTAATCAACTGTTGCTATACACCTCATGACTTTGTAAACCTGATAATTATTATGCACAATCTGTTATGCGAGAATCACGTATTATATGCGTTCGCATGCACATAGGTTGACAGAAGAGAGAATTAATGAATTTGTTGACTAGTTTCACATGAGCAAACCACATTGTGTTTGAAAATGTTAGATTGTTTATATTGAGGAGTTACGTTCCCAGAGGTAATAATACTCTGCTAAATTTGAAAGCAGGAAAAATGATTGAGCCAAATCACCAAGATTTTTTGTGTTCAATCTACTTAGGAGCAAGATGGGGTAGTATCAGGACTGGAAGTAAGTGACAATTGGGGCTCATCAATGAACATTTGGTGGCCACCTTGTTGCTCCTATTCACCATCCAATTTTGAGCCGAAACTGTGGCCTAATGCACGGGCCATGTGGATGGGGTCTATTGCAAAATCCGCACTTGCATGATGCATCATCATCACGTTCAGAATGTCAATCAAGCTTCGACGCGAGTGTACGTTGTTGGGGTTGAACAATCAATGTCCCAAACTTTTTGCACACATGCATAAACCCATGTCCTTTGTTCTACTCCTCATAAACATGCATACATATTTATGGAACATGTGCTCGATTTGCTCTTGTGCACCCCAACATACTCATTTGTTGACCTCCTGCATCACATGCATTTTATACAAAGTTAAAGCATTTATGGGTTTGAGCTGCAAGAAGGCAATCATGCATTGATCTTTTGTCTTATATTTCTTCTTGAAATAGCATTGCTTTCTAGATTGAAGTGAATTCTATGGTGCCCTATTGAAATGCTCTCATGTTCAAACATCAGACCATAGCTATAGGGTTACTATCATGATGGTATTATCCTAATGTTGTAGGTTGATACCAAATTGGGTGGAAAATAATAAAAAATGATCAAGCCTCATGTTTTTGGGAAATTATCGGGTCAAACACCCTAAATGAATGGAAAAAATCATGAAAATGTCTAATATTAGGACACTTGGTACGTTGGAACAACGCAACCCAAAGCCAAAAACTCACATGCACCAACAACATAGTCTGTCACATGCATTCATTGTGGCATCCACACGGAGTCTATACGGCATTCACACGGTAGGTAGTGAACCTCTCAAATTCAAGCATGTAAAATGGGACAGAACATATGACTGATTTGTTTTTGTCTCTTAATCATGCTTGTAAATTCCCAACAACCTCTATCGAACATGAGCACAAAATGACAGAAAACATTGTTCACAACCCTAATTAGCACACCAAGACAACTCAACCTAAAACCTTAATGGTCAACATCGCGAATTTATCAACCATCGCGAAATTATAGTAAATGTTATTGTATGCAAGATATGTTATGTGCTTAAATGATTAAATAAGTATATACCTATATGTCTCAGTTTTTATGAATGTTTTTACAGACCGCCTAAGATTTTTTTTTCAAAATTAATTAATTATTGGGCAATATGTGCCCAACCTACTATCAACCCTAAGGTAATAATATGTTGCACAACTCAATAAAGATTAGGAAGACAATTCAAACATGAGCCATAGATGTGTGCCAATTGCCTCTTTCGAAAATTTGTGATTTAAGGAACTTATCATGACAATTGTAGAATCTATGTTGCCTCAACTTTCGAGAGTTGCACTCTACATTGCAATACCTACACATGTGCGTGTAGAAAAGGGGTATTACTTGAATACATTGTACATAGAGGAGGCATATTGTTGAAGGTAAGTTTGTATGTATATTTCGGGCTGCTATGTGATGTTCCCAATCTATAAAAATACAATAGGCCCATCATTTAGATGGGATCTAAAAAAAGTAAGGTTCTAGCCATCATGAGTGGTGTACATTATTGAGACTGGTCCATAGACTACATGTAATCTCTACAATTTTATGTATGTTCTTGTTCCTCTCTTTAAATTATTTTTGCATAGAGCGATATTAATCTGAAAGTGAAATATGCACATTATTTTTTATCCTTACGAAGAGCGCACCCCCCGAGCCTAAACTTCAACAAGGAGTCGAAAAATATGTAGGTAAATTTGAGCAAATTTGAAAATTTGTCCATGATTGTGGCAAGTTAATCCTTAAAGGATGCCTGGTCTCAATATACAACCATATACACAACTTATACAGGCCTCACCAAGTTCAGAATCATTGGACAAACCTGTTTTTTGCGACTTTGATTGCGATATTTGATCGCAAACATAGCCAACAGCAATGCAGCAGTCGCCCCAGCGATGGCTAGCAACTTGTTTCGCGGCAGTGGAGGGGGCGACGGTGGCCGAGAAACTTGGAGTTCGTGAGGAATCAGCAGTGGCTTGTGAGTGTCCAATTCCTTTGGCGGAGGGAGAGCTGGAGCTGGTGGAGCTGCTGTGGGCTGTGAGACTCGAGTTGATACTCGACTACTCTCGTTTGAGGAGTTTGATGTTTTGGGCAGTGTGCCCTTCCGGGGACTCCCCTTCCAGGGACTTGCAGGTTGAGAGGCTTTTGTAACACCTGGGAACTTGAGGTCGTATGCATCAGATTTCACACCTGCAAGAATCGCGTCCCCAGAATGATTCCCATCAGATTCTTCTTGAACAATTCGTGCTGAGAAGAGGCGAGTCTGGTGTTACCACTTGCGTGAAACATTTATGGTGTTGCTCCATCTTCGAGTTGGTCTAAGTCTACATGTAATCCCAAAAAGGGGCATCATGAGAATCAAAGTGTTTTCGAAAGACTATTGCTTCGTTTCATAGGTTGAACATGTTGAACGGATGAGCGCGGACAAGCTGGCTTGCACCTAAGTTATTTCTCTCAAGGGTAAGCTCCTAGGTTTCCACATGGTTGGTTGAGAATACCCGGTTCACCTTGATACTCCCACTATAATAGGATGGGTGCACTAGAAATCCAAGAAGAGATGACTCCGGTGTTGCCACTAGCATCAATTACAATATTGCTCAAATTCTTCGAGTTGGTCTAAGTCTATATAATTTGAAAATGGACACCACGAGAATTAGAAGGCACTCCAAGACTATTGCCTTGTTTCCAAGGTGAACATCTTGAACGGGTACAAATAAGTTGGCATGCACCTATCTCCCTCAAGAGGAAGCACCTAGATTCCCACAAGGTTCCCACATGGTTGGTTGAAAATGTCCAATTCATCCTGATAGTAGATAAGTACCCCACTATGATTGGATGGATCAAAGGGAACCTTAGACATGAGCGTTGAGTGGTGAGCAACGAACGGTGAGCAATAACACATAAGAAATGAGCGGCAACATGTGAGTGATGAAGCCAAATTAGGTAAAGTGCACAGTTCATTGTTCATTGTTCACGGTTCACCGTTCATTGTTCATTGTTCACGGTTCACCGTTCATTGTTCCCATCAATGTCCCGAGAAACGTTTACGACATAATCGGTTGACATCCTAGTGTTTCCAAGTGCGACTGGTTACATGTTGACATCTTTCGGCGTTCCTTCATTGATTTGAGGAATATTCTCTGAGTTCCTATAAAATGATGGACAATTTTCCTCAAGTCTCGAACTTACAACCCGTTATTTCTCAAAGTAGCGGCTGGTTCTCTCCATTCATTGGTTGCCATCACCCACCATTTGGATAGGTTTTGTGTTGAAGAGGAGGTGTTTGTACCTGTTTGTGACGTTCTCGTGTAGCGGAGGACAAGGCAAACTTCCCCTGCATACACACCGTTGGCATCTTTGAGGATCACCCATTGAACATTCGTTCCGACGTCGACGAATTCTCGAAGCCCAACGGATGCTTTGCCGATCAATCCGCTACTTCGAGGAATCCTAGCTTCGTAGACAAACACCTGCCCAAAAGAACGTGCTCAAGGAACAACCGAATTAGACGAGGTATTAAGTGAGTCTGAATCTGTGTATGAATATTGGACACAACAGAATTTTTATCGGTAGTTAATATGATAGAATAGCCAGGAATCAGTTTTAGATGTGGACTACATCTCCTATTGTATACACATATTAGGTGCATGTACATTATGTTATTACACATCTAGCCTAACATTATTCAGATCCATAACAATGTTCTGTGGGACTGGCAGTACTTTGAAGAATATTCCCACATTCAAGTTGAATGGGGAATATCCTTTAGAATACTATCAGTCCCACAGAACATTGTTATGGATATGAATAATGTTATGAGAGTGGTGTTACGACCACGTTACTAATCAAAGCATGGATAAGTAAGGGTTTCTATCAGTGCATCTGAAATGCTGCGACAGAGCTCAAAGTCAATAAATATTCCCTTTTATTGTTCGTTAAATGGGTAGTGAAACCTAGGCTGGGTTTTTCAAGGGGCAAGATAGAAGATGGCCATACTTCTGTTCTTTCCTCCGTTTGCAAATGTAGTTTTTATATGGCTTGGGCTAATTGAAAGTAAACCATGGTGTCACTCTCTTCTAGCAAAATAGTTGTCTCCTACGAAGAAGTTCGCAAGAAATGGGAAACGGCTTTAGAAATACAGACCAACAAATGAGAATCCTCCGAGTGCACACTTAGCTTGAAATCTGCAAGCCAATCGGGATTCAAGTTGTGTAACATTGCATTCGTTTGTACCTGACATAGGAGTTTGAGTCAATTAAATATGTATGTCTTTCCTGATATGTGCTCATAGATCATCAACAAAATGAAACCTATGTAGGAATTTAGGCAAAGAAATTCAAGGGAAGATGTTGAATTGCATGGTATATATAGCCCATGTCAAGCACATGGTGCAAAAGTTTTGCAATTGGATCTCTTCACCCAAATCGTGATTTATCTATCTATAAATATATTCACATATAAATAAAACTCATAAGGTAATGCAAAAGTCAAGCTTCTCCTAATTAAATGCAAAGATTAGAGAAAGTGGCTTAATAGATTTCATCTTACCTGGTCGTGTTCAAGTTTGAGCACAACATAACTGTCTAAGGTCCCGTCGGTTTGTTTAGGGACAAGCTTCCTCCCTTCTACAACAGAAACTTGAAGGCTCCCAATGGGATTCATGGCCTTCAGATGCAACATTTTGGATGCGTCATCATACCAGAGTTGCATCGATGACTCCTTCAATTTTCCTTATCTAACTTTCACATGTTACATTGGGGTAATATCCGTGCATACTTTTCTCTAACTCGCTCATGAATCCTTTTTCACAAGGAGATCAAACACAACCATGGAATATTTAACCACCTTTTAAATCATGTGAAGTGTCTTGCATGCAAATGATGGATTTTCCCTCCTTGCCATTGACATTGGCTTTTATAATCTACAAAAATCAGGAACCTTTTAGGAGTTAAAAATGACTATAGCCAAGGTACATTGCAACCTAAAGGACGTTAAGCATGAAATTCTATGCGAAACACACAAAATATGAGGAAGACCAACATGAGTTCCAAGGATAGCGGTTGACACTATTTTTGGAAGTGGTCGAAACAATTATGAGTTTTAGGAAAGGATTTCATTTTTGACGATGAAGTGAGATTTCCCGCTATGCATTTGGTCACCGTATAAGGAGAGATTTTAATGTTGACCTATTGCTACCATTCATTGTGCTTCACAACCCTTGTCAAGCGAGAATTTCTATCGGAAGGCAAAATGTTCCTAGTCACAATTTATAGACTTGAGCACAACACAAAGAGAGAGATAATGCCAACCATGGGTTCAAAAAAATAAGAGACGCTTCACCCTTATCATAATTGCAAACTCAAATGTAATTTGAGACAAGTTTACAAAGCATAACTATAGGACAAGTGTGCACACTATACTCCTGTGTAGAATCCAAGGAAAACTTTACGCACATCAATTCCGACACTTCATGGTGTAGAAGTGATCAATTTGTATTGCCATAATATCATTTGTATTACTCACCATCTAGGTGAATCTTTAAAACGCAGTCCACCTATGAAAATAGGTACTAAGCCACATGTGGCCCACATGACCACATGGACATGGACTAGAGGCGGTGAATGGACATTGCATGTCAGTGTAAAATGAACACTAATGCTCCTTTTCTTCTTTCTTCTTTCTTCTTTCTTCTCCAAACATACAAAGTTAACACATCAAATTGCAAATGGAAACAACATCATGCACATTGTTTATGCACTTTCAAAAGAATTGCTTTGTAGTGTATATGGTCTTTGCCATTGGAGGAGCCAACAATGTAGCTCCAAGAGCCCTTTTATCTCCCATAGCCATTGTATCCTCCGCCTTAGCCTAACAACGAGGAGGGAGATGAAGTCCCCATCACGGGAATCATGGGGAGTGTTTGGCCCTTGGAAACAAAGAGTAAACTAGCTCCGGAGATGTAGAGAGTTAGGCCGTGGGAACATGAGGAAGCAAGACCATGGAGACCTCCATGAAATGCCTTAGCCTTGACTTAGAATTGTTGTATATTTGGTTGTTTCGTTACTTTAGGGTTGTCTGCAAGAAAAGTGTTGAAAAAAATTAAATTATAATTATTAAAAAAAATCTCAAAAAAGACAAGTCAACATCGTAGATACAACATATACATTATAACTGTATAAAATTATGAAAAGAGTTATACATAGGTCTAGATAGCTTCAAAGAACTAAAAGGCCTCATCTAAGCTATCCTCCCTAAGTGCCTTCCCTGGGACGTATAAATGGATTGCAGTAGAGGAATTGTTGTTAAGATCAATGGTATCCAAGCCCTAGGTGTTGGTGCCAAAGTCTGACAACAACGACCCCTTGGCATTTGGTTGGCAACGACATTGTTGCCACCCGCAACCCTGCCACCATAGCCACAAACAACCTCCCTCTAGGGACCTTGCCTACGGCAACTCCTTCCTTGTAATGTTCCTAATGCCATCTTCGTTGCAAGTCCTAAAAGCTTCGTCCCTATCATCTCCCTCCATTTGAACAAAATTGTCATCATGCAGGTGTGACATGTTGTGCAACAAAGTATCTCATGCTACAAACCTCACTAATAGTGTCCAAACAAATTATTAGGGATGTCCTCCATTTTTGTATTGTGATGATCCATCCTAATCCTCCAAATAAAGACAACCCTCATCACATCCATTATAGTTGACCTCAATGGAATAACCAAATAGGATTGGGGTACAACTACCCACTCTTGCACATGTGATATAGACACGTTGTGCTCGACAAACCCAAAATGATCCTCCCCGTTGTCCTTCATGCAGTATCTAACCATGCCTAAGAAAGTGTACAAGCCCTCATAACTCAATTTCTTGCAAGAGACTACATGACCTACAAGAGAATTATCTTCCCACCCAAGAGCAACTTTGATTTTCTTGTTCAAAACTGAAACACTACTAAAATTGCCCTTCACAACCATATGAAAATGCTTGTGAGCGAGAACACCACCCCTCTCACACAACACAAATTAGCAGGACAATGCTCCTCCAAAACCTTCTCAAATGCACCAAACAACAAATGCCAACATCGATTTCCTCCCCCCCCCCCCCAACTGCACTAGTGACACATTATTTGAGAGTTGCGCAAGCCCTTTATTGACTCTAAGCATGGGCAACCGCCCTCATTCTTGCCATGATCTCCATGCACACAAGTAGTGCACATGTATACTGAGAATCTCAAAGACTGCGTTAATTTCACTAAAAATCTGCACATATGTTCCTTTGCCCAAGGCGAATCGAACACTGCAACAAAAATATATTTTTGATGCAACAGAGCTCCGGATTTCTCATGCTGCAATCCTAATATCTTACATTCGCTCCCACAAACGCCAAACAACCGTGCACTGCCGCAATGTAGACAGAAGGTTTGTTGCCTTCTAATGTGGCTGCCATTGCAAGCTGCCACGTGTTGATCCACAAACTTCCCAGCCAAACCCCCATTTCTTGGCCTTCTCAGGCAATCTTGTAAATCCATGGTCAAGAATATAAGACGCGGCAGGGACGGCTAATTGCTGCATCAACACAGTTCTTATTGACTTGTGAAAAAATTGAGGCCGAAACCACTTAGGCTTGGCTAGGAATGTAAATCTACTAAACAATTGGGTGGTCATGACCTAAATGACAATTCAGTGTAAGATAGAGAGGGTGCTTAAACCAACCCCTCGGCTGATTTAGTCTACATATAGCATCCATATTGTATAAGAGATCATATGCATGCCTTAGCAAATGCAACCACATTGTCATATCAATCTATCTATGTATCTATCTATCTATTATTTTATTTTCACTACAACCTGAGTATAGTAAGCAATTATTTCATCGCATGTTGTCTCAATGCCGTCATATAGGTTGATTAGGCCACTACCTAACTGCAAAGTAACTTTCATATAGCCTTAATCTGTCCACACCTAGCCTTTTGCGGTTTGTCCTACCCGTGAGTCGGCTTGCTGCAACTTCAATATATCCGTCCTCGTTCGGGCCCCGTTCCTAGCATGTGGGCCTTGAACCATCCCCGTTAACCTGTGAATGGGACCCCATTTGACTTAATCCATCCACAAGCCAACGCACCATTTACTAACTTTGGCGCTATCTACCATCCTATGTGTCATGCGTTAACTAGCTAACTATAGTTTCTAATTAGCCTTTGTTGACCCCAAGTAACCACAAACATGTCCAATCATTGCCCAACCTCACTACATTGATTATCCCATTAAGTGAAGGTGGGCTAATAGTGCGTGTGGAAAATTAGTAAAGATGATACTAAATATCTATACGCTTTGAAATTAATGCCACCAGAAGATCTAGGGTTTCGGGAGCCCAAAGTATGGTGAATGAGCATGAAATGTATGGTAAATGGGCATGTGTTCATGAATTCAGTATCATTGAATAAAAATTTCAGACGTCACTAATTTTGGAATTTGGCAAAATAATGTGTTCCAGGAATTAGTACCAAACACACTAAATGGGATAACCAGTGTAGTCAATATGCTCAATACCGGCCCTTGAGCTATGTACTTACAGTAGAACGAATTTATGTTGCATAAGATATTGGAATGGGAAGGATGACAAAGGGGACGGATTTAGGTAGGGGTCACAATTAGTTGCCTCTACCATAGTAGAAATGAGAGCAAGCGCTAGGTTGAATGCTACATCAATCCCCTTTTAATTGCTTCTTGTCATTTAAGGGAAGCACATGCTTTGGAAAGCAGTTTGGCAAGGTTCTACAGTTCCAAGGGAAAATTTCAGGCTTAGACTCCATGATTGTGGTTCAGGGAATGTTTTGGGGACAAAGAAAGACAATGATAGTGAGATCACGGCAGCTTCATGAATCGTAAATAGCCACCCTTATACTGTAATTGTTCCATGTTATGTAAGATTGAGTAAATGCAGACATTTTGACTGCTTGTGTAGGTGGACCGAGGGGAAAATTACCAAACAGAAGATCAAGATAAAAATTGCTATTTATATTTGGTAAACTAACATCGTGATGATGAAACACTGTGATTAACACACACCGATCATAACCATAAAAGAGTAAATTAGGATTGTTGTCAGTTGCAGAAAGTTGACACAAAGGTGCATGAAATAGTCCCAAAGAATGCGTATTCATGTCGAATTGTAGGCCAACGAGGTTAGGTCTCACTAGACATGTAGTAATGAGAAATTTGAGGTGATTAATAACATCATCTTCATGTACTTCTGCACCGTTCATGGTATTAAGTATCACGTACACTATTTGCAAAGGGCCTAAACTACATCCCTAGAGGTCTCAAAGTGTTATGCCCGCTAATTGCCAATATGATTGCATTCGTCAAGATCAATAACATCTTTAAGTGAAAAAATATCTACATTATGACATTAGAGTAGCACGTTGGGATATTTTAAGATGATAGTCTTGCGTTTTAGTATGCAAGGGGAAGATATTTCTTAGCATACTAATGGCAAGAGTCGTGTGTTTACATTTTAGTATGCAAGAGGAAGATATTCTTGAGCATACTAAAGGCAAGTGTCATTTGTGTACACTTTAGTCAACTAGTAGAGCATTGTGTAACACAAGCATGCACCTCATAACGCTATTGAACATACTCATGGCAAGATATTAGTGAGCTCACTTGAACACCAAGTGTCATCAGATGACACTTATGGTGAAGTTGTTAATCATCAATGTAACCTTAGCATATGTCTCAAAATAGGGTAAGTGACACTATTATGCATGTGACACTAAATACCATAAACAACATAGTCCCATAAGCCTTTGGTTTCCTGGACTTTAAAATCAATTTCATTTTATTGCACTTCATTGACACAATAGGATAAATTTTGTCACCCATGTGATTAGCAGCATATCCTGAGACATCAATAAATCACATCAAACCCTTCATTACCTAGGGCTTTCACATGATTGAATAAAAAATGGACTACAGTCTGCTGAAAAGCTGACATTAGGAGTCGCAATTCAGGCAGAAATGTGGAAAATTGGACGGGGATTGAGAGAATGCGTAACAACAGAGAACTGCAAGAAAAGAAAAACTTGTGAGCCTTTTGATGACATCAATTCAGCAGAAGCAACATGTTACTATATTGCTCTTTTTAAAAATTTGACAAGCACAACTTATCCTAATTCATGTCTCTTTTATTGATCCTTGAGCTTGTATATTGTATATGGAGAGGTAAGCCAGAAGTGCTTACTGGGGCATAAAGTATACAGGTGTTATTCAGTTACTTTTCTTAACCAGACACCTATATTTGATTGGAATGTGGTTAGGTAATATCAAAAAACAAACACCACAAAGACACATGTTTAAAAGAGATCGGACTACAGCTTCAGCTTTCATCAACTATCCCTCACTCAATAGGGAGCACCATTGAGAAGACCTATGTATTCAATTAAGGAATCAACAAACATGCACTTGTGGTAACCGTAACTTACATCATGGGAGGTCCAATTTTCAATCTGATTTTTGCTGATGCTTCATCATAGATTTGTTAATGCAACACAAGTTTCGTTCTGTAAATCTATCAGTAAAAGTTGAAGAACATGAAGAACGAACTGAATAATAACCACATACCTTACCAACTCTTATACGGTCGAAAAGGTGTACTTATTTCCTAAGTCTTTACACACCTGAAAGGGGACAAGTGTTGCAAAAGGGACCCCGTCCCTCTCCGCCTGCTGTTCCTTTGGGTTTCTATCTCCTGCGATCTTTGAATCTCACTACCATCCTACTTGTCACCTTCTACCTGCTCATTCTATACTACACAGAACCCAAAATGTGGAATCAGCCCCTTCAAAATTCCATGCAAGAACCATAAAACAGGACGCCATGTACAGCCTAGCCTAGTGGTCATTCAGTCTTTGCAAACCCAAAACACTCCAGGCAGAGAGAGATGGGGTCCCCTCTGTAGCACTCTACCCCCTAAAGGTTTAGTTCATGTCTCCAAATTCCAGACTGGAATCTGAATCTTTGAATCTCCTCCACCTTGGTTGGATTCTCTCTCGTCGCGGGCCTGGCAATGCTGGCAGCAGCAGATGTGATGGGACTTTGATGTCAGGGTTAGTGGAAGTGCAAAATGCCAATGTTTCCAGCAGCTATGCACAAGAATTCCTTATCTGCCAAGAAGTTGATATCCTTTGTATGCTGGAGCTAAATTACCGATCCATAACCTGCAAAAGAATTCCAATTTTGCATTCAGCAGATCTAGACCTAAGTCACCCATCCAATCCCTAACCCTGAACCCTAAACCTAGCCTTTGCAGAGCATCACATGGAGTCACAAGGCGTGCACATGACACAATTGTCCATAAAACTCACAACATGTTAGGTTGCAGTCACGACAACATCAATTACCCTGAGGAAGAAATTTTAAAAAATCGTCTGTCTATATTCATGTTTGGACATCTAAACCCTAAACCCTTGCAGAGTACCACATGGAGTCAGAAGATAAAAAATCATCTGTCCAAATTCATGTTTGGTGCTTTCACCGAAGCACCCTTTGATCTCCGGAGCCCTCTTGCCCAACGACCTCTAGGCCTCTTGTAATGCTCTCTCGCCTCCTGCCTCCATCGCCCAAGTTTCCTGCCTCTCTCAATGTTGGCACTACATCGTCCTCTGGAAGCAACACTCTGTTTATACTTCGCGATGTCCTCATCAAGATCCTCGATCATGGCAGATAAGTTGTCCATGACCAATTTGACCATCCACTCCTCGGACCCATCGGCGTCTTCGAGCTCAGCTTGAAAGAAAGCGTTGAAATCAGATCGCATTTGTTTCCTCCAAGCTTCCACATCCATAGCGTGGATGGGCAACACACGGAGGCTGCACAGGAGTAAGTTAGAAAATTGATGAGCTGATATCAAACAGATGACTCGCAGATACAACAGAAGCGCAGAGATTTATTAATTCAGAGTCCACAAAACCAGATGAGGTCTTGGGATGCTCCCAGTGCCCCAAGGGCCAAAGAGGGCCCTACACTATCTAAATAGGCTCAAACTAAATACCTGACATTTTGTAAATACCCAACACATTGGCCTCAATTGTAATAAAAACCTTTAGTATTGGACCAAATTTACTGTAGAAAATAAGTATTATGGTAAACAAGGTGCTATGCACAGAAGGCTCTGCCCATTCCATTGGATGAATTGTCGCCATGATTCTAAGTTAGATAGCTCTATCTGGTTTCTTACATGGATTTCTAGTTGTCTGAAGTTAACTTAGTTTCATCCACATTAGCTATCTTGTCTCCACATCCATGTGCATACATACACTCTGAGACAAACGTATGGGTGAGAAAACAAAACCAAACCAAGAGCTCTGCTCTAGGACAAAACCCAAAAATAAGAAGAAGACACAGTCTCGCACACTTCCACCTTTCTCCACATGTAATGAGCCTATTTAGTGTAAAAGCATGTAATTTGCCTTGCCTTGAAGTTTCATCCAAATATGTAGACAAAAAGACCCCACACTAATTTTTCACATTGGAAATTACAGTGGGCCACTTCAAATTATAAAAAAATAAAATAGGGTGGGTAATTGGGAATTAGTGTGGCCCACACTAATTAGACAAAAACAGTGTACACTTATAGATGTGGTTTAGTGTGGCCCACACTATTATCATTGACCCACATTAAAGTCAACTTGCTTGCAGTCACTGGGTGGCAACCAAAGAGCTTGGCAAAGGACACTTCCTGCCATAGTGCATCCTCACTCCCAGTTGCAGTTTTACCATTCTCACTCCTTCATCAGCCTGCAAATTTGTTGATAGACTTCAATGTCTTGCACAACTGTTCTGTGATCCTTGACTCAATGGCATTTTGAGCCACATTTTATGGGCAGTGGTTTTTGTTGTCTAATCCATTTCCAATCACACTTGAATGGACCAAAAGTTAGATAGGTCAAGAATGTGACTGCTATCTTCTTCATATTCCTCAAACTGTTCATCCCACAACTCTTTGTGGTTCTCTTGATGTCTGTTAACGGAATCCTTGGAATCCAGTACGAAGATTGTTCGGTGCCAAAATCTCCCATCCATTCTGGTATTTTCATGTCATCATCACAACCACTCATCTCCCTCAACTTAATTATCACTCTCCACACTCACCCAGGCGTAATCTGGTTCTCCAACAAATACACATCAAACCAAATCAGAGCCTTATAGGCTTGAACAAAGTGAGTCCCTTCATTGAAAGAAGGTTTGATGTCATATGGCTTCTGTTGCTAACAACCAACATTAAGGAAATATGCAACCAAGAACAAAGCATCCAAGATCAACAGTGCACTTAGACCCTGCATCTTGAAAAGACTGTAATGTAGAATCACACACTACTTTGCCAGATATCAATAACTCCTCCCTCTTTTTGTTTTGGAAAGACAGCAATACATAATCACCCCATTGATCTGGTATGAGCCAAAGCAAACCTGTCACGATGTTGTCAGTGACATTGGCCTGCATGGAATAATTATGTAGCCCAAAGCACTGTGTTCTTGGTTTGAAATGCACATTGCCTGGCAACCCTTAAGTGCTCGGATACCTTCTCAACATACAATGACAATTTGCAAATGTTCTCTTTCATCCTTCTAAGATGTACCATGAAACTCATTGAGCCAATTTAAGCCTCTGGCCTTAAAGTCTCTGACCTCAAAGTCTCTTTGATACATAATTATCACTTATGTCTTGCCTCGCCAGTGTCAGCATTAACCTGTCATTAAATCAATTCAAGTGCTGAGATGGAGTACTTAGGTACATGATTATGTGGAAATAAAGTGTCAAATTCAATACAAGAAAAGGTAAAACCAGCAGTGCTCAAACTAATCCTGACCTAAAACATGCAGGTGACAAAAATTCCAGACATTCTCCATCAGCACCAGAGTCGGAAAATCTGAGTAAAACTCCTCAGACCTTTATGTTACAAAGCAACTGTGCAGTACACTGATTACTAGTCGAAGTTATGCAGTGCAATAACATCATACTCAGGAGTTCAATTTTTACTAACAAAAGTTCACTAAGGTGTTCGGACATTATGGAACATAAACGACTTTGCTTGGTAAAATATTACATTCTTGTTAAATAATTATAGCACTGCATAACTCCGAATAGTAACACACTAATTGGGATAATCAGCATACTAACAAGGAAGATAAAGAACTAATTCAACACCTTCCCAGAATATCTGGTTATGTCATTCCATACTAGTCCCACTGGACAATTTCTTGATCAAACTTTGATGCACCCACATGGACTGAAATCGTGCTTCACTGTCAATTATGTTCTCACACAGATCTTTACTGTATCGCCTTCTTAGGTGGTGAAATACAGGTTTTGTAGCTGGAGATCAAATGGGCTATTTCTTTTCAACCCAGTAAACAGACGAAAGCTGCTTGTGATTCCTTTGTGGTTACTTTCAACATCGACTTCCAGGCACCATCACAAATGTGCTTCTGTACAGTCACCATATATTAGGATAACTCTTGTGGACACTTTTGCCACGAGGAGCACGCCTTGCGATGCTCTAACAAGCTTTTGCTGGTGGCAGAATGGGAGATTATAGCTCCAGTTGAATCAAAGCTTCTGTGTACCTAGGTATGGCTTCAGTCAAGGAGATTGTGAGGATGCACGGAAGAATCACATTAGCACATTCGAATATTTCATGTGCACAGCTGTTGACACCACCAATTGTGCACTTCCACAGCCTCGGGCAGTAATGCGCCACCACATGCCAAGCTCCGCATAAAAGAGAACCCAAATCCAACTCAGGTAGAGTTGATCCAATCATCCAGTTGCAGTTCCAGAACGTTAAGATTAGATTGCAATTCCACTCAAAACCTTAAAAAATAGCAGCGAAGTGCACTACCCTCCATGCGGGTCAGATTAGGTGTAGATTTGTTTTTGGCCCAGAAAGTACCATATGTCATCATGTGAGTGGTTGGAACCTCTTCGAAGATGACATGGAACTTGAATATAGCAGAGACATCCCCAACCGGACCTGAACGTATGAACCTTGTTGACCTAACTAAAACGGGCATGCTACGCAATTCACATTCACCTCCTCCACTCCCAAGCTCAACTCAATGACAGCGAGAGGTCTTTCGATCAATCTGTGGCCCTCGGTCACAATTTGTCAGACATCATCTCAGAGAAAGGCATACCCATGTACTCTTCCTCCGCAAAAGTTCGCCTTCTTGCAGGACAAACCCTGGGGTCAAGCAATTTCCAAAAAATTCTACAAGCAAAAATACAGCTCCACACAATCGCACTTCAAGCAAACCGGCAAAGCAATTATAGTAGACCTTGTTGACCCAAACGGACGTGTTGCGCAATATGCAATCCATAACCATTGGTCCCTGAGGTGGCGCCCCAGAATTGGGAAGAGGATGACTTCCCTAGAGCATAATCTTCATCCTCCTCCACCCTCAATCTAAGCCGTATATTTTCATGATCGGAAGGCCTAGAAGAAATGGCGCCCAAATAGTTATCTCTCCACTCACGAGCCTCCACTCAGTAATTGCGAGAGGACTTTCGGTCAATCTGTGGCCTTCGATCACAATTTGTCAAACATCACTTCAAAGATAGGCATTTGTGTACTCGGCCTCCACAACAATTTGCCTTCTTGCAGGACAAACCCCGGGGTGGAGCAATTTTCTACAAACAAAAATACAGCTGCACACAATCTGCACTTCGCGCCCACAGGCGACACAATTATAATACACATAAAAGGAGGTGTTCACCTCTCCAAACAAGTTTCACTCAATGATTGCCAGAGGTCTTTCGGCCAATCTGTGGCCTTCGATCACAATTTGTCAAACATCATTCCAGGAAAAGGCATTTCCACATATTCTGCCTCTGCAAGATCGCCTTCTTGCAGGACAAACCCTGGGGAGGAGCAATTTACAAAATTCCCACAAACAAAAATACAGCTGCACACAATCTGCACTTTGCGACGCCATACTAGTAGACCTTATTGACCCAAGCGGACATGTAATGCAATACGTAATTCAAATTCACCTCTCCACTCACAAGCTCGACTCAGCGAGCGCGAGGGGCCTTTCGGTCAAGTCAATCTGTGGCCTTCGGTCACAATTTGTCCAACATCGTTTCAGAAAAAGGCATTTCCAAATACTCTGCCTCTGCAAGATCGCCTTCTTGCAGGAAAAACCCTGAGGAGGAGCAATTTACAAAAATTACAGCTGCACATAATCAATCTGCCATTCGCGCAAATTGTACTACTGCGCTGCACCACTACCTTTCTCAATCTTCACCCCCTTCCAGAAGGCGACGTAGTCCTTAATCTTGGCGGCGGCAGGCAACGGCGACGGGTAGAACCAGGCGGCATCCTTGTTCTGCTTCCCATCGACCTCGAGGGTGTAGTAGGACGCCTTCCCTTTCCAGCCACAAGTGGTGTGCGTGTCGCTCGCCTTCGCATACTGCATGTTCAAAGACGAGGGCGGGAAGTACACATTCCCTTCCACGGTCTCGTAATTGTCAGTCGCCGCTATCACCACACCATTCCAAATAGCCTTGGTCGCCATCCTCTCCTCGCTCGATTGCTTTGGTTTCGACTTCTTCCACAATTTCGCAAACATTCACGGTGCTCCAAACCCTCGTCTCGTCGCCAATTGGGGAACTGAAAGACTGAGATGGGGTTGCCAAGAAACAAAGCATTCCTCAAGAAGAAGAAGAAGAAGAAGAAGAAGAAGAAGAAGAATGTAAACTGTAAGGAGAATTTGAGAATCTACTCTAGCATCTTTAAATCCTTGTTGTAGGATATCCTACGTGGAGGCCAGATTATTAGACATCTATTCATTATTAGTACCACGTGTCATCATCTGAATGGTTGAATCGTATTAGAGGATGATGTGGAATTTGATCTAGTGAGACACGTGACCTATCAGACCTAAGTTTAGCTTAAACGTACTAAACGGCCTTGGTCGCCAACCCATGTCACTGAGGCGATGTGAATGGAGGGTGTGTGGTCGTGGACAGACCTCATCCAAGCCATCCGTTCACAGAGCCCCATCCTACGGTCTACGAAATTGCTCGGGCAACTCAGAAAAAGATTTCCAACGGATGAAATTTTGGCAGATGAAAAATCAATGTTGCAAGATGAAGGGGTTGATTGTTCATCCCATTGTATGAGAGCATTTGTGTGGCATTTTGAAGGGCTCCCATAGAGTTCCCTAAGTTCCCAATGGAGTTCTCCATAAATGCTTCAGAAAATCACTGGACATTCCAAACCTTGGTTGGTCGGACTATTGTACATGGTCTTCCTAATGAGAGTTAAGTTGTCAAGTCTAGCTGGTAAGTTTTCACCTATGATGGGTAACGGCGATCGGGCGTCCCCACTCCGCTAGCTATACATATGGTGATTTCTGTATTTCTCATACTCTGGAAACAATGCCCTATGTATGGCATTTGCATGTTGAGAGGCTTCCCTTGGCTTACTTTGTCTAGTGGGCCTCTCCAGTTCTGAATTGCTAGTAGATGAGATGTGCGGATCCGTATGAAGCTCCAAAGCCCTTTGTCTAGTCATGCTTTTGGTTTGTACGCGTGCCATCACAATTACCTAGAGTCTAATTGTGCTAGATCTAGGTGCGTACACACTAGTATGTAGATCTACCTCTTGTTTGACTCACATTTGCAGTGGCAAGTCACCGTTGGATGTCTTTGGATTGAGTAGATATGGCTGAGTGGCCACAGTCTATCCCATACCTCTCCATGAGGAGTGCCCGAAACACCATGGGCACAAGGGGGACCCCGGAGTGACACCCGGGACTTGTGGCACCGTTGGTGAGAGGGCCCAAGTGATCCTAGTGTGGGTGAGGGCCCCAGGCGTTGGGAACGCCTCCCACCCATAGAGACTAGAAGTCATGAGGGTAAGGCCATAAGCCATGCGTAGCTTATGGCGTGTGGATTCTACAATGCTCAAGAACACCTCAATCAGAGGTGTGATTTAGGAGATATGGCAATTTGAATGGGGCGTTGTCCCAGGACAGTGCCCTGGTACAGCAGTGGCCTAGGAGTGGCTCCCGGAACTGCCGAGGTTTGAACAGGCATAACTTCCTCAATACTTGTCCAAATGGGGCAAGTGAGAAATCCATCGTCATCTACGTGAAACGTAGATGACGATGAAGTGGTCGCTTGTTAGCATTAAAGATCATACAAAGAAGTTATGATGTTCTGAAGCTACCGGGGGCTTCCAGCCCCAACGGCTAAGGGAAAATGTCTACTTGGCCCCAAGTCTTGGGAGAAAGACAAAAGGTTTCTTGACGGTGGGGTAGGGGCCTTGCCAAAAGTCCTAGAAGCTTATATGGGTGAAGCAGTGTGGCCGGCCGAATCCACCCGAGGCCAAACGGCACAGCCTCCACGGGCATTGGCCCAACGTGGGGGCATAGTTGCCTAGTATGGTTCGGGTTGTTGTATTACATGATTGTAAACTTTTGGATTCCAAATTAATCATGATCTTGTTGTTGTTTCTCACCATGCCCTTAGGGATCACCTCGCGTGCAATCGCACGTAAGGTGTGCAGCCCAAGTTGCATGATTGATCCTCCTGTTGCTTCCATCAGCTCCTATGGATCTATCATGATCTCCATATCTAGGATTTGCACTTGTTCACCACTACCTTCATGGTGTCCAACATCCAATATTGGATTCCCCCTCCCTACTGTCATTGGCTTGGCTCTTGAGTTTCTCACATGGTTTGCATAACTGGGTCTTGTCACCATTGAGTCGATTCTTAGATCCATGTCTAATTACTCTCTCACCCAAATCTTGTTGTGCAATTGTCAAATCTAAATTTTTGAAGCTCTCCGTCTTTGTGCTCGCTAATTGTTTATTTGGCAACTAGCAATCATATCAACCCGATCTGCATTAGCATAAGATGGAGTTTTGTTCAGTGTTGGAAAGCGCGTATGTTTCACAAGCTCTAGTCAAGAAGCACACTTCATAGCTCTCCATGGTGATTCCTATAGCTCCAGTGTAGTTTGGGTTCCAAGATGTTTATTCTCATATATGTGTGAGAGCTTGTGAGTTGCTATATTACGGTGGTTGATGCATAAACCATTGGTGGGTTATTTGGTACAACATCAAAGGAGATGTAAACAAAAGTCGCCTTCTACATTTACTTTGGAAGGGTAAATAACCCAAAAACCCAAGAACAAAACCACTTAGTATGAGACCATATAGCATGAGACCTCGTGTTACGCCCCATGAGGACGTTTTCATCTTGGGGTCGGTTGGGAGGTTACCCAACAATTCATCATGTTCAAGGACTTTGGGGTCAGGTGGGATTGAGTGGGGGAGGGGGTTACAAGTGGCACTAGAATATGTGAACATGCCCAACTTGAACAAATAGGGTGTGTTTTCATTGAGGGTTGTTTTACACATGTAACAGTGTCGTGAGAAAGAATGATTTAGGATTTCTTGTGGTCATGGTCAGCGGTCCAAAGACTATGACCAAGAGAAACCCAAATCCACATCACTTTTATAAGACTTGGCCATGGGACTTAGTGTAAACCGAACTTAGTCTAGGACATACAAAAAGAAAATATTAAAATGAATAAACATAAACATATGCTTTAAATAAGCATTGCCAAAACTAGACCTTCATAAACTAGAATTCAATTTTTGTCCTTTTAACATGGTCACAATTTTTTTTGCTAAGGCGACCTATTTGAGTTTTCTCACTACAAAATCTAGGTGACTACCAAACATTATCAATTTATTAACATGTAGGATTCTATGTCACTTTCTCATTCATTTTCTCGGATGCTCACCCATGATCACTTTTATTTTTGATGACCATGTGTGAAATGGAGCGGAACCGCCACTCACCTCTAAACCAATGAGAGATTTTAGAAAGCGGCTGTAAGGATGCCCTTAGTGACTAATTGAAAGGAAATGACTAATGGAGAGGCCAATGTCATTCATAATCTTTTGAATCAATTTGTTACCAAGTGAATAACAATTATGATAATATTTAACACATTTTTCAATCTTATGTTAAATATAACACTTAAGAGATCAGACATAAACCCTCCTAAATTGCAATACTATGTTTTGTCCAATTAGTGTGGGTTACCATTTGGAGTTATGCATTGCTATAGCATTTCTATGAGAGTATCATTTTTTACCCAAATAACATAAGTAGTTAGTGTAGTATGCACATTGAAGAATATGATATAACTCAGTTCATAAAAATTGATAAGGTCGGTAAAAAGCTATAGCAACACGTAACTCCGAATGGTAACCCACACTAATTAGACAAAACAATGTACCTACTACACTATCTACATGCATTAGGTATGAGGACAATGTATCTGCATAGAGGTCTCAACGTCATTCACGTTTTGTTGTCTTAATGAAATTTCACCCTAGTTGTTTAAGGTTGAACATACAATCAAAATCCCAAGGTTCACTAAATAGTCCTAGTACCGTAGCTCTCTAGCAGCTTGGGCAGAAAATAATTAATTTTGAAGGTGCCTAAATTTTAGGGAAATTAATTTCGTTGAGTGTCCACAAAAAAAGAAATAACATTCAAAGAGTGCCTAAAATCACAATAATGCAAGTGACATAGTCTCTCCCAAAGACCACTCCATATAACTCTCACACAAAGCAAAACCATGACATACAAGTAAAAAACAAACTTCAGGGTCAGGAATGTTGGTTAAGGGAAGTGTTTAGGTTAATCGTAGCCGTCATAGATGAAATTAGGAAAACCATCCATGAATTATAGGAATGGCTTGGATGAATGTCTAACTTATTTTAAATTCCTTTTTTAATATGCCCAATTTTAGAATATTATTTTATGGGCTGCCTAACTTACTTTCGCACTTTAATTAATTATTAGGCAGAAAAGTGCCCAAGCTACTAGAGAGCTACGCTACTTTGGCCACAGTAATTTTTTAGAGCCCACGCTAATTCTCATAACAAGGACAAAAGTGGGCCACATTAATTCTCAACCCACGCTAAATTTCTTGTATAAATTTAGTGTGGACCACATTAACTATTTTTCTAGAAAATAAATGTGGGTGAGTTCATTTTATTTTGTTATTTTTGTCCTATAACTGATATTCAATGTGTTGATCCTAAGTCTTCATGAATTCCAACTTAACTAGAAGATTAGTGTGACCCACGCTAATTTCCCACCCACACTAATAGGACTATTTAGTGTTTGCATGCAAGAGATCTGAGCTTGTGCATTCAAAGAACGTGTTGGGTTTGAATGTTGAGGTTCCAACTTTGGGAATCTCATGCAATTGATGTGGTAGTTTCCTAATGGACACCATGTGCACCCATGCCCATGTAGCCTACGTAACTTAAATGCTTCTTCTTTAGGTGGTTTCTTGACTCATTTGCATGGAAGTACAATTTGTCTTCGGAATATAAGTTTGTTGTGCACGTTGTCCACAAGTCAACTAAGAATATAATAGAAGGTTGCACTATGGAGCCATATGACAACAAAGATCAAGTTAGATTCCATTGTTGAGGTAATGTACGTTTGTATTTTAGCCATCTCCCACAAAAAGGTTAGTCATGTTTGGAGGGTTGGTCCAAATCCTCAAAAAGCTCTAGTTATATACTAAGATTAGTTATAGTTGATCCAAATTGTCCTACGTGGCTAGTATAGGTTTGCAAGTGGATGGGCCAAGGGCTAGACGCTCACCCACATCTTTGAGCTGGTCCCCACCAACATTACCGAGTTAAAGGGGGTCTAGTACAATCTAATCCCCACTGATTTGTGGCTAATTCATCTCAAGCAAGTCCTTCATTTAGACTAATTCATGACTTCTAATATTGATTATGGCGCCAAATGATCCTTTAAAAAACAAAACTACATGTTTTCGTATGATTTCATTGCATTTTCACCTTGGGTAATGTTGATGGGGGCCCAAATCAAAGAGGTGGGTGTCTAACCTTAGCCAAGAGGAACAACAAACTTACATCCCTAAAGCCAAATTGTACTTCCAAGCAAATGAGTCAAGAAACCACATAAAGAAGAAGCATCTAAGTTATGTAGGCTACATGGTTTGTGGGTGCACATGGTGTGGATTACGAAACTACCACATCAATTGCAATGAGATTCCCAAAGTTGGAACCTCAAAACTGAAACCAAGCATGTTCTTTGAAAGCACAAGCTCGGATCTCTTGCATGCCACCACTAAATAGTCCTATAAGTGTGGGTGGAAAATTAGTGTGGGTCACACTAATACTTGATACTCTCAATAAAATGACATAGCAATGTGTGACTCCAAATGGTAACCCACACTAATTAGACAAAACAATGTAGTTGGCTCCCATCTTATTACTAAAACAAGGTGTGTGAATGTTCATATATGATGGGGCATGGAATCTACCATCCTACCTACATGGCTTCGATGGAAATTATGTTATGTAGAAAATAAGATTCTAACAAGGAGAATCTTGCAAAAACAACAATCTTCAATTTTGTTGAAGTGTATTTGGGAAGGTAAATTGAATATCTAAATGTCGGATTTTAAACGTCGACGTAGGACGGTACCTATGGGGGAAGTGAAAACCAACTTATTTCATTATTCCTTGATTGCATTACTAAAGCACTAGGAAACATCACAAACCATATTTGTGTAAGGTATGCAGATGTTATTTGGTTATTTTTCAAAAGCACAAACTTGTATTGGATTGGTGTGTGATTAGACGAGGACCGAAGAACAAATCATAAAGACACGTGTTTAAAAAATTGAAGTACGTTTTCAACTTTTATTGACTACCTATTCCACAATCAATAGGAACACAATTGAGAGAACATGTTTAATCGATTAAGGAATCAACACACATCTACTTTTAGTAAATATAACTACATCAAGGGAGGTCCGCTTTTCAATCTAGTTTTGTTGATGTTTCATCGCAGATTTTACTAATGCAACGCAAATTTGAAGACAAAAATCCAATGAATAAAAGACGGAGAGCAAGACAAACTAACTGAATATCACCCGCAACTGAATACATACCTTAGAAAGAATGAACACAACCATACCTCTTCAATGGATCCATGGTCTATTTTTGACATGTAGAGACCGTTGCATCCATCTTTTAACCCTTTATTGTGCCCGATGACCCAAGGGATCATTTCTTGCTGGGAGAGAATCTTAGACGGCCACCTCCCATCATCATCCAGGCCTCCCACTTGGCATGATGATTCTTATACACTAGAATTGACATATAGGCACAAGTTGTCTCATGATATTTTGCTCTGATATGAGAAGAATGCTCCTCCAAAGTAAAATTGATCCTCATAGAAGGTCATTGAGACTTGAGTGAGGAGGCAAGGTTTCTTGCCCATCGGTGTTGCTATTGTAAGAATCAACTATCATTTGGCAATTTGGGCAACACCCCAACGCAAACATGCTTCAAAGATGGCATTCAAGTTCAATATGAGAGACACCCATTAACAATCAACAAACTTTGGCAACATGTAGAAGAGACTTACTTAGTATAAAGCTCCAAATGTGGAAATTCTCACATGTATGCATTCCAATTGTGTACACATGTGTCTATTTCATCCTAGGTCCACATCCATCATGTCATCTAAAATTAGAAGAAATACATGTTTTCCACTAGCTGCCCCAACATGAAAACTTTACCTTTGCAACTATCGGATCTTCTCAAATGTCCATGAAACGAAGAGATGTTTGTTCCCACACTTTATTTTGAAGTCGGTTTCTACATACAAATGACCAATCACAATGAATTTTAGTGATAGTGGGCTCAAATACCCTCGGCATCAAGAGTGATATGAAACTTTCAAAATCATTGGAATGCACCCAAAGTCAATTGAGTTATCCGTAAAGTGAGTTGTTAAAATGTTGGAATCCCATGTTAAATTCACCCCAAAATCCTCTAATTCATTCTTTGGTTAAGTGTAAAGCGGTCCCATAGTTTTAACTCCCTTTAATAAAGTTACCAACACCCATGGCAACGAGGCTAGGCAAACTCCCAACTTATATTTGCCTCCTCCATCGTCTAACCTCCAACATGCAAGGCCCACCACATCAAGCCACACGGCCGAGCCAACTAACAAAATTCTTCCCACCCGGTGTAAATACGTACATTATTGATCTAGCTAATTCAATCGACCCAACAACAAGTGCAGCTACCAAGGGATTGTCACAACACAACAAATTTGTAGGGGCTTTTGGCCCAATCACAATGTGTGTTGATAAAGTTCATGGGCTAAACTATGCAGTGCTAATTTGCATGCTAGCTTGAGAGAGTTAGGGCCACTTCACACACGAGCCAAGAGCCGTGACCATGAAATTGTGAGAGCCCAAAAGAAAGTGTCCAATGGGCGTCCCGAGACACCTCCAAAATCATGTAGTGTGGTCACGGACCCTCAAGTGTAGTGTGAAGTCATATGTGATGGGGCCCTCAACCAAATGTTATTTCAATGAATGTCTATTCATGCGGGTTTCTCCCACTTGATAAAATAGAATAAATCAACGGCTGTGAGCGCTCGGAGTGCCATGGTCTCCCAGTTTTTTGTTAGGCCTACCTCCAAGAGGTGGTTTTTGAAAACAGTCCAAGTGACCATGAAACATAATCCATTTGATGCCATGTAGGAATCCATGTAGACTTTACATCCATCTTGCTTCCACATACTCCGTCGGTCCCTCGAGCGTAGTGTGAAGCGAACTTGGACCGGCTCCGCCTTTTCCACCAATGAGAGTGCTTGAAATGTAATGGTCACGGGCTCTCAGTCTCGTGTGTGAAGTGGCCCTTAGTAATTCACTTGTATGGAGTTGAGTGATGGCGGCTACCGACATGTGGATAGTGAACCGGATGATGAGCTTTTAGAAGAGCTTGATGAGGATTTTGTGCTTCAATGAACCATTTTGACAATGTGTGCAAATTCAATTGAGTTCTTCAATCCTAATGAGCTAGAGGATGGTGGGCAAGGCACAATCAACCACAACATTGGTGTTTGGGATCTTTCGGGCCGAATGTGTGATACCCCACATTCTTTGTAGACTCTCACAAACTTTAACCATCCCCAAGTTTGATGGATTGTGTGGTCTTGTTGTCCCAATTATAATTTTCATGCTAGGACATCCCATGAAGTTATCGCCGCAACAACGTTTGTTGAACTTCATCCTTTACATGAAACATGACAATGCCACCAACTATGATGCTTTCATGTAGTATTGGTCGCGGTTGGCTTTGAATGATGATGTCATCTTTATCACTACATGCATCAATCAATCATGCTCTTTGCAAACATATAATGCGGTCGAATGTGGTTCAACAAGCTAGTCTTGCAAGACTCAACCAATGTTGGACATGGGTTTTATTTTTATTTTTTAATGTCATTCGGTCTGAAAATTTTCATAATGTTTGGTACCAATAGGGTATGAATGTTTGAGGTGTTTTTTTTCAATATATTGATACCATTCGGATATACACACCATGAAAGAAACCTTCATACACGGGCAAAATCATCCTAGTACCAATATAGTTCAAAATGGTGCATTTGACCCAAAAAATAATTCATGTAAACAAAAGTTATCTTGCCTTGAGATACCCACCAAATATCAATATTTGATTGATGTTACAATTTTGACACCCAAGGTTAGGTTCTTTAATATCGTTATTAATGTCGATAACTGATACCATGTATTCACCTATATACCACAACAACAATGGACTCAACCTAAATTTCCCTAGTTGTATTGGCATTGTTGATGGAATATTCGTCTAAGATCCAAAGGCCTTCAAAAAAATGCCAAACACTCAAAATGGTTCAATGTGAGGAAGAAGATTTTTTGAACGTACAATATAGTTACCGTGTCACATGAGGGTTTGTTCATGTACATGAATTTGAGCTCTTTAATTTGATGATGTTTCTACGTTGTTTCGAGCTCGTATCAAAATTGGAAAGTTCGCTTCAAGAATGACAATGACAACTTCTAGTACCTCCAAGGCGATCCAAGGCACACGGGTGAAGAAATATTCATTCTTTGCCGCATTGGTGTTAGTGAGTGCCCTCCTGAGATAAGGCCGTGGATGCAAAATGCATGTTGGCTACCATGTTTGGGTTGAATGGGGCATTGGCACTTTGAATAAATAAATTAATTAAAACGTCAGGCATTATGACGTGAATTTGAGCCCATTGGCCCTACCCTTGCTCAGGAAACCTCTTGGTGAAGGATGGGGTTTACTGCCTACCTTGCGGTGGGTGGCTCTTGGCTTCCTACCTACCTACTTTATTCCATCAAGAAGAGAGAAGATTTCACAGCAGGAATCGAACCGCCAACCTCTCCATTCGGAAACGGGTACCTCTCCACTATCACCCGGCAATTTAAGGTCATCTCGGACCATTGGCACTTTGACGAGGAAGTTCGGGAGGTTGATGAAGATGTCCAATGTCGTTAAATATGAAGTACAAACATTTTCTCAAGCGGCGCCTTTTTTGACCAACTTCCTTCATCGTAAGTGTATGGACTTCAATCAAAAGGTGATGGGTGATCATGTTGATGAATGTCAAGAGCACGGATCAAATTGTTACTAGATTGCATTATCATACACCTTTGGGATGATCACCACTACTTTGGTAATAACACATTCCTTTTCATTGTATAATGTGTGTTTGTCATGTCATACACCTCCAATGCTTCACATCTTATGCTCAACTTCTTGCTTAACCTCTCAAAAATCAACTTCCTTATTTGTTTCCTTGCTTCATCTTTCACAATTGTTCCGGGTACTTCACTAGCAAAATATTAGAAATAGGGTGAGACCTTGGGGGGTGGACTCTTCATTGGTAACCTAAATGATGTGCATGGGTCACTATGAAATTAAACCCCTGCATACATGAGTCTTTTATGGAGAAAAACAAATGTATACGTAGTAACGTAGGCTAGAAAATTAATTAATTTATTTATACTAAGATTTCCAATTGAAAGTGATAAATGTCTCCACTGCATATACAAAATGTAAATCATGATTTAAATAAGCCACTATTACATATAAAATCCACTTTCTCTTTTCAATGAGAAAGTCATTGACACATTTTCATCCATAGCATGCATCTCAACAAATGCATCGAATAAGAAAAAATAGAGCATATTAATAGCCACAATTTGAAGAGCATCCATGAGCACTCCAAGAACTTCCAGTTTATAAAAAATAAAGCCTAAATGCAAATTCTAACAAGAATGGACATGGTAGCCATTAAGGACTATTACCATATGACAACAATGGATAAAAATCGTGAATTGGATGAAATGAACACATCTATTGTCAATCTTTCCTCTAAATTGTAGAGCCCCCTTTTGTACATCTACCTTTACGCAAAGAATTTTAGATTAGAAGATGATTTGATGAAGTCAATGTTTGGGAATGTCAACATGACCCACTAAATCATGTATAAGTAAGTTTCGGGCGTTGTAGATGTGGTAGTTGGAGACTTCACACAACTTGTGTTTGATAACGGTAAGTAACGGTTCTTTATTAGCACTCACGTTATGTGTGCTAGTATACATGTTGTTTTTGGGATGTGGGATAGTTGTAAATAGATTAAATTATATTTGTTAGTGCATAATGCATATTGTTCTCGTAGAGTGCACAAGTGTGTGGGAATTTTCTCTCATTGCATACTACACCATTTATGGTATACAATGTCACTTAGTATTTGGAGTTGCACAATGCTGTAACTTTTTGCCAAGAATGCAACTTCTCACCAAGTGAAGTCATTTATGTTGTATATTGTCCATATAACCTATTTAACATATGTTAGTGACAAATGAGATCTATAGCGAGAAGTTATAGCCTTGTGTAATTTCACATAGTAAGTGACACTAAATACCATAAACAATGTAGTACCATGCTTATTTTATTATGGATTATCCAAGAATCTTCAACTATGTCATTTCATTACAACAACTTATACAATGACCCTTCTATTCGTCCGTACTTCATCTCAGTGATATATTGGATTATTGATATAGTCTACAAAATTATTATAATATTTAAAAATAATTACTCTTACATGAGATGTATCCATTGTCCTTTGGATACCCTTTTCAAATGCTATTACTTAATGAAACTTCAATAACTAAAGATATTAATTTTGTAAAAATTACGGCTATCCAAACCTCAATATCAAAAAATCAACCTAATTTCTTAATTCCAACTTCTCTGAAACTAAATCAAATCGTAACTTCTAAATAAATATACCAAAATTTAGTGGATTCTATTTTAACACTACCTAGATCATATAATGTCAATGGTTGGGCAGAGCATCGCGGAGCCGCATCACTGAGGCGTTGTGAATGCCTCCCGTGTGGTTGCGGGCTAGGAAGATCTCGGCCATCGATTATAATTTGAGAGATCTGAAGGCTCTTATGCTGCCCCAACTTTTGGCTTCTCTTCCCCTCGGGAAGAGCTTGAAAAACTTCACGTTGGATGAAATCTCCATCTCCATCCACTCACAAATCTTGGATGAAAATTTCCAAACTAAGTCCATTGGGAACTTAGGGAACCCTATGGGAACCTTCAAAATCCCACACAAATGCTCTCATACGACAGGATGAACAATCAACCCCTTCATTTTGTAAACATTGATTTTTCATCCGCCAAAATTTCATCCATCGGAAGTTTTTTGTAGACTGCCCGAGCAGTTTCATAGACCGTAGGATGGGGCTTTGTGAATGGATGGCTTGGATGTGGTCTGCCCACAACCACACATCCTCCATTGATGATTAAACCCTAAAAATTACAATCAGTTAAAATGGTCTTTTATAATAATCTTATATTTCAAAAGTAAACAGAAAATTCCGATGTTTTCTTCTTTAACGACATCACCCATTGAAAGTCGGTAGCATGATACTAGCAATTCCATTATCTAGAATCTACAGATATAGTTGACTAAAAAAATGAGATTATATGAACTTGCTTTGAATACAAGCAAATAAATTGGTTATTGACTTTGTGGGTGAGCCCCTGTATATGCATTATTGTATAATATCTTGGCTATATATTTTGATGTTAAATTTTCAATTCTCAAACAACACTATTCAAACATTCTATTGAAGTTTGTGCAACAGTTTTGAATATGTAATTTAGCAACTACAATGACAAACAAATTGTTTCTAAATTACATATTCATTTTCATAATTTGGCAATATGCATTTGGAATAATCTAGGTTTTGATTATGTGGATGGGTCATGTAAGCAAGCACGGTCAAGTATACGGAAAAAATGCTCCGGTATACTAAAACCATAAATGTGTTTCTAAAATTGTCAACATAAATTGCTTGGCTTTGTAGATTAATGTGTTTTTCAATATTTGTGATTTTTTCCTTCACAAAATTCAAAGTTAGTATTTTTTTTGAATCCCTTTCACTTAAACCCATGCAGGGTAATGGAGTTGTGTACTTGACCATGCTTGCACTCATCAGTTAGCATGTCCATGTAATTCAGTGGGCCATGGAGTCGGGGGAGGATAATCACAGCTTCATCTAACTTTTTACACTCGTTGCTACAGTGTTCATCTGAAGAGCATGGGCAGTGGTGATTTTTCACAAGGTCCCTAACATGTCTAGGGACATGTTCATAAAAAAACATTTACAGTGGACGGGTTCTTAGAAAATGAATTGGTTTTGGGACGTGTCAAATTCACTTTGGACGGGTTCTAAAAATAACATTTAAACAATTTATTCCAAAAAAACAAATGGTACAAATATCAATTACATTATGTCATATATGACATGTGAATATAAGCATAATGCAATCAAACCACTAATACCCAATCAAAATATCAATCTTGAAGTGCTTGATTCACCTGCATACATTAATTCATCAACAACAAAATTTAGAACCTTTTTAACATAATGTCAAAGATTATAATTGAAGGTAGACTTAGTAATTGAATAAGAATTAGTATATATAAACATGTTCAAAATTTTAAAAACAAAGAGCTACTTACCCTTCAAAGAAGTGGATGAATTCTCCTATCCTTCATGTTTCTCCAAACAAGCATCATTGCATTCCAATTGATGTTTTCAACTGGAATATTTGCACATGAAATGCGCATCAAAGCATCTAAAGTTTCTAACTTCAAACTAGTACGTAGATGACTTTTGATTAGGTTTTGTTTAGAAAAACCCCTCTCACATATTGCAGTGCTCACTGGAATCACCATAACTCTCCTCCACTAGTTACTCAAACCAGGCCAATTGATTGACCACTCTGGAGTGGTACCTGCAAACTCCCAAGCTTCAAATAAAGACTTATTTGGGATCATCTCTCTCATGGTCTCCACCATCTCCAAACACTCACCCCGACACCGATCTTGTTCTTCTTCAGAAGTATGGAACTTCACAAACAACCTCTCCAACCACTCTTCAGTAATACAAGTTCTCTCATCAATCTCGAAACTTGGTTGAAGATACAGAGAGAATGTACAGAGAGAAGATACTGACAACCCAGAAGAAGAGCTTGAATACCTGCTGGAGGGGGAAGTGCCGAGCTTGAACACTGCTGGAGGGGGAACCTGGGCCTCAGAGAATCAGAACTTTCTCTGAACTATGTGGATGAAATGGGGCAGGTGGCAGCTATAATAGATAAAGCCAGAACACTGACAGAATTTGAAGGAAGATACTATTGTTTCCAAGTGCAACCAATCACATGCCGACATCTTTCGGTTTATCTTTATCAATTTGTTCTTTTCTTTAACCTTTTCATGGACGGGTTGGTTTAGAAATTACCGGTTTTGGGACGGGTTGTTTTTTCTTTAACCTTTCCTTGGACGGGTTGGTTTTGAAATTACCGGTTTTGGGACGGGTTGCAATTTTTTTTGCCTTTCAATTCGAGGTTTCTGGACGTGGACGGGTAAAAACTTTGTGAAAAATCAGCCCTGAGCATGGGAGACCCTAACCACACTCACTATTGTTATGCCCAAATTCAAGTTATATGCATTATTGTCTAACATCTTGACCGTATATATATATATATATATATATATTTTTATTTTATTTTATTTTATTTGTGTGTGTGTGTGTGTATATATATATATAATTTTTTTCAATTCTCAAACAACACTAATCAACCATTCTATTGAAGTTCGTGTGACAATTTTGAAACCCTAATTTGGATAATATAATGACAAATTTAGACTAACATACACTAATAAATGACTTACACACAAAATGAAGTTGATATAAATTTGACAAGCAAGTACCCGAGGTTATGAATTTGTGGGTGGGCCTTTGTGCCAAACATAACTAAAAATGGGGGTGGGCCCCAAGTTCAAGTTATATGCATTATTATATAATATAGTGGCCCAATAATTGGATATTTTTGGCATGCACAGCTAATCGTGACTGATGCTATCGTGACTCGTGCACAACCACAAACCTAGAACCCTTGCTTTTGCTTTTTAAGCCCAAAAAAGAGAGGGCAAGTGTCGTGGCAATGGGCTAAGTTCAAACCTAATCAATAGTGCACGACTTATACAAGACTTGGTCAAAGACGATAACGTTGAGTGGTCTAGAAGGCCACTCACTTGGTTTCGTGAATGCCACTTGTCATCCGCTTGGTGCTTTGGCTAGGTTACAACATTGCGGTAAGGAGGGAATTATCGCATAGGAACGGAACTCTCCTCTTTCATCCATCCAACATTAAAACTCGACCCCCTATAGGTTGGCCAGGGCGAACCGACCCATACATTGGTACCTTACCGGATGTCTAGTGATGTCACATTTGAATGAATCGGCCCTCAACCTCATAGGGGGTCTTTTTGTATTGGAGCCACTTCATCCACGATATGTAGGATGGTTGATTTTAAGTGAGTGCCACGAATCCCTAGCCGTTCGCTCTCCCCGGTAAGGTACGAATATAGGGGTTGGTTCGCCCCAGCCCTATAGGTTTGTGGTTGTTTTATCTCAAACGACTTAACCCTAAAACATCTAAGAGGCTTGTCCCAGACAAAAAGAAAAAGAAAAAGAATGTATTTTAGTTACATACTTTCATATTTAGCTAATCATGTAGAAATGGCCCTTTCTAAAATCAGTTTCTTTTAGTTGAATCAGTTGAATGAGTCAAATGTGTTGGTGTTAATGAAGATTTATGTTTAACTGTAGTATGGGTTCCCTTGGATGCAAATACATGTGTTGTATTTGATCATCAATGTCTAGTACAAGTATATTTTTTATTTTCTCTACGACATGAGACAATGTCTATAATAAGGTTTCAAGCCTATAAATGTATAGCATATGATTTTGTGAACTTGGTGGAGCTCGTATAAACTGTGTATATGGTTGTTATATGGAGACCATGTGCCTTTTAAGGGTCATTAGGGGAGGAATGGACTCAAAAGGTGCCCGCGAGTTTGGTCCCAAAAATGGGTTTTCTCTAATATAAAGTCCTCAAAACTCAATGGATAATGAGGTTTGCCTCAAAGGTACCATAAATCGGAACCACTAAACTATTGACACGTTAGGGTGTGGACTCGTCATGGTGTAGTCCTCTAGTACTTGTGATGTTGCCGTGGCCTCCACAATGTACCCACTACCTTGTACCAGGAAACTCCCACTTGAGGTGCATCCACCCAAGCATCACTCCATTGGCCGGACCTAGGTCCAAAACCACATGGCACCTTATGTGCCATGTGAGCAAACTGGTACACGCCCGTGTACCTCGGTACCCTAAATAGGCAAAATGGATTTTTCGGGATATTACAAAGGCGGCAACCTTTTGAGTCCATTCCTCCCCTAATGTAACCCCTACAAGATGGAGCAAAATCACTCACAATCACCAAAAATAGTTTGTTCAATTTAGAAGCTTATTGAAAAAAACCAGCACCTCTTATGGAAGATCTGACTATACAGATGGAATCCCTGTCAAGTTGAGATTCTTCACCAAAAACATTTTCATTCATTCATGTGTCCAAACTCGGGAGTTTATAATGTAAACATGTGTGTTGTTTATATTGTAAACATTTATTTAAGCAATGGTGACTACCTAAACAAAAAAAACACCCGCATGTGCCTTTAGGGGTTGTTGCACTAGACTAACTCAAGGTCTTTTAAAGCTCAATTTGACATCAAATCAAATAAAAGAGATAATCTTTGGGATCCATACCATTTGAAGCTTTTTATTTTGGATGAATGAGAGGTATATTTGTATGTGATTATTTTAGACCTTTTATAGCCCATTAGCTAGCTGGGCTAGCCCATATTTTTGAGGCCTCGATCTAGCCATAGCTAGGCTAGCCCATATTTTTGAGGCCTCGATCTAGCCATAGTTGGGCTAGCCCATATTTTTCAAACCGCGATCTAGCCATAGCTAGGCTAGCCCATATTTTTCAAACCGCGATCTGGCCATAGCTAGGCTAGCCCATATTTTTCAAACCGCGATCTAGCCATAGCTAGGCTAGCCCATATTTTTCAAACCGCGATCTAGCCATAGCTGGGCTAGCCCATTTTTTCAAGTACCGTTTTCAGCCATAGCTCTTAGCTATTGGGTTAGCCGCTAGCCCAAAAAGTCCGTGGGCTAGGGGCTGTACAAGGTCTGGATTATTTTTTCTTGCCCAACATCACCTTCCCATCTCTTTGCCAATGTCGTGATGACCGTTCACGCATAGCTCTGAATTACCAATTATTAATTTTTAAAGTGCAAATGGGGTAAAACATTTCTAAAGATGTGATATATATATGTACGATGCTCCGATTGGAGACATTCCATTTGATAAATGTGGTAACAAAGTTAACAAATTGGTGAGTTAACAAAGCTACACTATTGTGTCTAATTAGTGTGGGTGGGAAATGCACGTGGGTTGGAAATTAGTGTGGCCCACACTAAATTTCAAGTGTTTGGGTCACTTTGGATGAAAAATGTAATGTCATCCATCCGTGTGTGTTAGGGTTCTCCGCAAACAACCTCCGTTAGGTCAATGTGGGGAAAGTCTTCAAACACAATTGGATGGAATTATGAAGTTTCATCCAATTGTGGAAACGACAAAACCCACACAAATTTTTCACCTTTGAAATTAGTGTGGGCCACTCTAAATTATAATTTGAAATTAGCGTGTTTTATTAGGAATTAGTGTGGCCCACACTAATTAGACACAATAGTGTAGTCGATAGGTGCGATCCATCCTATTTTTACCTTTTCATATTGGGAGCTTAGATCAACAAATTAAGTTGCTTTAAACATCTCCATATGACCTCTCGAGGCCCAAATTTGGGCCTCTTGGATCTTTGGGGGGGGTGTTTCCTTAGTCCGTGACATATCTCCTTGGTGCTTCTTAGGGTTCCTTAAAGTGAACATGCATTGCAACTGAGGCCTAAGTTAATACCAGCTCCAAAAGCTCAATCATTCAAATCATTTTGTGGAAACTATCATTTGGAATTACATGACGCTAAATCTTCTCATTACAACAACAAAAAGGTAATTTTTAAACATAATTTTTTTTGTTATGGTCTGAAAAATGCATATTATCTAATAGGTGGGACCTCTTTCCACACATTAGTTGGGGGGGGGGGGTTGGTTGGTTTTCGGGGAGTAGGCCAGTGTCTTTGTGCCAAGTGGCATGCAAATACATGGTGGCGAGGGTACCCGTTATCTCGAATGCCTCTTTGCCTCAAAACATTGAGATTGTTGTAGGCATGGTGGAATATGTCCAAGGAATTGAGAGAGAAGAGGAATCGCGCGCGAGAGAGAGAGAGAGCGCCAATGATTTACCCTTGGGCTCCTCCGTGTGAGCGAATTTAGATATGGCGATTGATGAAAGAGTATGATGAGCGGGAGGAGTAGTTCTTGATAAAAATAAATTTGTGAGCGCCAATGATTGCCACAATCTTCACATATTTTACTCCCATCATAAAACTCTTGTTGAATTGTGGTATAATCTTTAAAGTATGTGTGTGGAATATGAGAGAGAGAGAGAGAGAGAGAGCCTCAGGGCTCCTTAGTGTGAGTGAATTTAGATATGGCGATTGATGAAAGACTTTGATGAGCGGGAGGAGCAGATCTCGATAAAAATAAAATTATGAGTGCCAATGCGACAATCTTCACATATTTTTACTCCCATCGTCAAAATTCTTGTTGAACTATAGTACAATCTTTGAAGTGTGCACGTGTGTGAGTTGAGAATGTAGAAGTACATAGGATTTTTGTTGAGATTGAATGTTGTCAGTTCAGTTGGCCTTTTTTCACTCCTTACTTGTATCCCTTGAATCCTAAATTCAAGAAGTTGCTTTGTAGGTTGAATTAAGGCAATTTTCATAACTTATATAATCATTGAGGCAAAGGAACGAGGAAATGTATTGATGTCAAGCGAAGGTTGTCTGACCATCATTGGTTCATGACTTATGTTTGGAATGTCTTTCTTCAAACCCTAATCTAACTTCAAATGCCATGCGCTTGTCGATAATAGTTTTTGTGGATTGTGGTAGTGGAAGTAGAAGTATCTCCTACCTTTGAGAAATTCAAGGTTACATGCTGAGGAGTCGGGACTTTATGGTTTAAAAAGTTCAACCCTAATTCAACACATTGGAAGTTTGTTGAATCGAGCCACAAGCTTAAAGAGATTGTATGCATTGTGAAAAGAGGAAGTACTTTCGTAAAGTTTGTAATAATCAAGACAAACTTTTAGGAGCTTCGTTGACAATTGAAGGTTGCTTATCATGTTCAAATTATGTTCGAATCTCATGGTATTTTTAATGTGCTCAATGGTCATGGTGCATTATTCTTTGATGTGGTAGTTGTAATATTATGCACTACAATTTTTTTTGGGTAGTGATCCATTATAAGAAAATTCAAATTACAAGCAACAAATAAGTAGTATGTTGAGGCGTGTTGTTGGTGACAGAGACTCTGCCTTACTTATCACTCAAATTTTTTTTGCGACAAAGTACTTAGTGTGGGTGATGTGTATGTTTATGGGGTTTCTTTCCTATAATATTTACCAAGGGGTGCACTATTTTAATTGAACGCCCAAATAAATAAGTGGAAGCCAATCTATTTATGTTATACTTGTAGAAAAATGTGTCCTTCGTAAAACCTTGTATTTAATATAGCTTTAAATGGCAACCATTTAGTAATTGACATTGAAGGTTATTGGTAACATTAAATTACTCATAAGAGCAAGGGTCTTCCTACATCATCTCTTTAATGCCTAAATTCTCTTAGAAGGAATGGTGAATAATGTTACGTTTGCATTTAGTGTCGGTGACAATTCATGGGGGTTTACAATTAGTATTGAGCAGCACAAATTAAATCGGTGACACTAAATAATGCTTAAGTGTAGTTATCTTGTCAATGATGTGGCAACCCTATAAATTTTGTTTTCTCTTGATGTTTAAGGGTTATTGTTAGGGAGAGTCCACTATTGGAAGAAGAGGTGAACAAGTAAACAACTAAGGTTGTTAACACTACTAAGAATATGAAAAATCATTGTTTTTAGATGTGGTATATATTTAGGGCCAGTTTAGACTATGGTGAAGAAGTGTACCAGTCAAAAAATTTAGGGGAATGGAGCAATATGATTGGCTATGAAATGGGTTCTTCACCAGCTAGGGTTTACACTACGGCCAAGATTTCTCTAGTGGAGACCTTCAAGCATGGATGAAAAAGTGACATGGTTGCCAACATGGCAACACTTTTTTGCTAGGGGAGTTCTCTGGAGGTCAAGTTTCTTGGGCAACTTCAAACCCTCGGACAAGAAACTTGACCTCTGAGAACTCCAACTTGAGGCATTTAATTTTTTAATCTTTTTTAAAATATTCATCTTGTCCGCCATACCAACTGTTATCTCAAATAACCTTTGTCTTGGGCTAAAATCTTTGACTGACTGGTGCACTTCTTCATTGAGTCTAAACAAACATCAAACTATTGAAAAAGAAAAAGAAATTTATTTATTTATTTAATGTAAGCTATATCATGGCAATCTAGATGAGGTCTGAGATGACCCTAAACTACCAGGTGATAGTGATGAGGTACCCATTCCCGAATGGAGTGGTTGGCGGTTCGATTCCTGCTGTGAAATCTTCTCTCTACTTGACAAACAAAAACTAGCTAAGTAGGTAGGAAGCCAAGAGCCCACCCACCGCAAGGTAGGCAGTAAACCCCACCCTGCACCAAAAGAATTCTTGAGCAGAGTAGGGCCAAAGGGCTCAAATTCACGTCGGATTGCATGACGTTGGTATTTTATATTATTTATTTATTGATATGGGTGGTGTTAGAGGTTAGCACAAAGTCAAAAATTGCCATTATTCAAGACTTAATAAGTCGATTGTGAGAATTAATCCCATAGGCCCTTTGTAGGTCTCAAGGTGTCATATGAAGGCGTTTAATAATACTTCTTGTTATTTCTAGATAATGTCAAAAAGTGATCTCCGACTCATCATTTACATTCTTCCAATTGGACAAATGCATGTACGAAAATGAGATATAGAAAGATTTGGGTTCTAATATGAATGACCTAGATTTACATTCACACCATGTGCATTTGATCATCAATATCACATAAAACTACATTCTCGCCTTCTCATTGTAGTGAGATGTGTAAATTAAAATTTTGAGTCTTATAAATCCATGTGAAGATTGATTCAATACTTGTTGGAGGCTTGTACAAACTATCACATAGACCATGCCACGGTAGCCTCAAACCTAGAAGTTGCGATTGAATTCTTCCTTCAAGCTTCCTTCAAAGCTCTGCAAATTATTTCACTCCATTTTTAGGTCTTAAGGTGCATATTCCTGCATGCCTAAGATGTAACAAAAACATAAATAAATTCAAGTGCACTTTTAAGATTTAAAGTAACCCCACCCCCCACTTAAGCACTTGTCCCATAACCTTGCTCAGTAAACCCATCTTGGGTTCACATATGAGCTCGTGGCAATGATCAAGGTAAAGTGCCCTCATTCACACCAACCACTAGGCTAGCATTGTCCCCCCCCCCCGCCAAAAGCTATGTGTCCCATAACATTCATGTTGATTGAAACCGTTGAAGAGTCTCACATGCCAAACAACACCTTTCACACCTATTATGGTTGGCCCATAACATTATTTAGCAATGTGCGTTTGTTCACGTGGGTCCCAGGAATATAAACATGGGATGTTGTAGCCAGTGCATATTCATTACGTTATGCCACTAGGTATAACGTTGACATACCACAATAGCTTTGGGCAATGCAACTTTTCTTGACCCACGCCAATTTTGAACCCACAATATCATAGGTTCAAAAATAAGAATATGGATTCAATATTTTTAACACAAACATGAATTATTGCGGGTTGAAATCTATAATATCAATATTATACCATAATGTCAATGTTATGTTAAGTTTTTAAAAATCAAATATAAATATTTTATTAGTTTATAAGCCACCTTAATTTTCAACTCACACAAAATATACAGGGGCCCACGGTATTTTCTACCATGCTAACTTCCAACCCACAAGTGAAAGGTCTATGCCTAATGCCCCTTTCCCACACGACTTTAGCTTAGCCTAAAAGTTTGTTCTAAGAACACAACCTTCACACCGTTGGCTCTATCTAATCCCAAGCCTAGTTGGCAAAGGATGTGGCATGGTTTTAAAGCAGAGGTTTTTAAGCCTCAAGCACCAACCTTGCCATCGGTACCTAGACATGAGGCAAGAATGTAGGACCTTTGAAAGTGTCACCTCCCGCCCTTGTGATTGGTTGCTTTTAGTCTTAGCTATGAGGGCACGAGGAGCTTCACTAACAAAAACTGATGGTAAGATAGACGAGTGGTAAGGCATTTGGGGATGGGACTAAATCTATCCACCCTTCATTGCCCGGTAGATAAAACAATGAACATGTGTAAAAGCTACTTAACTAAAAGCTACTCAAAAATCTTTGGAGCAAGTTCTTGTAGGTGCATTGGGATAGTCAGATGCCCCGACTATAACCGAGAGAGCTTTACCTGGTTTTTAGGAAAGACTTTGGTTATTTGGTAAATCCACGTGAGGATGGGCTATAGGGCCACTTCACACATGAGATTGAGAGCCCATGACCATTACACTTCAAGCACTCTCATTGGTGGAAAGGCAGAGCTGGTCCAATTTCGCATCACACTATGCTTGAGGGACCAACGGAGTATGTGAATGCAAGATGGATGTAAAGTCTACATGGATTCCTACATGGCATCCAATGGATCATGTTTCATGATTACTCTGATTATTTTCAAAAACCACCTCTTGGAGGTAGGTCTAACACAAAACCGGGAGACCATGGCACTCCGAATGCTCACAACTGTTGGTTTCTCCTATTTTATCATGTGTGAGGACCCACATGAATAGAAATTCATTGAAATAGCATTTAGTTGAGGGCTTGGTCACATATGACTTCGCATTACACTTGAGGGTCCGTGACCACAATACATGATTTTGGAGGTGTGTTGGGACGGCCTTTGGACACTTTCTTTTGGGCTCTCACAATTTCATGGTCACGGCTCTTGGCTCGTGTGTGAAGTGGCCCTTAAGTCTCTTGCAAAAAAGATATTTGATATTTTCAGATGTAAAGTCATATAAAACTATGTGAACACTGACATCATCAATATGCATTTTAAGGTTTTGTATTCCTTTTGTTGGTTGATGGATATAGAAACCTTGGCAAAATACATATGAAGGGACTAGACGATGACATCGAGGATGTTTGGAGCATGATCTCATGTGAAAAGTTTGTGTTTTTTGTGTTTTTTAATTTAAAAATGATAATCTCCATGTAAATTGAAATTTTCCATCGACTTATGATGATTTAAGAGCAAGGTTTTAAACAAAACATATTTCCATCACGATTTGGAGCATTTGCGGTCTTGAAATATTCCATTGGAATACACGAGAGTGGGGATATGCATGCCCACACAATGTTAAACCGTGGTCCATTATGCGTGCATGATTTTTGCTACTAACTAATAACTATTAAAGTTTGCTAAGCAGGTGTAGAGAATGTGAACGGTCAAAATTTGATGTTGAATAGTCGATAACGATTGTGAACGGTTGCAACAAACATGAGAGGTTACGTTTGACTAGTAAATACGTGTGACCCACCCTTAAATGAATCTAGCCCACCATTTGACCAAGCCTAATTTGGGATATGGGTGCTTAGTTTGTGATTAGGGTACACTTCTCCATGCTTTGACAATAGAGATTTAGCACAAGGAAGTAAAAATAAGAATACTAGGGATTCCACGTCATGACCAAATGTAGTTTTTCCCTTGGCATTCGGCTCAAGTGTAAAGGAGAAGTTCTCTTGACAAAGGTTGCTATCTTAAATGTAACTTATACACACAACTGTCTTCCATTTCTCAACCATCAAGTTGTTGTGGTGACTAACCTTCTTGGGAGTTATTTTTCGTACTCGCTAAGGGGTTGACATTTTTCTTTTTTTCTTTTATCCATATTTCATATCAAAAAGTTATGGTAACAACCGAATGACACTAATCTCTTTTTGAGACCCAACCGTACCAAATTCCTTTGGTCATGTATATTTTTCTTGAACCTTTATTTGTTTGGATTTTGGTTTTGATGTTCTAAACAACTGGGTGTAGAATATTCATGGTTTTGAATCTCAATTCCCAACATTAACAAAACTAAGAATACATTGTTTTGTAAAAGACAAAGAAAGGCTATCCAAAGGGTTAGGGATTCGTGGTCTCTACGTAAACTCATTCATTGCGTAGATGAAAATGTAGTGGATTATATTATAGCATGGAAATGACTATTTTAGACGATTTGACTCCAAAATAGCATCATAGACCCCAATTTAGGTTAGCAGAATCTAGCTGGAGTGAACCAACCCTCAATCTCATAGGGGACTTGTTTTTTACTAGAGCCCCTTCATCCACAATGGATGAGTTTACATAGACACCATGAATCCAAGCCTACCCAAAGGCTATGGGGACATACATACATACATACATACATTGTTGAAATTGTAATTTGATGATATTGCAGTTAATCTTGAAAACCACTTCAAATCGAGAAGCCAAACATGTAGGTACCAATAGGCCGGGCTATGAGTTACAAGTCCAAATTCACATCAAAGAAACTTGGGTTTTAAGAAGTTCCATTCAAGAGGGCATTTCAATAACTGAAGAATTAGAATCAAGTACTACACTAAATATCTTATTTAGTGTGGCATTGAAATGGATATGTCATGTTAAATAGAGTGGTCTTCTCCGATACTTATCTTGGAGCAGAAAGTGTCCCATACCACCTTATTTGGTTGCTATTTAGTGATTTTTTGCAATATCATTTATGTGGGTTGAGGATGAAGAGTGTGGATGTGAGCCCAATTAAGTGCCCACATTTCAAGTTAGCTTCAAAAAAAATACTCAAGCATTTGGATTTGTGTTTTAAGGGGTTAGTTAAGAGTTAGGAAGTGCTGAGGTTTCAAATGACTAGGCAATTAAAATTAAGTTGTGATGTTGTGTGCAATTACAGTTAAAAGACCAAAAACAAGTTATTAGTTCAATTAGGTTTTATGTGGTACTTGAGTTCAAGTGCTTTGGCCAATTTTAATGGTCGCTAAGGATTAGACTACTGTCCTATTAAGGGGGGGGGCTAAGGGGAAGGTGAGTGTAATTTGAGGCCAGGAAGGCCGGGTGCGAAAAATCCCTATCCAGCTCGGATTTCCAAGATCTGGGAGCATGGCTCCCAGGCTGCTCTCGGAGAGCTTCCTCTCGGAGGAGTGACAGGGGGGACTCCCGGATGGTTCGAGGAGGGGGCTGCGGATCAAAGCTCCTGGGGGAGAAGGTGAGATGTTAGCTAGTGATCTGCTTACAGAAAATTGTTTGAGGCGAGTCCCCTGATTGCCGAGCAGAGTTTGGAATCAGGCTACATGCCACTGGTCGGAATGCAAGACATTCATGCTGGTTGCGGCGAAGAGTGGAGCTGGGTATCTGATTACAAAGCACATTGAAGGGCGAGGCCCTGAATTGCGAAAGAGAATTCAAGGTCAGGTTACAAGCTAATGGTGTGAAGGCAGAACAAGCAAGCTAGTTGGGGGTGTGATTTTGAGGCTGGCATTGGATTACAGAATAGAACGAAGGGAGAGGCTCCTGATTGCGAACCAGGATTCAGGGTTAGGCCACAAGCTGTTGATCCGAAATCGGAACAAGCATGCTGGTTGTGGCTAGAGGCGGAGCTGGGTGCCTGGGTACGAGTCAGACTGCAGAGCAAGGCTCCTGGCTGTGGAAAGGTCTCTGATGAGGCTCAAGACCACTGGTTGGTTTCGGAGGGAGAGCTCCTAGCACCGGACAGGGTGAATAGTGGATCAATATGTGGCCAGCAAGGCTAAGTGCCCAACAACCCATAATGTGGAGAGGGGTGCCCTTAGTTGCTAGTAGGTTGGTTAATTAGTGAAATAGTGTATAGATCAAATAAGAGATTAGGGTTAGGTTAGGACATTAGTGTGGGTGTGGTGTGACAACTCTTATATGTGCATAAGTATTTCCTTAATGCTAATGCCTTATGGTTGGAGGAAAAAGAGTATGCCTAATGTTTGATTTGATGAAAGCATGAGCATGGAATTTCCAAAGTTAAGAGTGGACAAAACATGTGAGCCATAGACTCTCCCCCGAACCACAGACGCAAAAGGGTGGGGGTTTATGGCTGACAGTGGACCACACTAAATCATACATATGAGATAGACATGCCTAATTCGAAAACTTCTCTTAATTGAACACCTATTTTTGAGTGGTATATGGTTAGATCAAGCTCCAAAAATGGATACCAAAAAAATATATGTATAAAGAAATTGGACTACTTGCTCATAACATGATAACCATTTTAGGTTCAATAATCAACATAAATGGAAGAGGGGGGGGAGGGGACTATACAATCCTTTAATGAGAATGAAAATCTTCACTTTGACAATGAATAAGATATTCATACTAGCTCCAAAAATTACGAGGAAAGTGGCTATGGCCTCGATTTGGAGTTGCCAACCATCTCGTATGAATCGAGTGTTCCATATCCTAGGAGAAGTGGGCCAGTTGGAAAAGTAACCATTTAAGACCCGTCTACCTTAGCGTAGCTGCAGATTCACTATTGCTTTGAAAAAGCCAAGATTTGGATCATACCGGCTGAGCCCAAGTTACTTATTACAATCTCAAAAACCGAGTTCAAAATTTGAGGAAACTCCGCTCATGCAAGTAAAGTAGCACTTCCATCACCCAACCTTTCTAAATAAAGTCAAGGTAGGTATCTTGGGAATCCTTCCGATGCATTGATCTACAAGACCAAAGGTGAGCTCGCACTACATAGTACTCGAATCCCAAGTTTTTGCAAGTGGGGGTTTGGACTATATAGCCGGCGAGATGAGAGTGGGATCATGGATCTAGCTTACCTCCTCGATGAACCTCAAGCTAACTATGGTATGCTCGTGGATAGGAATTGGAGGTCATGATGATTGTTAAGACTCTCTACATGGATAGAATAGCAATGGGCGCTATATATATGTTTTTGGTGGCAAGGGTTAGATGTCTTGCTCTTTGACCTAAATTCCAACCAATAAGAAAGGTTTAGTCAAAACTTGTTTCTTAGAGGTTTGTGGTTAACTCTTAATTTCGCAAGCAACCCGATTCTGGTTGATGGATGATTTCTTCCCTACATTAACTCCACCTAACTCGTTCATCCATAGTCAAAATAACTATAAACATCAAGCCAACATGGATATCTACGCATAGACACATGAGCCATGTAGTTTGCAGGTGATTAGAAAGTGTACAAATATGTCAAAGTGGGAAGTGGTCATGTTTTTGTTGTGTTAGGAGCTCGTGTGAGGGTGTTGACTCTAATCAATAGTTGTCACTTCCATGCAAATTTTGCATGAACATCAAAGGTGTTTTTTATTTTTTAAAGTTTTTGTTTGGTTAGTGGTAAAAGTTAAGTGTTTTTTGATGTTCATGTAAAAAAGGTCTTTGTGCTCACATCGAGCATTTAACACTTAGACACTCTCAGTTTTTTAAGGAATTCTTTACATGTATGTGGTTAGAAATACGGAACAATTTACATACTCCAAATGCAAGGTGGCTAGCCTATTGTGGTTTGCACATCTTTGCATGAGAATTTGTGGAAATGCTCAACTATTGAGTTGTTCCCATCTAGTGGAACACACAAGCACTCCGCTCATTTTCCAAGTGAAATTGATTGGTCAAAGGTTTTTCCCCCCCCCCCCAAAGGATACAATATGGAATTTCCTTGTGCATCACTCCCTTCCATAGTTATAATCTAAAAATACCAAGGGTCATTTGTGTCCATTTTTCCCCTCGTTATAGCACATGTTTTGAGCTCCTACAGACAAATCCCATTTTAACCTCAAAACTTGCCCATGAGAATTCTACAATCAACATTTGAGTGAAATGCACTCAAAACAACCCTTTCATAGGCTTGGGAAGTTAAGGGTTAATCATTTGTGACTGGGTCTCTCTTGACCAATTCAAGATATTTGATGTTGATATTAGAGTCCATTCCACTATAATTAACAAAAAATTTGGGGTATTGTGATGTAGTTGACTATGTTTTCATCTTGGTAAGATTGGAGATAGGTTGGGTGGGAGTGAATGGGCTGGGGCGAAACAACCCGTACATTGGTTCCTTGGAGGCAAGGGTTTAGGCATCCAACAAGGAACGAGTGCATGGGTTGGATCACCAAATCTGAGTCAACGAGCAAGACATCTAGCCATGACTATTGGAGGTGTTGATAAGGGCTCGGGGCGAACCGGCGGTTAGTTACAGATGAACCGGTTGAGTTTGAGAAATAACCGGTTGAAGTTGGAGACTTCAGGAGAATTACTGATCATTTTAGAGGAATCTATAGAAGAATATACCTCGAATGAATAAAGTAAACCCGGAAGATTATGTCAACATGGAACCGGCTGGATTTAGAATCACTAGGATCTTGACCGACTATATATGCCCACAAACTTCCCGGCCGCTGGTGTTGATCTCCATGTGGATGAGCAACTAGAGATGAGATTATAACCCACCTTCCACTTGGATTTTGGGTCACCCTCCATGTCCATAGTTTCCCCAAATTATTTACTGTACACACATTTTAGACACACCTTCTTGCATGCGTTATAGAAACCCTCTCCATAAGCTTATCAAATGAACATGATGAGGTTATAAGAAGGCTATAACATACATTGTTCCTTTGCAATTCCAAGTGACATCTTTTTCAAAAAAATGGTATCCTTACTATATATAATAACCCCTCTACTATAAGATGGAAATAACCCAAACTCAAAAAAACACACTACAAACATATGCAACTTGGACAACTGACATGCTCATTGGAAACTGGTCCTACGCCATTGAAAAAGCTGCGAACTATCACTCTGGTAGATTTGCATTGTTCTTTCAACAATGTAGAACAAGTGTCTAGGACTCATATGATGGTAATGAAAACTCTTCATTTATGCTTGCTTTCTCATGAACCTGACATTTTACTTCCTACATACATACATAATTCCACACTTTTAAACTCCCAAACTTATAAGCACCTACAAGTGATCATAGACGGTGCATAAAGCAACGAGATCTCACGACGGCAATCCCACAAATTTACTAGCTCACAAACCCAACATTAATTTTTTTTTATTTTGGCACAAACCGGAAATTCAATTGCAAAAGGAAACCAAAAACAACCACCTCGGGAGAACCGGCACAACCCGAGGGGAAATCAAGAAAAATGCCCGTATGGGGCCTACCACAAACCCAACATCTCGTGGGCATTTTAGTAGACTTCTTCCGCACGGTTTCATTTTTATGAAAGTGGGGACCGGATTGGGAGCAATGACGGGAGTGGCGTGTCCGAATAAAAAACCTTAACAATGGCAGAAATTGGGGTGGTCACGGTATACGAGTCCTTACGTACTACCGAGTTTCATCACCAAGTTGCATATAATTGTGGCTCTCGAATTTTGTCAAATTGCACGTTCTATGCAATGCATGCACCGTCCCGTGGGTCCGGTGCGGGTCGGGGAATGAATCAAGTAAGGTAAGCGGGTGTTATTCGGTGATTCCTCGATTAGACACCTATATTTGATTGGTGTGTGGTTCCGTGACGATCAAAGAACAAACACCATAAACACACACATGTTTGAAAGAGGTTAGACTAGTTCTTCAAATTGTATGAACTACATTACACATGATATTTAGTGTCACTTACTATTTGGAATTATGCAATATTATAATTGTTTACTGTATGTCTTTTCTTTTATGAACAAAGGTTGAATTGGTTGTTTGGACATTATAAAACATTAACATCTTCACTTGATAGAAAAATGTATTAATAATAAAACAATATAGGAATGTGGAACTATGAATAGTAAGTGACACTGAATATCATATTTCGTGTACTTTACACTCAATAATGAATGCAATTGGGAAGACCTTTGTGTATTTAGTTAAGGAATCAACAAACATATACATACTTCCGATAACCATAATTTAAGGGAGGTCCAATTCTCAATCCGGTTTTTGATGATCTTTTATCATAGATTTGCTTTTGCAACATGAGTTTGGAGACATAAATTTGGTCAATAAGAGGCGGAGAAAAAGAAAAAAGAGCCATTTAACACCTGCACAGTTTAGATACATAGGGGATTCTAATAAGGTACTACTATGTGGGTGTTATTTGGTTACTTTCCTTGACAAGACACCTATATTTGATTGGTGTGTAGTTCGGTGACGATCAAAGAACAAAACACGATAAAAACACATGTGTCAATAGAGATTGGACCACATATTCAAATTATATCAAGTACTTCACACTCCATAGGGAGCACAACTGGGAGGACCTATGTATTTAGTTTATTTATTTATTTATGATTTTTATAAAATTTTAACTCAACAAACATGCACTTTTGATACCCATAGTTAATGTAGGTGACATCTAGTTTTTGTTGACGTTTCATCATAAATATGCTAATGCAACCCAAACTTGAAAGTGTAAATATGGTCAAAAGAAGATGGAGACACCACAAGCATACGAGTCTCGGGCAAATTGACCTACGTCATTAAAAAAATTGTCCCACGCCACCAAAATTTATGAAAATCTACCACAATGATAAAACTTACACATTTCTCCCACCGACGCAAGACTCATACGCTAGTAGTGTGAACAAGAAAAATGAGCCGCTTAACCACCCGCATACCTTAGATCAACAAGAGATTCTCGTAGCGTAATAACAAGGGGCGAGGCCGACGTTGAGGTGGAAACTAGCCGAGTGGTTTCTCGTGGCGTAATAACAAGGCGCGGGCCGAATCGGGGGTAGAAAGTATTGGAGCGGAGAAGCGGGAAAGTGGGAGGGAAAAGCAAAGGTGATATCTTTAGCTAAATTTACCTGCTTGCTACAACAGGCTAGAAAGGGAAAGGGGGAAGCTTCTTGTGGTTGGCACCCAATTAGTCAACAAATCTTCACCTCCGAAACTCGCTTCCCTCTCTTCAGGACACTCATCACTTTCCTGGCTATGGCGAACACGCTAACCCCCCCAAAACCACCTTTTCTCACCGCGTTCTAAAAGTTGAAGGCCAGGCTCCACGTTCACCCTTGCCGCTGCTGCAAATCAATCCGCTCTTCTAATGGCTCGCCACCTCACCGCTCACTTTTTGCCGTAACAATCTGAGGTCGGTCCTGGTGTCTATCTGTTGTGTCTGTGTATGTCTCACGTGAATGGCAGGGCGGCAGGTGACTCCTCGGAGAGCAGGAGCTCGGGTTTGGTTTCTGCAGTTTCTGGGGTAACGAAAAAGCTGGTGGTTTTGGGTTTCTGGAGTCCAGGTTTGAATCGGACGAGGTGGAAATTGATTTGGTGTGAGGTGAAGGGCGTAGGAAACGAGAGAGCGTGGATGGAAGAATTTGGTTTTATGGTGGAGGTGAACGAGAATTGGGAGGGGTTCTGCTGAGAGGTTTGATGTTTGGGAGTTTGGAAATGGACATGATTGCAATCGACTACATACGGGAGTGGGCATCCTACTCATGTGCATTTACAGGGGGCGGTGCACCGGAGTCTTCATCTTTATCTTTATCTTTAGGTGTTGAAGGTGGTGGAGTCAAAAGAAGACAAGAAGAAACAGGAACAAAAACGAAAGCTTCCGGAAGTTTGGGTGTTTGACCTGTTTTGAGCTCCTGGAGAGCACATCTGATTGATTGATTGATTGATTGATTGATCGAACTTGAGGGAGGCGGCAGCAGCAGCAGCAGCTGGAGAGGAGTATTAGTAGTTATTGATTTGTGAAGATGAATAACACTTCGGCAGGTCCCACGCCGTCGGCGGCGAATTCGCCATCAGACACAACCAAATTCAACCCGAGCATGGCCATCATCATCGCGGTGCTTATATCCGGGATGCTTGTGGTGGTCTTTTGCTCAATTTATATCCGGGGACGTAGCAGGAGTAGTACCGAGAGAGTTGGCCAGATCACAGGGCATTCAAATCGACCGGTCGATTTTTACGAGCGCCCGGGGCAGGGTTTAGATAGGTCGCTTGTGGAATCACTCCCGGAGGTGAGCTACTCGGTAGTGAAGAATATGAAAACAGGGAAAGACTCTGTGGAGTGCGCAGTGTGTTTGGAGCGGTTTGAAGAGGATGAAAATCTGAGGTTGTTGCCGAAATGTAGCCATGTCTTCCACTCCGAGTGTATTGATGTGTGGTTTCACTCGCATTCCACCTGTCCCTTGTGTAGAGCCAGCCTCCTGCCCACTTTTAGTGAGATCAATGCAGGTGTGCCTGCTATTGGCGATGTCTCCAGACGCATTCTCCAAGCTCAGGAGGAGGCTTATGGCTCCGCGAGATCACATGCGCCTGGTGACGAGGATGTGAGTGCCGCTGCAGACGGCGATTTGCCACATGGTAAGCCTCTTCGTTCGCATTGCTAAACCTCCTTATTAAAGTTAGAGCCGGATACAATCTACATGTAAATTACGAACCGGACGATGGTTGCCCTAGAAATGGCTTCCACAAGATACAGAACTCCTGCATAAAGACATACTCAAGATGATGGGTATCCATAAATTGGCACATGAATGAATGGCTGCCACACTATTCGGAGAACGGACGACAATAGTAGTGGTGCTGGATATGGCTATCTGGATACATTTCTACACAAATTGCCAGAAGCTAAGCTTCTTTCGCGTTGCTAAAGTCCCTAAAGGGTCGGAACCGGATACAATCTACATGTAAATTACGAAACGGACGATGGCTGCCTTAGAATTGGCTCCCGCAAGATACAGGAGTCCCGTATAAAACGACACACTCAAGATGATAGGTATCCTTAAATTGGCACATGAATGAATGGCTGCCAGACTATCCGGAGAGTGGAAGCCAATAGTAATGATGCTGGATATGGCTATCTGGATACATTTCTACACAAATTGCCAGAAGGTAAGCTTCTTTCGCATCTCTAAAGTCCTTAAGAGTCAGAGCCAGTTACAGTTGACATGTAAATGTTGAGACTGACGATGGCTGCCCTGGAAATGGTGTCCACTAGGTACAAAATTCCCGCATAAAGTTTATGAAACACTTAAGATGATGGGTATCCATGAATTGGCACATGAATGAATGGCTGCCAATGGTAGTGATGGTGGATATGGCTAACTGGATACATTTCTGCACAAATTGAAGTCGTTTTCGAGGATACGGAAGGTAGATGTGTCTTGAGTGGACACGTTTCTGAGATTGAAACCTTCTTGTGGGAGATCTCCAACACTTAGATTTTTGAGGGACTTGCAATGTGTGTGGAGGAGATAGCAAAAATTCATTACCAATTTGGAGTTCGTGGGATTTTGCTATGAATTTCCAAACACAAGATTCTTCTACCCAGAAACTAGCCGTGAAGGTGTTCATTCATCCCAAATAGACCCTATGAGAAACTTGTGTGATTGGTGAGTGCACCCACCTCCAAATTGTGTTACAAGCCTTCATGAGATTAGTTGCATGGTAGAGCTAATTTGGTCACATTCTAGGTCGAATATGATTTCAAAAGGTGGACGACCACTTAATGATGTTGACTGCCACAATTCAACCTTGAATGTAGGTGTTCCGATTTTTGGAGCTGTTGAATTAAGACTCGTCTACCTTAGAAACAATTTGCACAAATCATGTTACAAGCCTTCATGAAATTAGTTGCATGATTGAGCTAATTTGGGTCACATTCTAGGTTGAATACGATTTCGAAAGGTGAGTTGAGCACTTCATGATGTTGACTGCTGCAATTCAACCTCAAACTAGTTGTTCCATTATCGGAGGTGTTGGATTAAGACACGTCTACCTTAGAAACAATCTGCACATTTGTGTACAATGTTTTGGTGATTGTTGGTAATCACAGAAGGGGTTGTAATCACAGAATGAAAACATTTGCAATTGCTTCTCCTCAAAAAGAATGGTGTGAATCCAGGCGAATGTGGTGTGAAGATAGGGTTGGTATACCTAATGACTCACGAAGATTGTGATCTGTTTTATTCGTGTGTTCAGGGGGTAGCGAGTCAGGGAGAAGAATTGCCAGAATGAATGAGAGGAACAGCGCAAGGCTGGCACTCTTCAGAAACTCCAATTCATTTGGGCGAGCGGCACGCGGGGTTGAAGTTCGGGAACGGCTGGCTGCAGAGTCAGCGAGATATCCAGCCTCTATCGTAGACATAGATAGACAGCCTCGGCGAGCATCCAGCTTGAATTGTGTCAACTTCTCTCTTCCGAGGTCAGGGTCTCTGGATGCCTCAGGAAGCAGGGATTTTGTCCACGGCGAAGTGTTCCAGTTTGGCTCACAAAGGTTTGGTGCGCCTGGGGTACCGTTAAGAAGCTCATTAGGAAGAACAGATAGCAGCAACAGTGGATTCGAGCCACAGAGGATGGCGGATTTAGGAAACACAAATTTAGATGCAAGATTGACTGCGGAGGGGTCCTCTTCGCTAGGGGGTAGCAGTCACGGTTGGGTGAACATTGAACTTCAAACTACAGAAGCAAGGAATGTGACTATGAATGCACGTGTTTACCCTACCATGGGGCAATCAAAATCTCTAGAGCTCGATCCTGGTCAAGTACTGGCCACGAACATCGTGCAACCTGGCACAACAAGAAAACCTCGGTCAGGGCCATTGAGTTACGGGAAAATCTCAAATGACAAGACAGGACGTGTAGACCAGCGGAGTTCGAAGACAGAGAGAGCAGGCAGCTTTTCAAGTCTACGGGGATCTTTTTCCTTGTACAGGTCTTCCTCGGATGGCAGGTCAGCACAAGTTTTTGCAGCGGACCAGGGGCCTCTGGTGCCTTCCTCAAATGCTGCTGCAAATACACATGCATCATCGAGACCTAATGTTGCAATGGATGCCACCGGCTCATCAGAAATTGGTACTGGGAGGACTCCTTTCGCTCGAAGGACGATGCAGTGGTTGGCAGGACATCATCGTAAAGAATCAAGCTCTGGTGCCGCACCTACCGATTCGGGAAGTGGATTGCAACACATTGTCACGCAGGAATGAATGTTGCTGCAAGAAATTATCCTCTCCTTCTACCTTCCTTTTCTTTAGTACTGCCATGCTCGCCTATTCACCAAACTCTGCCTCCCAACTGTGGACCGGACCTTGGACAAGAAGGCCATCTGAGTGCTTCATTCTGGCTATGCTGGATGGCTACTTCCGAAAATTGACTGAAATTTTCCCTTCAAAGAGCCTCCGAGGTGTTCTGGACACCCGTGATGGAGGATAGGAGGTCGCCATTCATGGCCATGCATACATCAGCATCAATGCGCCCGGACACCGTCCTTATTGGAGTGCACACTTTACCTTGTGATGTGCTTTTTGGTGATTGTGAAGATCGATGAGGCCCTGTGTCCAAGGTCAGGTCGATGCGGAGAGACTCTGTACCATTGAGGCGCAAATGCTCGCTCGCTTGTATACTTCCCTTCATGTCTCGTCGACATGACAATCATCGCAGAATGTGAAAATGTCTCTAAATGAGTCCGGTATGTATAGTTTTTGTAAGTAGATTAGAGGTAATTGACGTCAGAGTGATTGAAGATTTGTGTAAACGTGCAAGAGGAAATTCCTGTCAGGTATATGGAGAAATCAAATTTGTGCCACGTTTTGGATCCATTCAATCACCTTCTTGCAATCCTATTGAGACACTTCGTTGTCTTGCACACTACATAATCTACTCTTCTGCACCTTGTTGAAGTAAGTTGAATTGACATTGCACTGCTACATTCTCTCTCTCGGTTCTCGAGTCCAGAAAGCAGCAGCATTAGTATTGAAACCCTAGTGACCCTCCCAGCTTTGTTACTTCACCTCCAACATGATCTCAGCAGGGTCGAACCCGAACTCGGTGCGTTAAATTCATGATACTTCGTTCATTTCTGATCTGAAATGAAATGAAATTGATTTTGAAGTCCAGGAAGCCAAAAGGCTTATGGGACTAAAAGTACATCAAGATGGGGTCAAACCAAAAAGGTTAATTCCCTAGAGTAACAGAGTGCAGAGGCATACCAACTTGGTCTCATTGAAGAAAGACTGTGTAGTGCTACATTCTGACATGGGAAACCTATCTCTAATGAATGAAGTTAATAGAGGGGACATTCTTGACATGTTGGAAGTGGACCAAATAAATCACACCTAGCAAATAATACATGTCAATCAATGTGCATCCCAAAGGGAGACACTACGTGGACAGTACATGAAGCTTCCAAAACCAGAATGATTTTTCGAAATAGGAAACGCAACCAAGGAAACGGGATTGGCAGCAAGTTGAGAGGTGAACTCTTTCGACGGAAGCTGGAGAGACGAGATTGTCGCTCAAATTGATGCAAAGTTTGATGTAAACACGATCTAAAGCTGAGCTGTCCATATACCATTTCCGCACATTAGTCTAGAAACGTCAGTCCATGGCAGCTACAGAAGTGCCAGTTCAGGAATTTAGGTGAGGAATGGAGGCAATACTAAGTGCTCACAAAAACTGTTTTCGCAAAAAGCCAACTCAGGCAGGAGTTGCTCCAAGAAGACTGCAGGACTTCAACTACGATTAGTCAGGCCCGAATCAGGTAATCAGCTTTGGGGTCAAGCACGGGCTGCTCAGGGGGTGGTCGCTGCCTCTATGCAGAAAAGAATTTTATTGCGATAACATTCACCATAAAATGAATCATTCTCTGAACTTGAACAACTGCCGATTCCTGTATGGACATTGTTTAGAATGTAGATTGCTGCCTGAGAAAGGAGAACCACCTGGTTTACAGATAAACTGTCTTCTATACAGACAAACATTATAGAAGAGACATATTGAAAAGTGTAATGCCACTCCGCGGCTCCTAAATTTGGACGCAAACTCCGCATACAGAGTTTTGAGTTCCAGATGACCAGAGGCGAAGTTAGGTTTACAAGGTGTCTCACCATTGTCAACTACGATGTTGCCGCAATCACAACTTACAGAATGTCACCACACCGCAACTAAGCACCAGAATAAGTCGCCTAATCTACCAAAATGAGTTTCACTTCTTGGATGACAAACTTCTGAGAGAATTGCTTGTTCTTCAATCCCGCAGTGGTCCTCTGACGTGTCGTTAGACTATCATCAAGTCTCTCAGCTGTAAACAGAGCAGAGTAGTATGGTCACAAGTACGAGGCAAGATGAAAAAGAACTCATGGCATCTCTGCGAGCAGAACCAGACACGAAAGCCGGAGTCATTCCAATTGGAGGTATGTCTTCGTCGGCGGGTTCTGACCGCGTATCGGCGTCGGGAACATGATTACTATCAGTCGCTGCTGGTGGCGAGTGGACCGTTGTGGCCGGAGTGGAGATCGTAGGACGGGGCAGGGGCCGACGTGATATGCCAGTTGGTGAGGGAGCAGGAGACGTAGTAGCCGCTCCGCCGATCCGTGTGTCTCTCCCTCTTGCTGCGGCACTCCAGATTGAATTTATGCCATGGACGGCGATTGCATCATCGATGTAGAGATCTGGATCAATGACTTGTGCATTATTGATTTGAAAGTCATTTGCCTCATTTCTTGTGACTGTAGCTGTGACTCTCGGTATTGCAGTTTGCAGCTTACTGCCGACTCGGTACCGCCGTAGATCCTGATAAGGGAGACGGAGTGTGATAGTGTAGAGAAAAACGTCCTCAACCAAAACAGGATAAGATGTGGTATTGAACTCTCTGGTTCGCGCTAGAGCGTCATCATAGGGAGCAAGGATAGTGATTCCCCTGCGCAGTGTAGTTCCCTGCAAATAATCCAACACTCTCGCCATTGACATATAGCGACCTTTTCCACGTAAAGCCTGTATCATCAGTTGATGCTGCGTGATGTTATGATAGGGAAGAGTTGCTGCTGGACCGACCAGGGCGGCTGTCCGAGCGTCAGCCATCTTTGGTGTCGTGGCAATCACACATATACACCAGTACAAGGACAAAGAGCACACCAGTCCTGTCAGGTTCTTGTATGCAGCCATTAGGAGAGTACGCCTTGCCACCAGTACTTCAATTAAACCTCTTGTCTCTCGGAATTGGAGATTTCTGTAAGCAGATCCTGAAAAATCAATCAAAGGCATCAAGATAACATGAGAACCATCCTAGAAATTTACGGATTCTCGCACAGAAGAATCAGCCTCCTAACAAAATAGACATGTCTTTTTAGTGTAATAATTTAGTTACATATCAACGGAACAAGAACGAGCCGGAAAAAAGGAAAAAATTGCATAGTAAGCTCTCAGATTACATGAGGTATCCAAGATCTTCAGAAGAGAGTCGTTAAATGCCATGTCCTCTGAGAATGAACAGAAAGTGCAACTCGAATCAACAAATTCAATTAACAGTGTTCAAAAGCAGCAAGTACTTACAGAAAAAATATTGAGATGAAATTCTAGAGCTAATAATAAGAAAGTTAAGAAAAAGACGAGGTTCTGAAGCTCCAGCATATAGAATGTTTGTCTACATAAAAGTGTTCTGCAGTTAAACGGAAAAAACTCGCCTGCTGAAGAATCAGGAAGTCAGACTTTCCTGGCCTGGTCAGTCGGAATCTGTACTCGAATGCTACCTTGAAGCGCGCCTGCAAATTTCATCCACAAATTCAAGACAAGCAGGTCTTAATCCCGACTTAAGATTGTTCTCACTTGGAAGAATTTTCTCAAATTTTGCTGATATATTAATGACAGTCCCGGCTAACTATTCGAACTATCAATAGTACTGAAAGTCATCTTGAATACTTTGTCATCAGTGAGCCAGACTCGCCTGCTTTAGTTCAGGAACTTCACTTGGACTTCGCTTGCTTAATGGATAGGATGCACTAATTGAACGATCCACCTGAAGGCACGCCTGCATTTGTCATCGACTGACATCAGGTGTGTATCCGTGTGTATAGTGTCAGATTCAAGATCGGGAGGTCTTAAATTCTCTCACAAGTTGTACATCTTTGCCATATCGTATTTGAATGTCTATCAGGATATGCAAAGGTACAATGGAAGTGTTCTCCAGTTTACAAATATACAGAAGAACAGAAGATATATATATATATATATCACAAGGAAGATTCGGACAATGCAGTCGTAGAGGGAATAGATATGCTTTAGGAATTTGAATGTGGTTTATCTGATCGTGTTCATCTTCCTTATATATATATCAATCAATCAAAGAGTTGTGCAGCTTCAAAGACTTCCGGTAATGCATCAAATTACAGTACGCAAGAACAGGAGAAGGAGCAGAAGCTTCAAAGGTTCCCGGAGAGCTTACCGGGCTCAAAAGGGAATGGCAATGGAAACCAGAAGCGGAAGAGGTGTAAGTAGACAGTCGAGCAACAACGAGGCGGGCCACTGGGAGAGAGGAACAATTCAGGTCCTGATTGAGGTCCTGATTGAGGTCCTGGTTTAGGTCTTGAGTGCATGAAATTCAAATGGGTGGGCTCAGAGTTGGTTTCCCTCCTGGATTGGGGTCCCAACATGGAGGTCTCAACCACTGTTTGATCTGGTATCGTCATTTTTTTTTATACTATTGGGGTATCTCTAATGAGGATTTCACCTCTTCTTTCTTTCTTTCTTTCTTTCTTTCTTCTTTATTTATTTTTAATTTTTTTATACAAGTAGTGTATGGAAATTCGACGTATTTTTGATTTCAATATCATTCATGACTATATTCCATGCAAGAGTCTTCATACTTAGGCAAAATAATCCTAGGTATCAATGTGGTTTAATATGATATTGGCCCAAATAATAACTTGGGATACAAAGATTCTCTCACCTTGACATACCTACTAAATATCAATATCCTATAGGTAAATCAAATTTACACTGTGAATTTATTTTATAGGTCTACTCTATTCTGTTTGTAAATTGTACCAATTATCAAACTATTGGAATTTTGACTTAAATTGATGTTATTCTATAAAAAATGATAATAATACATTAGTAGCACATGCAAATAAAACTGAATGGTACCTAGTTGCAACACTATCTTGAAACTCTTAGTGACCACCCCAAGCTTGCCAACATCCAAATTCGATGACTTTTAGTCAATTGAGACAACTTCTCCGTCCAATCCAAAGACATTCTTCATTCCTCACATAAATTATTTGTTCCTCTGGATATAATGGACCCCACTTTATTGATAGAAATAAAATACTACCTATGTTTTAACCTACCTTATTTTAGATATAATATTGTACGGGTCATCCATCCAAGCTATAGTATTTTCAAAAATTGTATAATATTTTTCTCTCTTGATTAGAAGTGCCCTATATTTTTCCTCACATGGTTTAATAAAATTTTAACAGTGACCTCCCCATGATGATTTTGTGAAGAAGATTAACAAATTAGGTGTTGCCCTTGAGATATGGTGTTGCCATGTCATGGACCGATCTAGCTGTCTGAGCCGTGTATGTAAGTTACCCATCAATTGTCCCACCATGTTGTAAACATGGTCACTCATGAGCACTAGAAGAAATCGTGTCCATTTCAACCCTTGGCCATCGCGACTCGCACCAAGAAAATGCATAAACAATTCAATTGGTAGGCAACCGGAAGGTACCCGTGGTGTACCCATGGAAGGTGCCCCCCGATTCCCAACCGAATTGATTTGTTTATGCATTTTCTTAGTGGAAGGTGCCACCCGATTCCTAACCGAATTGATTTGTTTATGCATTTTCTTGGTTTAGTCTTGATGGCCTAGTCGCAAGGAGGGTTGAAATGGACAAGATTTCTTCTAGTGGAGTGACCCACCTAGCCACACTGCTAAAACCTGTTGTGTTTAAAACATTTAAATTCTTATCCACCTTTCTAGGCTGGGGCTAGAGTTCATGCCAAATTGCATGGGCCCCGCCCCGGCTAGCTGTGACCCATCATGGGTTTAGGGAGAAGGGGGTGGGGTGTTAGGGTTAGGGCCCGCAATTCGACACCCATCGATTTTATTTTTCTTTCAAATTATTCTGATCCCCACTAAAAACAGTTGTCCACCCTGCCCAACTTTTAAAAAACATTGCCCTTGCATTCTTGAAGGTTGCTTGTCCACAAATCCCATATTGAGTGCACTTCACCTTCAATGTCCAAAATCCAATATATATGTTCACTTCCCCTTCGTAAATAAGCAATTGACTGGGGTTTCATTCTCGAAGCGAAACCGTCAGTACAACTCATTATAATTAACTTGGAAGTCAAAAAGATCACAAAATCCTCATTAGCATTGAGGTTATAATTTATGTGACTTGCCATTTGAAAGGGTCTTTTGTCATTCTAAAACAAAACTTATATTAGTGTGCTATTTCTAGTCTGTTTATTTTATAACACTTTAGTTAATGCATTGTACTTTCACAAGTATTCATACATATTCAAACTAATTAAGCGTGATTAAATGTAATTAAGCGTATTAAGCCTAATTAAACTGAACGAACCTATTAAGCCTAATTAAATCAGCGCCCTGCTAGGTATGGTTTTTCTGCAGGTGTTTGAGTACCTTGCAACAGGACTTGGTGCTTTTGATAGAGACTGAATGCATAGCAAGGGGTAAAGAACCGGGAGCTGAGTTTTTGCAGATTTTGAGTTTCTGTGCCTCGTGCTGTGAAGTGACCTTTCGAATTTTCTGGGATTACATGTATGCGAGGTTTTTGAAAAAGAAGAGGGCTATATTTGCTTACATTCAATCCCTGAATGAATAGGGTGTTAGAAATTGAATTCCCATGGCCGAATGGTGGTGGTTCGGAATTCTGCGAAGCTGAGAGTGGTTTTGCTTGTGGTGTAGAATGACTGGAAGTTTGATTGTGTGATTATTTTTTGTGATATTGCAGCTTCTGGTGGTGGCTTAGCGAGTACGGGATGATGAATCTGTTGGTGAATGAGGTGGAGAGGTGAGCAGACGGGGGGAGCCAGCAGTGATGGCGAATAGCAAGTACGAGTATGTGAAAGCTTTCGAGCTTAGCGATAACCTGTTGCCGCACACATGGATTGTTGTCCGCATTGATGGCCGGGGCTTCACTAGGTGACAATTCTACTCCTTTTCTCACATCATGAATTTCAGCAAAATTTCTCTGTGTCCCTCTATCTGCGTGCAAATCGCTCAACAAAACGTGCATGACTAAGTCAATAATAGCCCTGTTTAGTGTCATTCTCACATCTTTCGGGTCGGAATATCCAAGAATTCTGTACAACAGATATTTGTTTTAAAGGAATTAAAAGGTAGGCGTGAGGGGAGGGGGCTTAAATCCTCTTCAATGTTCAAGCACATGATCGAACATCGCGAGCTGATTTTTTTGCTCCATTGATCTCTAAACCAACCTCAATCCCTAATTTTCCTGTAGAAGGGTTTAGGGTTTTAGTTCGGCAGTACACCAAGTTCTCTATAACATTCTAAACAGAATGATTTATCATGTCCGGAGAATCTGCATCAGCACCGGCAGATTGCAGTGAGGAGCTAAATACTGCATGAGCTGCGATTGAATGCCTTGGGAGCAAGATTTTTGGGATAGCTCTTCTCAGATTACTACCTTTCTTTGAACTGCCCAAGTTGTCCTCGACTGAAAGTAGCCAGAATGCATTCTTTTATATTCTTTTAGATTCTTTTATAATATTCTAGTACATGGCTTCTCATGGGTGGAACATCTTCTGTCGGAGCTTGTATCTTTGGGAGTTTAGGGTTTTTGACTAGTAGAAGATTCTTGTTAGGTATGGGACTTGGGCTTTGTTGTGTTCCTTCAAGTATCTCTGTTTGTCGTCTTGCCAATATTTTGGTATCTATCTCCGTTTAAGCATACAGTGCTACGTTCTTGTGTGCTTCTCCTCCTTCTGAATGGCAACGTACACTGAGAGCTTCTAGGTTAGTGATGTAGTATGTGGTATGTGACAGATTTTCACAGGCCCACCACTTCAAGAAACCCAATGACATGCAGGCATTGCTGCTGATGAATGAAAGTGCCAAGGCTGTTGTGGAGGATGTGACGGACATAATCTTCGCCTATGGTGTCAGTGATGAATATAGGTCTCCACTCATTCCTTCAGATTTCATTGTAATTACTGCGACAGCTGTTAAAAATCCTCAGTTGATCAGATTATTTGCTATGATGAAATTTTAGAACCTTCTACATCCAATTTTCTTGTGATTTTGTCATCAAGAGCATTTTCACTAAAGAGGCTAATAGTGGGGATGGAACTGGAACAGTTTTGTGCTCCGGAAAACATCAACTCTTTATCAACGGAGAGCTAGGTATGTAAATGACTAAAAGTGTGAAGTGGGATGTGCTGTAGGTGATAATAGAGAAAATTATTTGATGTTCAGTAGTAGGATGATCTGAATGTTGATATGCTCTGGTGTGACATAATGAAATAGCCATAGCCATCTATTGGTCATTTTCTGTTGACAGTATGGAGGACTACAAAAATGGATAGTATGTCATCCGCGAGTTTACTGTTTGAACTGCAACATTGATCTGTTATTGAGGTGTAGCGCTGATGGATGGGTGGAATTGTTCTGAACATGTTATGCTATTATTTACTTGTGTTGGTTGTAACTGTGTGTGTTGTGGTTTGCAGCAAGTTGATCTCCATTATCTGCTCGCTCTTTTCATCATCATATGTGATGAAGTGGTCCAACTACTTCCCAGACACAAAACTACAGTACGCCCCCACCTTTGATGGAAGGGCTGTCTGCTACCCATCGGAGTTTATTCTTCGTGACTATCTCTCTTGGCGTCAGGTTGATTGTGAGTGATGATTCAAATTCAATATTCAACTATTTTGGCAATGTAAACATCAGTGAGGTCTGTGATTGGAGGAGCGATTGAAAGTGCATAAAACATTACCTAACCTAAACATGTTGTCGTACGCTTAAAAGGGAGATTGTTTTGCCAAATTGCACTAGTTTTTTTACTTCCAATTACAGAGTTACAAATGGCACCAGTTGAGGTTGCATATTTAGACGTGGGTCATGGCGATTTGGTTGATTTTCAGGCCACATAAACAATCAATACAACACTTGCTTTTGGATGCTTGTAGAGTCTGGAAAGACCACGGCTGAAGCTCAAAACACTTTGAAGGTACTTGCATAGAATATCACTGTTTTCCATCTTGATTGTATGAAAAATGATTCCCCGATTGCTCCATTATGACGCATTGCTGCAATGTGGGTAGGTTGCTTGTCACAATCTTGTGTGGGTGAGCAGTTCAAGAAGCAATGTGGGTTTTATGAGGACTAATTACCATTTGAAAGGTAAGAACTTTACATTTGGTGTCGAGTAAATGTATAAAGAATATTTAAAGATTAGCGGGTTGCAGGGTACAACTGCTGATGTGAAGAACAATCTTCTGTTCGAGGAATTCAAAATCAATTACAATGATCTTCCACAAATATTTCGAAAAGGATCAATCATCTACAGAAAGAAGGTCCAGACCTCCATCTCCATTCCACAATGTGACTAGTGACGTGATATACTGCATGGGCGCATCGTTGAGTCCAGATGCCTTCGCCAGGAGTCCAGTGTCAGTACCACTAGAGATTACACTGGTGTAAGGCTTAGAGTCAATTATTGAAGCTTGAATTGACAACTAACAAGACCTGGGTTTCTGCAGGTGGAAGAAGTTGTGAAGGTGGAAAATGGTGAGGATATCAAGAGACCAAGAGTTCGTGTTGCAATTGAGCATGAAGATATCATCCGCGACAATTTCTGGACAAATCATCCGTATATCCTCTCGGTAGCAAGTAACCACCGTCATGTTGTCCATCGGTCTCCGACCTCTTGAATCACCTACTTGGAGCACATGCTGTTGAATTTCATCCATTGTTAGTACTGTACAGGTCTGTTGGGCACTTGTGGATCTTGCCTCTAGTTCAAACCTTTGCAATGAATGGGCCTTTCCTTTATTAGTCTTGGTCCCTACCAGGTGAAAGTGGTCTCTGCAAATCCTTTCTTTCCTTCCAACCACAGCAATGTGTTGTGTCTGGTTATGGCCACTGGAAGAAAAAAATGCAGTCATTGCATTTCATCTAAGTACAGTGGCGATTTTAATGCACATCCGGTTCAATCTTGCTTCTTGATACTCTTGGGGTGCTTACAGCTGCATCTGCTGTGTCTCAAAAATCCTCCTTATTGCGATTTTACTGCCTTTTAAGGATTAGGAATCAAAACTAGGGTGTCTGTACATGATGTCTCTGGAAACGTCCAGGTGGATCTGTAATTGCCCACAAGTGGCTTATGTTAATTGGATTGGGCAATCAGTTTCTATATTGCTCAAACTGTGTGGAAGGAAATTTCTGCGAGGTGTATTATGTTTTGATGAATTGATTGTAAGTTTCCTAGCCACAAATTATTGAATCCACAACATTTGCCAAGAAGAATTCTGGTGGATACCATGGCCGCCGTATTCTGTTACCAGCCGTTGGAATCTTCTGTTGAAGGCTGCCATGTGATGGCTACATGTCAGAAGGTAGCGCACGTCTGAACACTCAAAAGTTTCTTTGAAAAACAAAGCATCGGCACTGCATCCTTGAGGCCCTTTTCAAGTTTAAAAAAAGGGGCACTGGCGGACTTCTATAGGAAGACTCATGATGGGCCAACCACGTGTCGAACCTGAATCTCTTGAAGATGATGAACATGGTGGTACAGTAAGCAATTTTCAGCCGAAATTGTTTGGAAATCTATTCACCATCAAAACATAGTTTGAGACATGGAACACACATCTCTAAACAAAGTGTTCATGTTGGACCCACTAGTCAAATACTTGGTCCCAAAGCAACCTTGTTGTTCAAGACCATGTTTTGTACTCCATTGATTATGGCACATAGTGTGGGTTATTGTTTGGGGTTATGGGGTGTTATGAACTCTACTTTGTAACTTTTCTTTTCATCAAATAAGTTATAACATGTGTGCTTTTTTTCTTCTTCTTTTTTGGAATACATGAGGCATTTGACCACCTGGCTAGTTTTCCATCAAGTAAGAGACGATTTACAGCTAGGAATTGAACCGCCAACCACTCCGTTCGGTTTGGGTACCTCTCCATTATCATCCGGTAGTTTAGGGTCATCTTGGACCACAAACATGTGTTCTTCAATGTGTACATTGTTTAATTGTGTTATATTAGTAATAGTTTTTCTTTGTGAACATTGTTAGCATTGTGTAACTCCAAATGATAGCTCACATTGTTGAGTGTAGTGAACTTCCACCAATTTTGACACTAAACATGCCCACATCATTACAACATAGAAAGTAGGCATACTTAAAACCAATAATATGTATCACCGTCATACATTGAAAACCCCCAAATGTATGACTATAGTACATAGTGTTGTTTTGGATTCAATGACGGTTTTCAATGTACGTACCTTAGTCAAAAGTGTGAGTCCATTTGACACGACCCATTTTATAGAACTTGATGTACTTTACACGAAAATCCCCATATTACCAAAAATTTCACAGGCCCGTGATCAAAATGTCAAATAGCCACGTAAAATGGGCGAAATGGATCACCGAGAGGAAATTGTCACATACAAGTGCACCTCTCATCCACCCAAGATAAAAACGTAATGCCCCCTTTAAGTTTGTGGTTGATTCGTCTCAATGACTTCAGCTAGATTGTTTCAAAGTCTTTGAAGTTAATTCCAATGTCAAATCAACTAAAATAAGTAACACTACATACTACATACTTTTGAAAGGGCGTTTGTGCTAGAAAGAGAGAGGTATGCTTGTATGCGAAAACTCCCAAAGCGCTAATCGTTTCCTAGTTGTGATGTATCAACTAGGAAAGATGGCTTCGGCCCCTGTGAGCCCAAATTGATGTCCACATGTGTTGTTAACACTTGTAAAACATTACAAGTAGTGTTTTGTTGATTTATGATTATTCACAAAAATATAAAAATAGTGAAGCTTGAAGAAAGCTAAGTTTGAAGCATTAGGCTTGTGTGGAGTGGATTTAAGTAGTATGAGGACATACCTTGGTAAAGTGTGGTAGGTGGAAAGCCAAGGTTAGTTAAATGTTTGAATTAGGATCTTTGTTGATCATTTGAGGGAGGAAGGCTTAGGAGATTACATGAGAGCCTACAAAGTAGGAGGAGATTTCGAAGGCTTATCGAGAGCCTTGTGGATGGGATGAGTCCCTACTTAGAAGGAGAAAGTTAAGGGGTTGTGATTGGAGGCTCTAATCCTCTCACCCTATCCTTATCTCATGCCCTCTCTCCCTCTCAACTCACTATATAATCCCTCATTCTTCCCTCACTCATCTTCTTTTTCCTTCGTGCTCCTTAAGCACCCCACGGGTTATAAGTGTGGATGTGTGGGAAGCAAGATAGGAGCACATGTGTGTGCTTAGTTCTTAGGAGAAGAGCCAAGGCTATTTAGCCTTGAAGAGGGATTGACCTCTTGTTAGAAGTAGATTGGGTTTAAGGAATTTGGAGTTTGATTGTAAACTTCAACTTGTTGCATTGAGATTCATATTGAAGTGAAAGAGTTCAAACTTGTTTAAACTTGTGGCATTTAGAGTGACTAGATTGTACTAGGTGCATTACTTGTAGTGTTTTATTAGTTATGAACTTGAACAGAACTTTATAGTGAGAGATTTGTCAAATATGGATGATCAGAGTGTTCAATGGGTATGAAAATTTAAGGGATTGTTTATTATAAAGTATGGGAGTTGTGGTAAAAATTTGAGAGCTTCAATCATTGGGATGAAAGAGTTATTAAAAGTTGAAGGGGAGGGTGTCTAGGAACAAAGCAGCAAAGTTTGAAAATATGTATCTCTTAGAGGGTTATAGATATGGATACCAAAATTTGACACTACCTTCTGAACTTATATATCTATCTTGTGTCAAAATTTTAGATTGATTGGACGTAGGAGTTGGAAGTTATTAGAGTTTTAATGACCGGATGCTTTATCACAACATTCATACTAAGTAGTTAGAGTTAGAATTTCATGCATAACTTTTGCATATGAACTCTGTTTGTGCCAAAATTTGGTGTGGAGATTTTTGATAAGGTACTTAACAAGTGTACCAAATTTCACTTGAAGAACATAAGTTGGGTGGGAGTTATACTATTCTGAAGTTTAGTAGAAAGACATTGATAGAGATTTACATCAAGAAGAACTTAGAGAAGGAAGGGCAAGGATAAGTATATAAGTATTTTTTAATATTTGTATTTAAAGCCTATGTGCTCATGGAATCCACAAACGAAGTGTCATGTACCAATACGGAATCAATCACGATGACATGTGATAGCACGGAATCAATAAGCGAGAACTCATGTAGTAGTGTGGAGTCGACGGCAAGGACTCGATTCACAAGAGGGATATCTTTGAAGGCATGCGTGGCCAAAGCGGCCGGGTGGACATTAGAAAAGGCTAAGGATATAACCTTGCCCGACATTAAGGAATGTAAAACTACATAGTGTGGTGTTAATCAAGTTGTGTATATTCCAAGGGTAGATTGAAATTATATATTGGGTTACAAAGAGAGAAGTCTCTACATGTCATTATAAATTTTTCCACTCGGGCTAGAACGAAATCGAAGGGTGGAGGATTTTTGGTGACATCCCCCTACAACTAGGCATTTCAATGGATATAATTCATTGGCGATGCACCTTGATAGGGCTACCTAGCATTAAAATTACAAGTTGTGTGAGGTGAGGCAGAACATTATTCAACACTGCTAAGTTGCTCTCATTTCAAAGTGAGGCCCACATGCCATCACTTGGCCATTGGTTGTTAGTATTTTTAAATTGAAATTTTAATTAAAAATTAAAAATAATTATTTATTTTAACTTTTAAATTTTAAAACACACACACACACACACAACTTGTTGTAACCAAACCCGGGGATCATTTGGCAGGCCACCCTTGCAAAATGAATAGTATTCAACCTTAGTGCTATTCATTTTGCAAGGATAGCCTAGCATAAGGGGAGAATAGTTCTAGCCAAATTCTAGACATTAGGGGGTGCCTCACCATAGTTTCCGTCACTTGTCTTGAATGTATGAGCTGATTATGGCCATGTCAAAAATGGCAAGGCATATCACCTCGGGGACTACATGCAGGTAACTATTCACATTTTACCAGATATTACACACATTCAATATTCTAATGTTCCAAAAACTCAAGGGACTTGATAGTTTTTTTAAGAAATTCGGGATGCTTTGAATTAGAACACAAGTGTGGAAATGATATTTTAATGTTACAGAAATGCAAGTGCAGGTGGCAGGATTCAAACTCGCGTCTTGTTCCTTGCAAAATTTATTCTAACTATGCTATCCACGTATTCTTAAGGGAGATGAAGGAATGCTTGTACTTTCATATAATGATAAAGAAGCAAGGTGGGAGTGGATTTTGATGTTTCCCTCCAGGGAACATCAACATCCACTCCCACCTTGTTCTTTTATTATTGAGACCCTCAAGGGAACAAAATGGGAACATTGATCTACCATGTACATCTATCATAGTTATGAAACATTTGTGCAGTGTAATGCTTGTAACACTAAAGTATTACTACTATGTAATAGTGAAACATTGAAAATTACAATGAATAAAGCACCCATGCACGGCTCCCAAGGCGACGACTTTGCTAGACCTAACATGGCCATAATTAGCTTGTGCATTCAAGACTAGTGACAAAAACTATGTTTGGGGGGGGGGTGCAACACCCTAGTGCTTAGTAATGTAATGGACCCAATCAGTGTTCAAGATTGAAGTCTTTAATGCCCTTCAAACGCGATTTGGCCCTTCAAAATATACCTCTCTCAAAATAACCCTTCATAATGCAACCCCAAATTGAAAATGAAGACGTCACTTGAAGTCCCTCAATATAATCTGCCCGCCACAAGAACCAACAAACATAGGGCATTGTCACTACATGAAGTGGAGTTAGATGGTTGATTCTTAATTCTTCACATTGTACTGGAAACATGTACCATATAATTCATGCACAAGTTTAATATGAGTTTTGTATTTCATTTCTATATTCTTGGATTGATGTCTTGAAATTAAACCAGCCCTTCAGTTGAAAAGCTAAAATTTGAGAGCCCTTCAAAATGAAACTCATATGAGGGCTTCAATCTTGAACACTGGACCCAATGAGTGAAGAATCTTTGCAATTTCATTGCACTTGTCTACAGTCTAACCTCTATAAATGTTACACCTATAAGTGTTAACCCTCTCTAAATGTTAACTTTCTTCTACTCCCCACATATTGCACACTATAAATGTTAAACGTGTTAACTGTTAACAAAATGGTACTCCCTTCTTTGTAAATTTGACTCTATAAATGTTAACGAATGAAATACAACCATAATATGGATGATAAAAACTACACATCCAGTTACATTCCTCTCTCTCTCAATTTTCCTCAATTCACATGTGTTTAGGGTTTAGGATGATTACGAGGATGCGCTTCAGATGATGATTGTGAGGGAGAGGAGTGTGAGGTGGAACCCATTCCATCTTATAGTGACTTGCAATCTAGTTTTGGTACCATTAGAAGGCACATGGAATCACGTTCATGTGATGTGTCCAAGTATGTGGGTTTGTTGGTGCAGATTGAGAAATATTTGCAAGTTGTGCATGCAGATGAATCTCACCAAAGAACCATTGATTCATATTTCACCTGTGATTTGTAAACTTCATATTGAATAAAGTTTTGATTGGGTTTGCAATTTTATGAATGGTATTCTCTCACAAGGACTCTTCACAATTGCTTATATTTATAAATGTTAAGATTTGTATATTGCTCAAAAAAGTAATTTTATAATTGTTAACTGTTAACACCTCTATAAATGTTAACTTTGATCCACTCCCGAGGGTTAACATTTATAGAGGTTTGACTGTATGTGAGAATATAATGAAGTCTGCACATCTTTAAAGATCGAGCCATATCCACATTGACTCTCACTCTAAGTGCTTTTTTTTCTTTCCTCTTAAATATTCCTCTCTTTCTCCAACCACATCCATAATACTACAGAGGATTGTCGGCTTTGCTAATCACATTGCATCTCTCGAGCAACTAAACTTAGTCGACAGCCTTTGCAGATTACACTAGAGCCTATACTTCATTGTACCATCAAATATTCGCACAAAGATAACCTCATCAATGTGAAGCGGACCGTGAACAACTTACGATTACTTAAGAAACACAAAGCAGGCCTAATTTGGATACTTATCTTAATAGGATGCCTATATTTAAGTGGTTAGAACATTATTAAGTAGCTAGATGATGGTCTTTTCTCAAAGAAAGAGGTTGTGCTTAAAAAATTCTGATAAATTATAGTTTCTTGTCGAAAAGTCTACAGTGTGCAACACGAGTGCTCCCCACAAACATAACATCTCAAAATTAAAAGAGAATTATGCTCACCCGATACTTAGTCCCATGGAAGGGAGGAGGGAGGGTCATTTCATAAGAATGAGAATCCTTGCATTGATAATAATTATGATATACATATGAGCTCTGATAAATGTGAGGAAAATGGTTTTGGATTTGCTAATCATCTTGCACTAATCAGATAATGTTTCATATCTTAGGAGAATTGGTGAAGAGCTAAATTATAGTGTCCGTTTTAGGCCCACTTACCTTAAGTAGGACATGTAATAGTGATTGCAACTTAGCCCAACCTAATACACCGTAACCCTAAAGTTAAAGGAGCATAGATTTCACTCAATAAGTTTCATATTTCATGAGAAGCAAAGGGCCAACTTTGTGACTCTTCTAAGAGAATATAAGAAACGTACCTATGGCTCGTAACCTATATCTTTAGTAATAATCGTATTACGATTAGTTAAAATCTTGAAGTTCAACAAGTATAGTGGCTATTTGTTATTCCAAAAACCTAGAGAAGTTTTCCAAAATTGTAAATTTAAAGAGAGAAGAATGGAGGTTCAACCCCCTTTCACTATTAAAAATATACATTAAAAAAATCTCAAATAGGGTGTTACGTTTGCATTTGATCATGTTACCCTTGATCACAATATCTCAATGAAAACCCTAAACCTTTTGTCCACACAAAAGATATAAGTATACGTGTCTTGGAATGAATGGACACTCACACAAAGAAACCACACTTTTGGAGCCTCATATGAATGCGAGATTTGAGAAGGAGAAGAGCATCAAAAGCAAGAGGAGGGTGCCACTCAATTTGCAACCCACTACTCCTTGTTCCAAGAAGTCATGGGGAGGTGCATGACATATGCATGGACCATGAGCCATTGGGCCTACCTAATACCAAACACCGTGGCATCAAACCCTAGCCATTCGTCATAGAAAACCCACAAATCTTAAATGATGCACTCTCGGCCCGGGCCACCAATCACACCGGACATATCGATTCGGCTCATCGGTCCTTGCTCAATTATCCCCACCATATCCGACACAAATATAGAGGACGATGGGCCAGTCATTGGTTCACCTCACACGACATGGTAGTAAGGATGAAGGAGACCTCTCGTATACTAACATCTTTCTATGTGGCAACTTTCAACCAAAAGATTCCAACGTACACCAAAAATGTGGGTCACACTAGTCCAAACATCCCATTCTGTTTGAACAACATGCATGATATGTTGTTTGCATGATGTCCACACTAGTGTCTATTTAGTCGTTTTGTTATAGTAGTAAAAAATGGCGCTCACATCGTAGGAAGATTCCTATACCATGGCATCACATCTGTAGAATATGATATTCATCCCAAATTTACTAACAATAGGATGTCTTGGCAATTCCATCCATTTTTATAGTCCTTAACTGGTTAAAAGGGCGAAGAAAAATCTAAATTTTTGACAAAATGGTCGTTTTTGAGATTTGAGATTATCATTATGTATGACTTCGTCAAATTTACATACAAATCCCATTACAAACGATACAATGTACATGCATGTTCATCACGAGACTTGTGGTCCACGGTCTCCAGGACTAGAATATGCCACTTTTATTGTGAGATGCACCAAGAGAACCCCGAAGATAACTCCATGTATACGAGTGTGTTTTGTCCAAAAACATTCACAAGTTAGGATTTACTGAAGACCTGTTTACATGTAAAAGCAACATGAATGGATAAGTAACAAGCTTGACATGTAGCCTTGCATGTGTCACAACATGCACTCTAAGTGCATTCAGGGCACCACATGTGACAACATGATGGTATTCTGGGCATCGTAAGAAATGATCTATATTCATCATAATACTCTTGAATTGTTTGTATATAAGTTTTGATATTATTGGGATGTTCTGTGTATGTTGTTAACAATATATATATATATATAGATATATATAGATATGAACACGCCATATCAATTTTCATATGGATCATAGATTCTACACTAGATGATTCTCCAATCCATCTGTGTTTGCAGCCCATTTTGTAAACTTTGGAAATGAGTACCCCCACAACTTTGAATTCAAAGTTGCGGTGGTTCAAAAACTTTTGTTGCCACATATTTTCAAAACTCGGCACTCGACATATGTTATTTATCCCTAGGGCCATCAATAGAGAGGAATTTGGGGAGCTTATGTGGCATTGAATGTGCTTAAGGTAGAAGCACCTATTGTGAACACTTTGAGCACTAAGGTCCTTTACCTAACCTAGACAAATTAGTCAATAATGTTGTGGATTAGCAATTACAATAGGAGCACAACAACACTTAAGATCACATGAATCGGAGCACATCTAATTTTTTATAGGAGTATTTAAAGAGTCGCAAATCTCTTTTGACCCTTTTAACTTATATAGTCCCCCCCCCCAAATGGATAGTGTTAGTCGTTATTTTGTATCCTTCAACCAGTTAAACGAGTAAAGATCCTCCAAGTTTAAAAAAATGATCACATAGATCCTCCCCAATTATGCCGACTATCAAGTCTAAAATGGTTAACGAATTTTGAACACGTATTCCAATTTCTTCCTAACACATGTCTTTTTTGTGTCCGTTCTTAGATTCACATCTAATTGTACACCACTTGATTATAGATGTCCTTTTAAGACCAAAGATCAAATTAGACACATCTACCTTATGTAGATTAGGTATCTCGCAATCTATTAAACTCCACTATATCATAACACATGCATGTAAAGTATGACATATGTCCCTTGTCCTTACAAACATTGTTGGAATCTATTGGTTCTCGAGCAATTGTTCTCTTGATATCCTACACAAGGATAGAGGGTATAGAGTAGCATGCCTCTAGCTTGCCAATCGTTACGTGGATGAAGATGGTAACGTGACCAATTACCTTTGTCTTTCATCCCTTGTTTCAAAGCATAGAGGATGATGGAGTCATACGACATTTGGATGGAATATTCTCAAGGAAACTTAAATACTCTCATCTCCTTTGTCATGTTTTAATGACTTTTCAACATAAAGTGAATTATGAGCATGTATCCAAGGATTGTCAGTTTTCTTCTAGTTACTCATATTTGGTATACATGATCAAGGTAAGAATTCAAAATCATTCTATACATACATGATATTATTATGTAATCTATGATTCATATGCAGAATGGTCTTTCTGGTCATATAAATCTTGTATTTAGGGATGGGTGGCTTAAACCCAAGGGATCTACGAGGTCAAGCTGCCTCAAGGTTAGAATAGTACACGAATGGGTGACCTTCCTAGCACTTGATTTCTAGTGCACCTCACCACCTACGATCCACCCAATCATAGTGGGGGTATCCAGCTGAATGAGATATTTGCAGCCAACTCATGTGGGAACCTAGGGGCTTATCCTTGGGGGAGATAGGTGCCAGTCAGCTTGTCCATGCCCATTCAAGATGTTCAACTTCGAAAGGAGGCAATATTTGTCAGGGATAATACACCACCATATGTTGACTACAGGATCTCCGTTTTCCTTTTTTTGTTCAAGAAAGAAGATTCATACACTTGGAGGAAACTAGACTAAATATGATATTTGGTGTCATATGGTATTTAATGCTACTATGGTAACTTTTTGGATGACACTTCTTATGAATAAGTGAACAAATATTGTCATGGATGATTGATGAGTTCATCCATTGGACAAAACCTTACCTTCTCTTGTCAGCAACTTGTGATGAAATATTGTCATGAATGATTGAAATTTGGATGAAAACTCACTTGGTAAGTGACAGTAATTTACAAGGAATGGCAAATAATGGTGGGTTAACATTTAGTGTTGGTGACACTATACCTCGGTTTACAATTAGTATTGAGCAAGACGATTAGAATTGGTGACACTAAACATCATATTTAGTGTACTCTCTATCTACATGATTCAATTAAGTGTGAGAATTTTGGAGTTTGGAAGGAATATTTTGAGCACGCATACGCATTCTAATGGGCCATGCACTATATGACAATTGCCTTAAGAATGGCATTGTCATTCAAGAACCACAAATCAAACCAAAATTGACTTAATGATCATTTCATGCACTTTTGTAGATGTCAAAGTACAACCTACACAATTGCTTCTCAAAAGTTGGATTCAATGTTAACAACGAATGGGTTTGGACTCTTGGTGGTGCGATACCATTGCATTTAGGTCTTTGAAATCTCGTTCCTAGATACAAAAATATCAACATGGAGGACTCCTCCGCTCAAGTAGACTTTGTTAATTCCATCACTTTTAAGTGTTGCGTACATCTAGCTATGAATATTAGGTTGATAGACAAATTATATGCGCAGTTGAAAGAGCATTGCACACTATCATCATATGAGTCCTAGGTAATCGTCCTGCGTCAGTGAAAGAAAATCGCAAATCTATCATTGTGGTAGATTTACTTTCTTTTTTTGTTGATATAAAATAATTGTTCACTGACGCAAGACAATTGCCCAAGTTTCATGTGTTTGTAGTGTCTATAAATTAAAAAAGTGAGTTTTCAAAGAAAAACTGGAAGGAATAATGGCTCAAAGGGACATGTGTGGATGATGTGAATCATCACATGAGCCTAATGTGAAGGTGGTGAACAGTAAAAACTATGTACTTCGTTCAGAATATTTTAGGATGTTCAGTCGTGTGGTAAATTTGATTTGGCACCATCTACCATATGCAAGGGGCCATCATCTATCCAGAGCTTACAACGTGGGATGTGCCCATCAATCAATGTCTTGTGATTTGTCAAACATTGACATTATTCAAAAGTTTGAAGTATGTTACATAGATGAACTTCTAGCAAATATCATGTTCTATGATTGCAGAAGGCCAATATGGTCACAATCATGAACCATGTTGGTACAATTTTGGATACATAATTTTTTAGATCCAATGTTGTTACCTTTGGTATACATGTAGTAGACCAACTGGTAGGAATGAATTGAAAAGAAAGAGTTCACATGGAGTGATCCAAACAACAAGATATGTGATGTTTTAAAGGCACACTAATATGCATATAATGGAGAACAATGTGCAATTTCCCTAATTTTACGTTCTATGTTGCATGTGTATGCTACATTCTAGAAGACATTGCCCATTATAGACGAGTGTCCATTTAAGCACCACACACCTTAAATAGGTTTGGGTCATAACCTAGAGAAAGTTTCAAGTCACAATGAAGGCCACGTGCATAGAGCGGTTCAAAAGACGTGGGGCCCACATGTCAAGTGATTGGCTCCGATTGTTTGAAACCGTTGAGGGTCCTTGAATGTTTGGGGGAAAGGTCTTTGTAAATATCTCTTCACTCATGAGATACTTTACGGTGTGTGATTTGTTAGAGCAATAGGATTTACTTTTCAAAGACTACTCCTTGGACAAGGTTAGAATTCCGTATACACCTATTAGTGTGGGCCACATTCGTCATGAATCGTGAAGGCGGCCGTAGTGTTATGAAATATGTGTAGATTTGTGATTCTACACCACTATTTATCTTCGGGGGCGGCATTTTTCATTGGCATTTGAAATGACGTGGCTAGTTATGAAATAAAACCCTTTGTATATGATAAAATAAAGGTATGTATGTTTTAAAATACTCTATGTAATATAATCATCTATATCTACAAAGTTATTCAACGTGATGTGTTAAATGACTTTAACCACGTACAAATATATAAATCGTGAAACAATGTCTTTGTTATTCATATAATTTCACTTTCAATTTCTAATATGAAAGGCATTGAAGGTTTTTTTTCATCCATAGGATGTAACTCAAAAATAATCTGACTCTATAATATACATCATTAAAGCTACATAACAATAAGTAACAAGTTCAAAGTGACCTCCTCAAAAGAGCATTAACTGGCACACATATGTTTGATGCTCTTTGCTAGTAAAGGTAGCCCTACCTTTGAGTTATCTCAAGCTATTTTAAGTTTATTTGAGTAGTTATTTTCATCACTTATGTCGGTTTCTAGGACAAACTTAATGTCGAGTGGCGGTAAAGATTCTAATCTAGGTTAGAATAGAATCTAAACAAATCTAAAAAAAACTACAAAGCAATGGGAAAAGTTAGTGTTTCCAAAAAGGTACGATTTTTTTGGAAAAGTCCTCCGACATTGTTCATGTAGGACAATGAATCGTTTGAAATTAGTAGATTTTATTTTAAATTTGTTCTCTAAATTATAGAGCCCTCCTCCGGCCATATACCTCTACTTTAAAATCCTCAATAGTTCTTTATTTGTACACACTAAGAAAAACAATACCTTCCCCTCATGTATATTATCCATGCTAATGCCTCATAAAAGACCATTTTTCCCATTCACGTTAGTACATACATGGTATGAAGATTGCACCCCTAGCCTCATACTACGACTAGATGGGTCCCTCGTGCTTCCATCTAATCTGTCTAATGCCATCATTATTATGTATGTACATAGCTAGATACAATCCAAACTCAAGAATCAAACATCAAGGCATCAGCGATGCAGTGGCATGGCTCATCTTCATGCACCATGGGGATGTAGCTCAGATGGTAGAGCGCTCGCTTAGCATGCGAGAGGTACGGGGATCGATACCCCGCATCTCCAACCATGCTTCTATAGCTCAGTTGGCTAGAGCACCCGTTTAGTAAGCGGGAGGTCCTGAGTTCAACTCTCAGTGGAAGCAACTTTTGTGTGTTCAAGTCCCCCCTTTTTCTTGGCTCCTCAACGTTCGTTTGACTACAAACTCCCTAGGGTGTTTGGTGGGTGATTAGTGTATAGTGGAACGCCTCGGGTGGAGGTGATTCCCATGAAAATGGACCTAGAGGAGCTTTTGTGAAAATTGTGAGATGTAAATAGTGTAGATTAGTGTTAATGTAGATAGAAACCATGGGGACACCAACTTTAAGGTGGTTTGGCAACTAACAAGATTCTCATCAAAGTGAAGGTGGCCTTTCATGTCCACAATCAACCGAGAAAGAAGCTTCAATTGTAGAGACCCTAAAACTCTATTCGGGCACCATGTTTGGAGGAGGTGTCCATATCATGAAAGTCTTTGCACCCAACAAGCCACCCTTAGGGCCACTTCACACACGAGACTGAGAGCCCGCAACCATTTCACTTTAAGCACTCTCATCGGTGGAAAAGGCGGAGCCGGTCCAAGTTCACTTCACACTACGCTTGAGGGACCAACCGAGTATGTGAATGCAAGATGGGTGTAAAGTCTACATGGATTCCTAGATGGCATCAAATGGATCATGTTTCATGCTCACTTGGACTATTTCCAAAAACCACCTCTAGGAGGTAGGCCTAACACAAAACCGGGAGACCATGGCATTCCAAAAGCTCACAACTGTGGATTTATTCTATTTTATCATGTGGGAGGATCCGCATGATTAGACATTCATTGAAATAGCATTTGGTTGAGGGCCTGGTCACATATGACTTCACACTACACTTGAGGGTCCATGACCTTTTTACATGATTTTGGAGGTGTCTTGGGATGGGCTTTGGACAATTTCTTTTGGGCTCTCACAATTTCATGGTCACGGCTCTTGGCTCGTGTGTGAAGTGGCCCTTAGTTTGATTTCGACGTTGTGGTACTTACAAATATTGGGCGTCCAACTTGTATGTTTCTTAGATGCTGGAATTAGGATGAGTAAGTGCATGTATTGCCAAACGCATGGCCCAATAGGGGAATGATAGGGAGTCATATTTAAGCAACAATATAGTTGTTTAGGGAAGGGGCGGGGTGCTACATGGTCGTTTAGTGAGTAAGAACATCTTATATATGAAAATCCATAGAAATATTCCCCCCAAATAAGTTTTTATAATAATTTTATAATAATTTTTAATGATTTATAATAATTTTTAAATAAAAATTTATCAGCTATTGTTTTGGTGTTGTTCTCCACATACATTTGGGGTGTCTAAAACAATGTGTGTGCTTAACTTTTGGCCACAAGAAGGCATCACTTTCAAACCAAAAAGAAGAAAAAGAAAAAGAAAAAAAGAGGTTCAATTAACATTGGTGGGCCAAAGCATGGTAAAGTGAACAAAAGTTGTACGCTCTTAGTTAAGAGGCGCAAGTAGCCACATTCCCTACTTATATAACTGAAAACAATAGTATTGATTCATATTAAAGTCATAAATAAGGTGGGTCATGATGTTTTTTTGATTATTTTTGCAAACTACATGATTTACATCCATAGAAGTAGATTCTAAAGTTTGTAGAATCTACTTCCGTAATTGGCAATTTTCAGAAAGTGAGGGTGAAGTAGACCCTAAGAAAATGCATTTTGCTTCCAATTTTGTGGCGTGCTAACATATAATATGATCTTGCCAAATACTCACGGGGAGGTCACTCCCTCTTTAATTAATGCATACACGTGCGCTCAGGACCTATTTATCGGGGGGCTATTTACCTTGCAAAAAAGATTATAAGGTATGGTATTTTTCAAAATAAAGGTAAATTCTTGTATTTTAATACACCCTATTAGTAATTATAATTTTCTTGGGAAATCATTTAAAAATGCCCTATTTTACTTATACTGCATTTTTTTCCCTTCCCGGCACATGGGTAGAGACCATTAATTCCACATTGGAACCGTTGGTTCAGTAACGTTCAAGCAAGCTAGCTTGCGAAGTCATCCATTCAAGCATTTTCAATAAAAAAAAATTACCTCTTTTCATCCACTAGCACATACCCTACCCTAGACCCGCTACCCCTAGTAATTGTTTTCACGCTATTTTACATGTACTAACTAGATAAAAGAGGCCATTATATGTGATGGTATTTTACATGTAAACATGTTTCACTATTTAAAACCCCCTATATTATATGTACGTTTTTTGCAAAATTTACCTACAATGAATATATTAGACCCTATTTTTTATCGCACGTTGTTTCTACGATTTTCGCCAGTGACCTCCCCGTGCAAATACTCAAACTATACACACAAAATCATAACTAAATTTGAAATGAAGTAGGTTTTAGCTCAAATCCACCACCCAATGTAGGATCTACTTCATACATATCTCCCTAACACTAAAGAGGCACAAATTTTGCACTATGTTTGGTTCAAACCCATTGAGGGCTCCATGGTCTCGAAATGGAATCTTGTATAGAATTGAGCCTACTTCCCTTACTGCATATGAAAATTTATATCACAATGGAAGGGAATACCACTTTTCTTGTTCACTTTACCATGCTTTAGCCCCAGTACAATGTCGGGGACATTTTGAACAAAAATTAGTCGAGATCCAAGTGTTTTTTGAATTTGAACCAATAAGTTCTCAAACTCAACCAGCCCATTTGTGACTACACTAAAAATTGTATTTAGTGTCACTTACTTTTCGTACTTACGTAATGATATAACTATTTATTGTATATCTCATTTTTTGGGCCAAAAAAGGTCAAATTGATTGTTTGGACATTATAAAACACTAACATCTTTACTCAATTAAAAAAAAATTACATCAATAATGAAAAGATATAGCATCAAAGCCGTGTAACTCCAAATAGTAAGCCACACTAAATGTAACATTTAGTGTAGTGGTTGGATCTCCCCTATTGTAGCACCGGTGTACGTTTGGTGCACATTGTGTACTAGAGTCATTAGGCTTCGAAAAGCTTAGGACATTCTTTATGGAATCACATGCCGTAAAAGTCTTGAAGTCTCGTAGAGATATTTACAAAGATCTCATGCAAACAACCAAACATTTCAAGTCACCAAGCCAATCAATCAACCACTCAACCCCTCGGCCAATCATTCACTTGATGAACGGGCTTGAGTCCGTGATTTCTCTCCATCACTCGGGCTACTTAGAGTTCCACTTCATTGTCGGGGGAGATATTTAGGCATAATCGGTCGAGATCCTCGTGTTTCCAAGTCCAACCGGTCAATTGTTGGCATCTTTCCTTTTTCCTTTACTAATTTGAGGTATATTCTCTAAATTCCTCCATTATCCAAAATTATCGTAATCATGACTACATTAGCAAACCTTGTTGACATACTTGTCCATATAACTCAAGCATGTTAAAATTTATGAACACATGAATCCTTAGTACCTACTTGAATGTTACAACAATGAAATGTGATGTATATTGGTATATTGGTATATTACTCTATGAAAAGTTATCATAAACAATGATAATGTAATAAAAACTTATATGTTTATTCTATCATAATCATGTCCACATGAGCCAAATTGGTCAATGGATTTGCCCATATAGTCCAAGCATGTTGTAATTCTAGACGTGTCTTTGGTATAGTTCTACTCAGGGCATGTTTACTCGTGACCAGTGACTGTGACCACTACTTTCTAAAATCTCTCATTGGGTGAAAAATGAGTGGTGGTCCTACTTTATTTTACATGAGGTCCTACTTTATACTATACATAAGGGAGAGATATTAATTTATCACATTAAATTGAAAAGCTAGGCATAATTATATGACCTCATTTCCTAGCTTGCCATCAGTATGTATACATTAGTTTTTCTCTATAAAATTCTTGTATATAAGACGTTTAATTTCATAGTGACCCACTCACATCATTTAGGTTTCCAATGAAGAGTCCACCCCCTTGGGCCCGTGGCCAAGGCTTTTTAAAGCCTCGGACTGCTGAACATGATCACGAGAAATTCTAAATCATTTCTTCTCACAGCCCTTGGTCAAGTGTGTAATAATGTCCTTAAACATGAGCATCAATGAATGACCCACATTATTTTGACATCTATGAAAATTGAATCACCTACTATTCACCAATAAAATTTGGTTGAACACCCAGGGGTAGACTTTTCATACCACGTATGAACTAACATGAGTGTAAGAAGGGGCATTATTGTACATACTATACGTAAGGGAGAGGTATTGTTTTTCACTAGTGTGTACATTCAAAAAGGCTACTGAGAATGTTGAAGTAAAGGTAGATGTACAAAAGGGGGGCCCCGTGGTTTAAAGAAAAAATTGACAATAGATGTGTTAGTTCCGTCCAATTCACATTTTCATCCATTGTTGTCATATGGTAATAGTTCTTAATGACTGTCTTGTTCATTCTTGTTGGGGTTTGCATTTGGATTCTAGGTTTTTACAAATTGAAGGCTCATGGAGCACTCATGGGTTCCCTTGAGTTTAGCTCTTTGGATTGTGGCTAAGTTATTATGCTCTTGTCTATGTTTGCTTGATGCAATTGTTGAGTTACATGCTATGGATGAAAAAATGGTCAATGACTTTCTTACTAGAAAGTGAAGGTTAATTTTACATGTAATTTGAGATTTATATTTTATATATGTAGTGGAGGCATTTATTACGTTACATTGAAAAATTAGTATAAATACATGAGTCTATTTTATAGCCTGCCGTCAATACATATACACTTGTTTTCTTTTATAAACCTCTCGTACATAGGGGGTTCAATTTCATAGCAACCCACGCACATCATTTAGGTTTTCAATGAAGAGTACACCCCCGGGGTTGAGCAAATAAGCTATAGATCCACACAAGGTCAATATGAAGGACTAACGGGTGACCAATACAATGACTATTATAAAGACGTGGATTCGGTGATAATGGACTCCCATCCCACTCCACTTCTAGTACAATCAAGCATAAGTTAAAGTAAGTGGACTCTAGAAAACTTGGCATCTTAATCATTCATGTTGCAATCAATCAATTGAAGCTAAAGTACTTTAAATGTTTGAAAGTATAAGGACAACCCATATGGGCATGGCTTTATGAGCTCATGCAAGGGCGAAAGTTCAAGCAAGGCTTGTACCAAATGTGCCAAGTCACCCATGTCTTGTTTGTTCATCCATTCTCCTTGTTGTGGAGACCTAACTTAGACTATCGTAAGTCTACTAGTATTGAAGTCATCCGTAGTTGGCTAAAATATCCGTTTGAGAGCGTATCCATGAAGTCACCGAGGTTTTCTTAAGACTTCAAATGAACACGCTCATTGAATGGTGTTGGACTATTAAAACTTGGCTTTCTAGCTGGTCGCACTAGGATGGGTGGGACAAGCTAGCCTTCCCCATGCCAACTCATGATGTAGGGCGGCAAAGTTCCATGGACAAACCCTAGTTCATATCTTAAAGTTCTCTCAAAGTTTTAATAAGGTTGCAAGAGGCTCAAGGAGCATATCATTACTCAACTATGCATCAATGTTTATGTGGGGTCAGGAATCCCCAAGCATTATGCCCCTTCTATTCTAGGTTTCCCCACATTTGGGGTATACTCAACCTATTACTATTGGAGACTAGTAATTATCAGCAACTGTCCATAATTGCAATATAAGAACACTATATCATTGCGTGTCATAATCGCAATTGCAGCTAGAAGGTTATATATTAATTTTAAAGTATGCAACTTGCTAATGCTTAGCTGGTACGCTATCCAACTGTACGTTACCACCATATCTCTAAGAATCTACCTACTTAAATTATGAGGTCAACTTCATTTGGAAACTAATCAAGCTACGAAGCTTGTCTAATGCTATGAGTTTCACCCAACTTTCAAAATCAACTTCCAAAACATGACAAGCTAACAAACTCTTAATAGATAATTATCTCAAAGATGGACCAAACTCCATGTTTCATCCCTTGTTAAAGGACTTTACGGATAACTCTATTGAAATTATATATATATATATATATATATATATAAAATTATATTATTATTTTTAATTTTGAAAGAGGGCAACATTTCAAGGGGATATGCTAGTGAAATATATATTGTCTTTCTTAACTTGTAAAATCTCAAAAGTGTCAATCGTGTCTTAGATAGATATAAACGGTAGCTTCAAATTGAGGATTTAAACATAAATTGGACAGCCTTTTTGCCCACAAGTTACTACCACCTTTCGTTGGGCACTTATATGCTTGTTTTTTTCACCGTGTAACCTTACCATGAAATGAAACGATAACACATTGTTGTGTAATAGTTATTACCAAGGTTTGAATGAATAAGGTTTGAATAAACCCATATGCTTTGTGGAAAGTGGGAGTTGAGATATCCATTGTATGCACCAAGGAGGAAAAGTGAAATCACGGGGGGTCACTCTATAGGATTTTTGTGCTCCACGTGCGGCGGAGGGGTATTTGTTTAGGGGCTATTTACCTCCAAGGCATGAATTAAAAGCTCCCTATAATTACTTAATTTTCTAAAATGGCCTATTTTTTGCACCCTATCATTACTTATAATGTCCATGTCATTGCAAATTTTTGTAGTCTACATTCTTTTTAATTAAAAATTTTAATTTAAAAGTGCATGCAATGCCAAAGTGGTGGAAAAAAGCATGACAAGAAAAGGGTATAAAGAGTACCTACAAGAATCTACCTACAAGATGTTGAGATTGCACAATGAGAGAGAGCTTGGAGCGATCAAAGATGGAAGTTGGATTGAAGGCAACATCACCATGATCTCGCAAAAAGATCGGAAAATAAATAAAATTGAATAGTTGGGCAAATATGACAGGGACAACATGCAAATCACAAAAGACTCCAACATTGAATAAAACGTGTGTGCTATGAAGAAGTGGTACTGGAAATGAACATACATGTTGGAGATGACGATGTCAGAGTAGAGAAGTCACCGAAAAATGAGAAGCCACAGGAAAAATGAAAAATAAGAGGCCACCAAGAGAAGGGAGAGAAGCCACCGAGAGATGTCGGGAAGAGAGTTAGGGTTAGAAGCCACCAAGAGGTGTCAGGAAGAGAGTTAGGGTTAGGCTTACAATTTCATCCGTTTTTGGGTAAATGATAAGTCATTTTTCATCCATCCCTCGTGAGGCATGTGTACAAAATTGATTCTACTAAACATACATCATAGGATCCTTATTTTCAACCCCTATATTATTTTTACAAAAAAAGAATGGCCCATATTTTATACCTATCTATCTTACTTGTAATGGGATTGTCTACTTTTAATGGACCCTTCATTATTTGGAATTATTTTATAAATTTTATGTCAAACGAATTTAATTCTCCCTATATTATGCCCACGGGGAGGTCACTCCCTCTTTAGTTAATGCATACACGTGCGCTCAAGACCTATTTATTGGGGGGCTATTTACCTTGTAGAAAAGATTATAAGGTATGGTATTTTTCAAAATAAAGGTAAATTCTTGTATTTTAATACACCCTATCAATAATTATAATTTTTGGGGGAATCATTTTAAAACACCCTATTTTACTTATACTACATTTTTTTCCCTTCCCGGCACATGGGTAGAGACCATTAACTCCACGTTGGAACCGTTGGTTCAGTAACGTTCAAGCAAGCCAGCCTGCGAAGTCATCCATCCAAGCATTTTCAATAGAAAATTACCTCTTTTCATCCACTAGCACTGACCCTACCCTAGACTTGCTACCCCTAGTAATTGTTTCCACGCTATTTTACATGTACTAACTAGATAAAAGAGGTCATTATATGTGATGGTATTTTACATGTAAACATGTTTCACTATTTTAAACCCCCCTATATTATATGTACGTTTTTTGCAAAATTTACCTACAATGAATATATTAGACCCTATTTTTTATCGCACGTTGTTCTACGATTTTTCGCCAGTGACCTCCCCGTGATTATGCCACACGTCGTTTTTAAAATGCACTAAGTGAACCCCCCGTGAGTGAAATAAAGAGCAAGGCAAAGGGTGAGGGTGACCATCTCACTCCAAGCATTGTTCATATGTCTTTGTGTATGTGTATTTGCTTGTGAAATCTGATATATAGTTCTATTGTGCTTCAATACATTTGAATCATATATGAAGCTTTGATAATTGTAGAATGGTATTGGGTTAAACATTTGAAGTACCAAATGGCTGATAATTACTAGTCTCCAATAGTAATAGGTTGAGTATACCCCAAATGTGGGGAAACCTAGAATAGAAGGGGCATAATCTTACATGGGCTTGATGAAATATGAATGAAACATGCATGGTAAAGTTCTTCCAAAAACCAAATAATTAATGTTGAGCCAAACATCCATCCCCACAACAACATGTATGCGTTAAGGTAGACTAAAATTTGAGTAATTTTGTATTATATTGGTTGGCTTAATCCACATGCCAATTTCATCAAGGTTCAAAGGGTGTTTGATTTTGGGAACCCAAAAGAGCCCATATAGTGTGGGGAACACACATGTGGTTTCCATTGGGAGCATTCCTTTTGAAAAGCATAAGAAACACATCCAAAAATCCAAGTTTAGGAAAGAGTTTGTGCAATTGGTGTATAATTTCAAGGTTTCTGGATCTAAAGAAGTTGTTTAGTTGAGCGTCATGAGGTTGAAGCAATGGATACAATCAGTGGGATCGTGGAGTTCAAAGAACCAAGATGCTCTCTCAGAATGGTTGGCCTACTGGCACTTTTGATTTCATCAATTGGGGTGTGCAACCTTGACGGTGGGTTATGATGGACATGAATTTGTTGGTGCTACTAGGGCTTTGTCCTTTCTGATGGTCATATGTTGTGTCCAATTATATGTTTCTCACTTTCATGGTGTTTGGGTTATAGAGTAAGTCCTTGGAGGAGCAAACAACAACTCCCAAATATAACTCGTCAGAGATTATTCATCACTCATGGCATGTTGCATCCGAGAAGAAGGTGTTGACTTGTTTGAGGTCACAGTGGATGATTTGGTGTGAGCAATCACCCCTATGTCTTGTTAATGTGATTTTTGGGACTTTGGTAAGTCCTTAGAATAGGTCTAGATCAAATGGAGTTGTTGTGGCATGCCATGCATCGACACCATGATCTTGTTGTTGACCAACATACATGGGAGCTTCATGATCATTTGTAGAGGGAAATGGAGTTTGGGTCTATGAAGGATCATCTCCGATGAATTGGGTGACTCTCATGATTTGCATTGTCAAAATAGGGTAAACTACATCACACGCAAAATCTATGGAATAATTTCGCAACCTACCATTTCTTGTGTGGTAGGGAAGGTAGTGGAGACCCAATTGTCTACTATGCTATGGCATATTTCATGCACCAACAAGGGCTCCAATGTAAAACGCTTTGCCATCAAAGCGGTGACCCTTGAGAAGTGCAAGAATGTCATTAGTGGCGATATCCTTGTGCCATGTTATGAATGTCCCTTTAAATTGCCTTTATTTAAAGAGTCAAAGTCAAATGTCCATTGGTTTAATGCAGGTGATATTGGAATGCGTGTGATGGGTTCGGTGTGTGACTGTGTTCTTTCCAAGCCAAGAGTTCCATTTGTTTGGTAAGTGGAAAACAAAACCATTTTGACACTACCGAGGTGTTTATGTTGAACGATGAAGGTTTTAAATTGGAGACATTGGATGAGAAAACATCATTGAACTTTGTGCCAGATGAGCGCACCAAACATGCATTCTCCAAGCTAGACAACACACATCTTGCAATGCATGACAACAAGGCAGTTCATCAAGTGCAACCTATTGTTGACGATTTTGTAAAAATGGATTTTAGATGGTTCATGGTGGTTACCATAAACAACAGAATATCTCTTGGTAAAAGAAGGTTGTAAACTTTGACAAACTAGAATAGCACAAATCTTGGTATGGAGTGGAGTGTGACAGTGGACAAGTTCCCAAGATGCAATTGCCTTGATTTTCAAAAGATGTTCTACACTAGTATTGGGAAGAAAGGGAAATACATCCCTTGCAAGCTCCAATATTATGTGTTATTGATTGTTTTACAAGCCGATCCCATTATAGACGAATGTGTCCACAATGCAACATGAAGCGATTACAAGGTGGCCAAGCTTCTCAACAATGATCCATTTGTTGAACGATTGTACCCAACTCTATGTTGTCCACATGTGTCATGACAACATGGCTTGGTCTACTTGTATGGTCAAACATACGAGAGGATTGGACATGTGGAAAGTAGATAAACTCGGAACAATACAATGTCTTTGCTAATGGGCGGCTGCATCCATTAGAACAATTTGTGGACAATTCTTCGCTTCATTCTTTCCTTTGGCCACATCTTCTTATTTTGTGAAGCTCATAGCACCCATCAAAGCACTATAAGCATGGGCTTTGTCTTGCCTCCCATTTCAGGTGACCTCTTCTTAATGCGCATTTTGTAGGTGATTCGAGAGAAGGTACATAGATGAGGTTATTGCTCAGTTGTCACATCTTCATCTTGTGAACAATGACTAGAGTTGGATGATTAGGAATCACCCAGAGTGGTTTGCCCAATTTCAAGCAATGCAGCCAACCAACACTATGCATCGCATGTTGTTGTTTTTGGTTTGCAAGTTTTGGGGGAGAGTCTAGAGTTGAACCCACACCACGACCAAGAGATGCAAGACTTAAAATATTGTACAACTATTTTGCCCCAATGAGTGGAGATGCAGTTGGAGATGAGGACGTGTATGCTTGGAATATTCTTGAGGTTGTTGTTGTTACAACATAGCGTCATGGGGTCTTCATCCATGGCTACAAATTAGGGTTTGGAATTAGTGAGGGAGCAACATTTTGGAAGGGTTGGAGATGTTCAATGTAGGCCACTTTTGTTCTTGCAGACATTCAATACTCCAATGAGGTTGTTGGTTGTTTTCCAATGCACTATGTGTGAACATTATGTGCCATGCTCTTGGGCTTCAAGAATATGCATATTTAAACATTCATCATTGTTGTTTGTTCTTGCTCATTTCCGTGCATGTTGTTTGTTGATGGACATCGTTGTGGGGATGTCGTATGTGCAATAGAATCAGGGCCAACATCAAACCGTAATCCATGTGAACCCTAACAATGTAACTTAACTCCAAGCAACATCATTCGGGCAACACAAAAAGTATTCGGAGATGTGTGTGGCCCTTAAAATAGTCTCCAAAAAATGTGGACAGGCTCCAAAATGTTGGTAAATAGAGGCCTGCTCATGCTCATGCTCTAGTTTCTCTCAGGAGTTGTGTTAATTGTGGTTCATTAGTAAATCGCCTTCATGTGCCTACTTCTATTGAGCCTCAATCTAACTACTACAATTGTGATTCAAGCCCGTTTCAAGAGGTCTGTCAGATGCAGGCTGAGGCGAAACAACCCGTACACTGGTTCCTTGGAGGCAAGGGTTTAGGCATCCAACAAGGAACGAGTGTATGGGTTGGTTCGCCCAAATCATCAGATTCATATGCTCCTGATCATGTTAACGGGGTTGTGATTCCAGGTGAGGAAGTCCAACATCACGGTGATGCAAATACTTAGCGATTCCTTGATTCCTTGTTGTTGTTGGAGCCTGATAACACTGCATGTTGGCTATAGTTATGGTGTACTTGGACCATACGAGCTTGGATGGTGCTTCAAACAATTTCAATTCGGAAGCCAATCCTTCTGTTCTTGGGGCATTTGTCCACGAAGAAGAGTTTGATGATGATGATGATGATCTTCTTGCTCCAGGAGGTTGTAACTTGTGAAACAAATGTGGATGATCCAGAGATTTATTTATTTATTATTTATTCAATTTTTTCGTGTTGACATTGAATTGGTTGATTTTGGTGGGATGAATAGGAGTGCCATACCTGAACAGTGGTTAGATTTTTCTTTCTCTCATTGTATTCAAGAGCACCATGAAATCGGGGTCGCAAGACTGTCATACTGAAGTCTTGAGCATGTAATGAACTCCGGCCAACCACAAGGGCCACTTGAATATGCAACATTGTTTCCATGCATTGACGGTGTCATTTTGATGTGTGGTGGAAATGGGAGGTAGTTGGGCCACGTGGCCAACACACAAGACGATATTGTTCCAAAATGGGTCGTTGCCTGTTCGTCCATTTGTAAATGGAGGTGAGGCAGTTTTGTGATGCAGCGACCACCAGTGTTCAAGATTGAAGTCTTCAATGCCCTTCAAACGTGATTTGGCCCTTCAAAATATACCTCTTTCAAAACATCCCTTCAAAACGCAACCCCAAATTGAAAATGAAGATGTCACTTGAAGTCCTCAATATAATCTGCCCACCACAAGAACCAACAAGCGTAGGGCATTGTCACTACAAGAAGTGGAGTTAGATGGTTGATTCTTAATTCTTCACATTGTACTGGAAACATGTACCATATAATTCATGCACAAGTTTAATATGAGTTTTGTATTTCATTTCTATATTCTTAGATTGACGTCTTGGATTTGAACCAACCCTTCAACTGAAAGGCTGAAATTTGAGAACCCTTCAAAATGAAAGTCATATGAGGGCTTCAATCTTGAACACTGGCGACCACGACCCACAAAGTTGAATTGCTGATGACATGTACGTCTATATATACATACAATCTTAAATTGATGAACACTAGACTTCCCAGAAATATATTACACTGGCCCACTTCCTCATCTGCCTCCTCTTGCACAAAGTCTGAGGGCCACATCACACACGAGACTGAGAGCCCATGACCATTACACTTCAAGCACTCTCATTGGTGGAAAAGGCGGAGCCAGTCCAAGTTCGCTTCACGCTACGCTTGAGGGACCAACGGAGCATGTGAATGCAAGATGGATGTAAAGTCCACATGGATTCCTACATGGCATCAAATGGATCATGTTTCATGGTTACTTGGACTCTTCTCAAAAACCACCTCTTGGAGGTCGGCCTAACACAAAACCGGGAGACCATGGCACTCCGAATGCTCACCACCGTTGGTTTATTCTATTTTATCATGCGTGAGGACCCGCATGAATAAAAATTCATTGAAATAGCATTTGGTTGAGGGCCCGGTCACATATGACTTCACACTACACTTGAGGATCCGTAACCACACTACATGATTTTGGAGGTGTGTTGGGACGGCCTTTGGACACTTTCTTTTGGGCTCTCACAACTTCATGGTCACGGCTCTTGGCTCGTGTGTGGAGTGGCCCTTACTTGGCCATCCCATTGAGTGTCACAGGTTTAGGGTCTAGAAATCGATGGCACACCAAAAGCCATGCTTCACGTATTCGCTCAAGAAATTTGCCTACATTTCACACCTGAATGTAGACCCGAAGCCTCACTTGTCCTTCAGCTGCTCGTACAAATTCAACTAAAGCTTAGCCATGAGCACTCCGTCACGGCACCGCAATAAAGTTGGGTTGAAGTTAGGCAATCTGTCTCGCTCCGAGATGGGGCTCACAATGACCATGCCATACTCTTAAGGGTAATAATAATAATAAACCACCGAGACTTGGACCAACAACTTCTATAAATTTTTACATCCATCCTATGCGATGATCTCTTTGCAATAACAACCTTTCAACTTGACCGGAGACCTCACAAGACTTGAACTAAATTCCCAATAAACCTTGCAATTTGGCACAAACTGACGAGCCCAATAATCTACGTGGGCACAAACCCCTAACGAACCCAAAATGAAATGCAGGGCCGGTTATTGACCTTGCCTGGGGTCCGGGTATAAACATGTGATTGGGTTTCTCCATGTTTGGGTGATAAAAGAATTACAAAAAAAAGTCCCATAAACAATTACGTGTTATTTCTGATAGAGTAACCTTAGCACTAAAAAATGATATTTTACGACATGCCTTATATGATAACTCTTGTCCTTTGAGAAATGTCATCTACTTCCCCTTTTCCCTTGTAGTGATCCTCTCATCATGGTGGTTGTCTTGAAGTTGCGGCCTCCTTGACAAGGAGCCTTGGGTTTCAAAGTGACATGGAGGATACTCATCAAATTTTGTGGGATGGGTTTCATCCAACATTATCTATTCCCATCATGTAGGTTTGTCTTCATTTAGTTGACTTTGTGCGGGCCACGAGTTGGTCTCTAGTCTTGTAAGCTTAGACCTTCTCAAGGGATTAGAATAGCAACCTCGTTAATAGTGAGATTCAAAATGACAACCTACGTAGTCATGCAACTCCAATAATGGATAAGATGTCGTTATGTGGATGGATATTGAATCTCCAAAGATACATGTCCTAATATCATGTGCATACTAGGTATCAAAGCTACACTAATAACTTGGGCCAAACTTCCAAAATATAAACACTTACCAAAGGTTGGTGTGGATGAGAGATGTGTTTATTTCATAGGCATTAACTTACTTCTAAGGTTACTATGTAAGCTTCAAATGAGCTTATGGAGTTTGGTTGTGATGTACCCAGATTAAAAGATGTAATGTTGGATTTGCAAGAAAGAAAGACTAACTATATCTTGTTGTACTTAGCATGTGAGCAGATGGTAATTGGAGTCAAACAACTCCAAAGCAAGAATTGGATCAGACAACCCAAGAGAGAATGGTGCACAAGGGCTAGACAACCCATGAAGGAATTGTGCAGGGGAGTTCGACACCTCCCTTTGGAAGATCTTTGTGTGAAGTTAGACAACTCGAACTAGAAGATATGAATTGGAGTTAGACAACTCCCAGCAGATGGATGTTATTCATTGGAGCTAGACAAATCTCAATGAATAAATATAGTTGGACAATTCCAACTAGAACAATGGATGAATGAATCATCAAGTTGGAATTAAATGATTCCAACTAGAAGAATGAATGATTGGATCAAGTTGGAATTAGACAGTGCCAACTAGTGGATTGTGATTAGCCAAAAGATAGAAGGTTCATAGTAGAACCAAAAATAAAGTTATGAATAGAAGACTTTTACTATGAGAAACAAAAAGTAGAAGTAGTGTTTTGGCATAAACAAGAGCTCAGGGGAGGAAAGAGGATCTTTTTGTCTCTCCTATAGTCATATAGCATCCGTCACCAAACTCATGGAAGAAAAAAACCCTCTCTTCCATCCGGAACTCGATTTTTCAAGGATAACTTTATTGACCGTGGAAGATCTATACATGCATTCATCTCAAAGATGACCATGTTTATTACGAAAAGAGGTGTGTAACCATGTTTTGATATGGTCAACTTGCGCCCATGGAAAAAGCAACTATCATTCATGTGAAGCCCCGGTTGATGTCATCTATCTTCCCTCTTATGAACATTATCGTAAAATAGATAGAATCCAAAAACATCTTGTATTAAGTGACTTGAGATATATTTTTTTGTTCAAACTTTCCATTCCTACCCCCAGATAGTTTAGGCATATTAGAGCATGCACGTTGATGATGGAGCATTGCAACCAAATGCACAATAGTGTTAGCCATAAGCAAACATGTCATGCATTCATATACAAGAGTTAGATCGCCACTAAGGGCCATTCTTATACATGTGACCAAGGCATGCGAGAAAAAATGATCTCTTGTGGTTGTAGTCGAGTTTCTAATGACCATGACCAAGAGAAATTCACATCACTTTTTGAAAGCCAAAGTCATGAGACATGATGTAAAGTTTGTACTCAGACTGGGGCATAGCGAAAATTAAAAAATTATCATCACTACATATAGATGTTACAAAAAATACATATATAATCTAACATGTTCACCTTCATTTTGTATTGAGACAACCGATTTGGGTTTTCTCACCGCAAAATTTGGGTGACCGCCAAACATTATCCATTTTCATTCGTATAGTATTCCATGTCTCTTAAATGTCTCATCCATTCTATGGCATGGCTGCTTTTAATTTTGGTGGCCTTACAATGTACAACGAAGTAGGACCGCCACCCATTTCTCAACCAATGAGATATTTTAGAAAGCAGTCGTCATGGTCGATGGTCACTAGTGTAAAATATGCCCTAATTTAAGTGCAATTTTGCAACACCAAGTAGGTAATGACATCCTACCAACACAACTTCGATCATCACACTCTTTTGACACCCATGAAGGGCCCACGGAAAAAGGCATCTAAAATGCTTTTTGATCTTTTTCTTTTGGTTTAAATGGCAACTATACGAGCTTATGGGAGAAGATCGAGAGTACACGTGGTCCTTGTTGAACCGGTCACGGAAGTGGGGTTTGCCTTACGTGTAAACAAGTCATTCACGCAAGACGTGCCAATGGTGGTTTTGAGTGCATTTTTTTACCCAAATTGTTTATAAAGACACTAAACGAGGCACTTGGAAGCATATTCTTGGTATAGAGACAATGCCCCATAGTAGTCATAAAATTGACAAAAGGTGAAGAAAAGGTGAAGTGACAAATGTCATCTCCAACTTTCTCCTAAAGATTGGTGGATGACGAAGGTTGCCATGGCTCGGGTCCTATCACTTCTACCCATTTTTATCATGAGTTTGGACTACCAATTGACCCAAATACTTCTACATTAAAACATATATTTAGTACACTATGGGAGATACTATGGACCACAATTCTCCCAATCAAAGTTATAGTGAATGAAAATTGACAAACATGACATGTGTCCACTCTTCTCAAGACCCCGTTTTTTTGTGGAGCATCACAAAATCGTATTTCTTATAACCTAATATGATGAAACTTCAAAATGGTCGAATCATCCACGTGACTCTTTTCAAAAGTACAAAAACAATCATAGTCAATCAAGTTTTTAGAAGAGAGAAAGAACATCATGTGATCATCACTAATTTCAAATGGTGATATTTAAGTCGCATTGAGATAATCGATTTTATATCAATTTCGAGCAAAGTCTATCCCACCTGCTAGTATGTTCAAACAACATATTACATTCGGTTCAAAGGAAATAAAAGGGTTTGTGTTAAGGAACTAGCTTTAAGGCCCACTCTCCAAGATGTGTTAGCTTAAGGCATGTGGCCTTATTGTGGGCACTTCCCAACTTCACAAACAAATATGGCCGTTGGATCTGGCAGATCATTGTATCATTTGGTGGGCAATTTATATGAGTCACGAAGGTTGTCGTTTCAAATTTTAGAACCAAATGAAATGAGAATGTTATAGGAAGTCAAAATGAAGAGTTTTTTTTTTTTTTTTTTTTAAGTGCTCACACAGACTTTCCCATTGTATGTTCATTGTTAAACAAATTCGAGCATGTAGTCCATTCTCATTATAACACATGTCTTTTTTGCGTCCACCTTAACTGCAAGTTTTATCACTTACCTCTCAAATATGGATGTCCGATTGAGATGAGTGACCGCATAAGGCCCACGTCCCCTTAGACCAAGCTCTAGACAACCTTTTAGGCTTTGGGTGGGGGCATGCCATGTGATGCGGGGGGGAACTCCAAGGTGCCAAATCGACAAGATTCTTCGTTATTCGGGTTTCAAGGACATTGAAGCGGGGCCCATGTGCAAAGCATTCGGTGAACACGGGTGGGCCCTAGTTTGTGGCCACGCCAACCATTTGGAGACCTCATAGCCCCGAGTTGCGGATGTTGCATGGGCTCCCCGATCGGATAAGTCAAAGCGAGCCTCCTAGGTCGAAGGAAAACATTGAATCACCATGACGCAATTCGGATATTATGACCGTGAGGACCAACTTGAACGACTTGGTAGGATGGCCTTGGAGCCACTAAGTTATTCTTGGCGACACTCCCAACGAATGGCCCTTTTGGTCGGATATCTCTTAGCTATCAAAGTTGGCCATCGTAGGTTGTCTTTATTAGCAAGCTTTCGCTCGTGGTCTTGCCCAATGTTCAAGATTGAAGCCCTCATATGACTTTCATTTTGAAGGGCTCTCAAATTTTGGCCCTTCAACTGAAGGGTTGGTTCAAATCCAAGACGTCAATCTAAGAATATAGAAATGAAATACAAAACTCATATTAAACTTGTGCATGAATTATATGGTACATGTTTCCAATACAATGTGAAGAATTAAGAATCAACCATCTAACTCCACTTCTTGTAGTGACAATGCCCTACGCTCGTTGGTTCTTGTGGCGGGCAGATTATATTGAGGACTTCAAGTGACGTCTTCATTTTCGATTTGGGGTTGCGTTTTGAAGGGTTGTTTTGAGATAGGTATATTTGAAGGGCCAAATCACATTTGAAGGGCATTGAAGACTTCAATCTTGAACACTGGTCTTGCCCCATTCCCCATCCCCCACCATTTAGAGCCGAGTTCACTCTCTTACTTTTACTTTTTGGTTGTTTCTTATGTTATGGGTGTCGTGTCTAGTATGTTCATTATGGGATACCTAAGGTTGCAACACCTTAACCCAAGAAGTTAAAGGTATTTGGCATACATGTGGTAGTCGTATGAATCAGAAGAAATTATTTTCATGTAGAAAGAAAGAAAGAAAAGAAAATAAAAGAAAAGAAAATAGGTGCACTGTAAGTCCCCCCCCCAAAAAAAAAAACTTTTGAACTAAAAAGTGTGTTGTCGCCCCTGCTTGTGATATAGTGTGCCCTATTACCAATAACTAGAGCACTACATATTGATAATGAAAGTATCCAATTGCAAGTTTTTGTGAACTTGGAAGATGGAGTTCCAAAGTATGTGAAACCGATAACAAATGGACCTTATTCTAGAATATTTTGGCCCCAAAATTGTTGATTGCGAAATCCTTAATAAAGCACGACCAACTTGAAAAGCACCCGTGACCTTATGCCAAAAACAGGTGCCGCCCAGAGTTGTAGCTTCATGCAATGATTAGTGATAATTAGTGACATGAATACAATCATGTTGAAGAGGAAAAGAAACAATCACAGCAATAGGTCCCACCCACTTCAGTTGTTGGGATGCCCTAGATCCCAATTTTGGAGATTGCCTTGGTTTAAGGTGCTCGTACCTTATTGGTTTTCAAGGCCCAAGCTATCTACTTTCATATTTCAATGATAAAGGATATCAAATAGGTGCTTTGTATTGTACCTCTTAGAGGTTGACTAATCAAATTTGGATGCCATGCACATATTGACATAACATTTTAAAACCTAACAAGTTTGTTATTGTACTATGTTGCCATGGGCGTGAATTAGTGTGTTGCTTCATCTTTGACTTCATTATTCTAAGTATACTCAAGGAGCAAATGATTAATCTCCAAAAATAGGGATCCTCATTTCTAGGAATGAATGGGATCCATAGTCAATTGGCAAGCTTATATTGATCCTTATCCTATTAAGAACCTATCTTAGAAGTAAGTCTTCTCACATTTTCAATTTAATGCTAACAAGGTACAATATTTTCTTACATAGTTTTCATGTGTTGCATCAAAGTGCATGTCATTCCTAGTCTCATGGAACATTCCAAGAAACTTAATAGGAAATGTTATGAATGTTACATTTTAAACTCCATAATATCACTCTTGTGGTAATCAAAGTGCATGTGATAGTAAGGAGTTCTATCTCTTATACATGGAGGAGTGGTGTTTTTTGTCTGCGATGGGAGACAATTCTGGCTGTAGAAAAAGCCCCACCCCTCCCAAGCTAAGTGAACCGGAAGTGAACTATCTATGTGTATTATGAGTAAGTACTTTTCACAAGTTATTGGTAAAAAAAACCCCTTTGCGTTTCAAAAATCGACCGGATTTTATGTAAGTTACACACGTTTGAAGATTTGTTACACATTAACTTGGGATGTAGTGAATGACTTAATAACTTCACTTAAGTTACTCATCATTTGTGACTCATGTACATGGCCTTGGTTGCATAACCGCGAGCGTAAGGTAGACAACCCTTATTCAATTACTTTACTTATCATCACACCTATATTCGAGTAATACGAGGGTTTGGTGTGGCTCTAAGTACATATGCCAAAAGGAAACGTGTTTAAAAGGGATTGGATCATGAGTTAAAATGTGATAACCATTTTAGGTTCAATAATCAACATCACAATTGGGGGGGGGGGACCTATATGACCATTTAACGAATACGATAGTCGAATGAGCTGGGGAAATTTCGAGGAAAATGGTTACGGCCTCGATTTGGATTTGCTAAACATCAAGGATAGCGAGATTGGAGTGCTTTGAGATTTTTCTTCACATGAGCTTTATCCTCAACAAGGGATTCAAAGTATCATTCACAAATCAATAATGTAAAATGAAAAATCTATTGTTTTGGTTTTAATTTCAATTTATTTTTTGAGTGATATAGTCACCAAGCCGGTGTTTGGCGCAGGCCATCACTAGTAGTGTTAACATGGATGCATGATAAAAGAGAATTAGTGCAGTGTGTGACATTATGGAATAACACAAGTCAACATTTGTAATAATGGCAATAATTACAATGATGACAACATGATGTGTGCGAGTATGTGGTTTGAATCCTTTGATGGATCACTTTAATGTCAGATCCCATGATATATGGGAGGGAAACATGATAACAAGGAGTGAGATGAAAATTGAGAACATTCGTTCCCTAGGATTTCGGGATATAAAAGAAGGAGTGACAAGAAGGAGGTTGATAATATGGAGTTTAGAGTGTAATTGTCTCTACTCCACAATATGTATGATAGTTAGCATATGTCATCAACACATAGGTAGTCGAGGTTTACTTTCGATCAAATTGACTAAACCATCAAACAATGCTAGCGTTGCAAGGAAACAACCATGAATCCTCCAAACATAGGGGTAGCAATAGAGAAGCAAGTGAAGCAAACCAAAGACATTTGCAACCAAATATAATAAAAGAAAGAGCCCGCACACACACACACGTGTATATGTATATGTATATACATAATATATGAAGGCTATTTAGCTCATGAAATAAGGAGGCAAACACCTATGATTGTGTGGTTTATAAGGGATCTTAAGATCATGTCCATGGGTGCAATGGGCCATAACAACAGAGGTTCAAGCTAGTATACATACATAAACATGCTTTAGACAATGTTATGTGAGGAGGTATTCAAAACATCTTTCAGTCTACTTAAGTAAGGATGTCATCTTTTATAAATATCATAATGCATGATAAACACTGACACCTAGATCAAGGTGAAGGAACAACAACTATGTTCTTCATACAATACATTTTCTTTCTACTATTGAAGCCCTTAAAATGTAGAGGATTATTACAAGGTCTTAGACAATTGTTGACAAAGAATACCACTTACAAAACACTTTGGATGTCGATACAACTAGAGAAATGAGGAGTAAGAGATGACAAACAACAACATTCATTCTATTATGGCAATGAAATCCCAAATGCAAGATCGTCATTCATGCAAGATGTAATGAAGTTAGCTTTGTCACGTGATGAAGATTATGACATGATTCATCAAAAAAAAGACTTAAAGCAACAATGTTATCATGTTTCGTGTACATGATGAAGTTGAGCAAAGGTTGTTCACAAGTAGATTTCACATGATGGTCATACGGGACTTCAACACCACCCATGGATCAAACATTGTCACATGTTGTAGAACATACCAGAGATTTATGATTTTAGCAAGTCATTTCAAGTTTTTCATCGAAACAATGAGATTGATTTGAGAGTAATTACTATTAGATTCAATGCAGGAGGATCAAACATACTATAACGAGATCCAACCACATGGATGTGATCTTTAATATTGGCGCCTCAAAAACTTCTCTTTTGTGACTATTCCTATAAGAGAATATAGTAATGTTTCTACCTTAGATGTTAGAATGTGCAATACACCCGCATCCTTCAAGGGTTACATGTTGATGGACTCATGCTCACACAAATCAGAACATATCCTCTAAACCCAAAAAACGACTGGTCCACTAATCCACTCATTCTTGAAAATCACCGTGTTGTTCTCGCTTGCTTATTATGCATCTTCGGACGGTCAAAACAACAACAACCATCATCATCAATTTGACATTTTGTTAATGTATGACCACTTGTTGCAATGACAATATACCAACGTTTCATGGTAAGTTCCACAACCATGGAGAGGCCAAGAAGAATGCACAAAAAGCTTAGGAAAAGGCAAAATTTGAAATTCCAAGTGGTTTAAAGTGTATAAGGTAAAGGCTTTGGACTTTGCAAAGTGTATGGGACTTAAAGCATGCCCATCAGTTTGGGCACAATGGCAAGCAAATTAACCAATGTTTTTTTTGAGTTGTAGGACCACCGAGACTTGAGGTCCACCAACCCCCACATTTGTTGTAAGTAGCTCCGGTGCAACATTCTACAAGTCCGACCCCATCACATTTCCCTTTAATGATGTGTGGCCTCTAGCAATGCCACCCACTAGTTTTCCACTCTATGGTCATGACAAGTGAGAAATGAAGTAGGATCTTATGACAAATTCATAACACTGCTAAGCAAGTACATGATGGTCTCTTCCCAAAGAAAGATGTTACCAAAAACAAAACAAAAAAAATTATAATAATTTACAAATGCTTGTTGAAAAGTTCACAGCACACAACCTAAATGATCCCCATAAATAGGGAATCCCAGAATTAGGATCAATTATGCTCATGTGAGACATGGTCCCATGGAAAGCAACCAAGGAGTTATATAATGTTATGCTATTTGGATATTAGCTACAATCCAGTTGGGGGTCATGCTCTACCTAGTTGGGGATTGAGGTTGGGAAGTAGACATGCTTGCTCAGCTTAGAGGTGGCACTCTTGGGCCTCAAACGGTTGCCCTGGGCTAAATCACAATTGTGTTTGGCTAGGCCTTGCCCCTCCCATGCCTCCTTCACTGCCTGGTCTTCCTGCCCGCACCTGTGTAGGAACTCTTCCCCATTGAGAACCAATTTGACAAGTGTATTGTCACATTGGCTCCCAACGGGGGAAAATTCCCACACAGGTGCAGGCAATGAAGGAAGCGTGGGAGGGGCGGGCCCCAGCCGAACACATATGTGATTTAGCCCAGGGCCAAAAGGTTCAGGTGGCGCTGCTTCGATCTAACAACCCCGCTAGACTCCTTCTCGACCTAACGGCCCCACTTGGCCCCTTTAATATCCATGGTACAATTGGCGTTGCCCAACCATGTTGGGTACGCTCTTAGGATTTGCACTTGGGACTTCGCCATTATAGCTCGCCATATATCATTAAGTATTATTTTTTTCCTTCCCCTTTTTTATTTGCTTCTATAAGGACCCACGAGGTTGAGACTTTCGCCTCTAAGAGCATGATCACACATTATACACCAAACGCTAACACAAAGGGGTGCTAAATCTAGCGACATTATTTAGAGGGGAGTAGTTTCATTATAAATCCCACACATTCACTTTATATGGGTCTCATGATCAAAACTAATGTATCACAATACATAAGACCTTACATAGAAATAGTTGAAGCTAAGATTTTAGTTGGTCAAAGATTGGGAGGTTTTGATAGTTGATTCTCTTATGGAGAAGTTGAAAGTTGGGCCGCAATATGCCCAAGCTATTATGACATGGGAGAATTCTCCAGGCCCCGCCATCAATACAATAGCAGTCAGACCTTACACATGGGTCCAACACATGTTCCATTGCGGAGCGTTGTATAGAGAACCAATGAGCATGTTCTTTAAAATGGACTTAGATGTAGCGGTGTAAAGGGGATCCTACATTACATACAAAAATAACATTGAGCCGCTCCTGCAACTGTGGCACCGAAGTTGGCCATTGAGCTTCCAAGTTTAATGATGGACACAAGGAAAAGGGGCCGAAGAGGAGAACGGGTCCATGGGTGAGGACAAAGCTCCAAATGATAATGTATTGGTCTTGGTCTTACCATCATGATGGCTCGAGACCCGACCCGTTAACTTATTGGGACGTTAGGACCAACGTTCGAAACTTCAACAGCCGACGGCTGCTTCATGGCAACCACAAAAACTAGGTCATTTTAGATCGTCATTTTTTAATGTTTTTTATTGTCATATTGACATTCAAATTGGAATAAAAAAACACGTTCTTTATCAATACTCATGCAGTGTTGTAGAGGCTCTCCGCTCTGCTTTACAAGTGTTGGCATGTCATTTCCACATGAGACATAGGCTAGGGGTTTGTGGTTCTAACATGAACTCGTCCATTGTGAAGGTGGAAACGTGGTGATTTATATTTCAACCTCTAAGTGACTATTTTAAGGCGATTTGACTCTGGAAATAGAGTTGGAGACCCTGAATTAGTGTAGTGGTGTCAAATTGAAATAAGCAGCCCTCAAACTTGTAGGGGAGTTTTTTAAAAAAAATTAAAAAATTTGGAGCCCCTTCATCTACAATGGATGAGTTTACGAGATGCCACGAATCCCAAACCTGAGATATAAGCCAATACCATCCAAATTATGAATGCCATGTGGCAAATTTTGGAGGGTGGGGAAAGGGAGGATTCTTCCTCAAAATAGAGAGCCCCATATAGTATGTTTCTCATCATGTCCTTATGATATTATAATCACCAACTCCATAGCTGGATTGTAACCATAATTAAACTAACCAGAGGTAAATAGTATGGTCATATTTATAGTGTGATTTACCCCGAGCAACTTTATAAGTCCACAATACACACCATCATCCAAGATAATGATGTGCAACCCCAGTTGCACCTGGGCCTTCAACAACTTACATTTTTTCATTTTAATTGTGGGAAAATTAGATTGACAACTCTTGAGAATATGAATCTAAAGAGCCCAATTTCGCTACCTAAATCTAAAAATCAAGGAAGGAAAAAACCTCAAAATTTAACACCAAGAGCAAGTTGATATTTGTCAGGTCTTCATTGCGTCCAAATGTCTAAGAGTAGGGAGTGGTTTTGGTGCACATGGAGAGAGCACGAGAAGCTCTACATAATGAATTGATTGTTTGTGAAAAAAGAGCAAAATTTGAAGGAGATATCGTCATGTGAAGCAATTGGAGGTGTGTCATATCCCAAGTGGATGAACCAAGCCACATTGGACTTTTAAAAAAAATCCATTTTATCATTCTCACTGATATGTGCATTTAGGTTGACATCACAAACATGTTGACTCTTTACCCATGAAAATTATCTAGGGTCAAAACCATATCACAAAAACTTTATCACAAAAGCTTTTTTTTATTCATCCATATATTAGCCACCATGGTTTAAAAAAAATCATATGTTTTGTTACTATGCTTATAAATATTCAAAATAGTGTGGAATGTCCATAAACCATCATGGGTCAACCTAATTGCACATAAGGTAGACGTGCCTAATCGGACACTTGTATTTGAGTGATATATGCTTCGGTGTGGCTCCAAGAACAAATACCAAAAAGACAAATGTTTACAAGAGATTGAATTGCGTGCTCAAAATACGATAACCATTCTAAGCTCAATAGTCAACATTGTACACTACTCATCCATTTGGGTTAGTTCACTGGACCTTTGAGTAAAATAATTGTATTATGTGGGCCCCCCAAACAAAGTAGCAATATTCGGTTAATATTCATACACACATGCAAACCCTTGAAAATTTCGGCGGAATTATATTCTTGATGAAGCATTGTTCACCCCCACAATATTCACTCAAAACCTATTCATAGCATCAATATTCACTGAAAACAGTGACACCATTCACAATAGTATGATATTCATACTTTTCAAACCAACACTATTCACTATTCATATGGCTGTGAGTTTCTTCCTTTTATTTAAGTTTCTTCCCATGAAGGTAACTTGAAGACGGTGGAGGCCCATGCCAAATTCTGCATGTAGAAATTGAACTTAGCCATACGGTTTAGTAATACTATGCATAATAAGGGGGGGGGGGCAATGAAGCCTTTTAATGACCATGAGAATCTTCACCTTGGTAATGAATAGGATATCCACATGAGCTCCAAAAAAATATGAGGAAAGTGGCTACATCCTTGACTCTTTGACTTTGTTGACCATCTTGTACTAAATTAAGCATCCAAATTAGCGTGTGTTACTATGCAGAGTTACGCAGTGCAGTAACGTCCTATTCACGAGTTCACTAACGAAAGTTCAATATGGTGTTCGGACATCATGAACATAAATGTCTTTTCTTGGTAAAATGTTACATTCTCGTTACATAGTTATGGCATTGTGTAACTCCGAATAGTAACATACACTAATTACGATAATCCGTGTAGTTGGGAAAAAGTAACCATTTAAGACACCTGTTGAGTGCATATGTTCTCATCCAAACCAACATCAACATCCATTTCACAATAATGTCCACTACCACTACGATGCTACTACAATATATACATATAAGGGCCACGTCACACACAAGCCAAGAGCCGTGACCATGAAATTATGAGAGGCCAAAAGAAAGTATTCACAGGTTGTCCCAAGACATCTCCAAAATATGTAGTGTGGTCATGGACCCTCAAGTGTAGTGTGAAGTCATATGTGACCGGGCCCTCAACCAAATGTTATTTCAATGAATTTCTATTCATGCGGGTCCTCACACATGATAAAATAGAATAAATCAACGGTTGTGAGCATTCGGAGTGCCATGGTCTCCCAATATTGTGTTAGGCCTACCTCCAAGAGGTGGTTTTTGAAAATAGTCAGAGTGACCATGAAACATGATCCATTCGATGCCATGTAGGAATCCATGTAGACTTTACATCCATCTTGCATTCACATACTCCGTTGGTCCCTCAAGCATAGTGTGAAGCGACCTTGGACCAGCTCCGCCTTTCCACCAATGAGAGTGCTTGAAGTGCAATGGTCACGGGCTCTCAGTGAGGTGGCCCTAACATAGCCTAGGCAACTCCTTTATCCTTTGAAAATAAAAATAAATAAAAACCCTACGCTATTTCTACGAGACTAGGGTACTCTATGGCAGAAATGATTGACCTAGCTTTACAAGCTTGGGCCCCCCGGCCAAGTCCCTGGTTGAGGCATAAAGCCGGCCGGGGGTGGAGGGCAAGCGAATCCGAGTCGTCCTCTCTGGACGCACGAGATTCAAACGGCACTTTCACTTTTTGGGTCGCCCGAACGCTTGCCCGGCTTGCTGCCCGATTTTATATAAGACCAGTGATCCGGGAGATTTTTGGGCATAACCGGTTGAGATCTTAGTGTTTGCAAGTCCAACCGGTGGCATGTTGACATTCTCCAGGTTTCTTTTATTAAATTGGGGTTTATTCTATAAATCTCTCTAAAAATGATCTGTAATTTTCTTGCAGTCTTGAACTTCAACCGGTTATTTCTCAAATTCAACCGGTTCATCTATAACTAATTGCCGGTTGGGCTAGGGCGAACCGACCCATACATTGGTACCTTACCGGATGTCTAGTGATGTCACATTTGAATGAATCGGCCCTCAACCTCATAGGGGGTCTTTTTGTATTGAAGCCACTTCATCCACGATATGTAGGATGGTTGATTTTAAGTGAGTGCCACGAATCCCCAGCCGTTCGCCCTCCCCGGTAAGGTACGAATATAGGGGTTGGTTCGCCCCAACCTTGCCGGTTCTCCCCGATCATAGTATAAGACAGGTATGTGGCCACACTAGGGGAACTTGCAGCTCCACAAGACAAGGTGGACGGGTCTTAAATGGTTACTTCTTCTCCGACTAGCCCGCGTCTCCTAGGGTATGGAACACGTGATTTGCACGAGATGGTTAGCAAATCTAAATCGAAGTTGCATCCACTTTCCTCATAATTTTGGAGCTCGTATGAACAAAGATATCAGTATCAAAGAATATTTTTTCCGCGCTCATTATATGGTCATCCCCCTCACCCATACACACACAAAAACAACCGTGTTGACTATTGAGGTTACAATGGTTATCCAATTATTTCGGACACATGTCTTCTTGGTATCCACTTTTAAGGCCTCATCACACCACACTGCACCGCATACCATTCAAATATAGGTGTCCAGTTAAGATAAGTAACCAAATTAGGCACGGAAAATGTTTAATCTGGTTAACTATCGTGAGTCATAAAGGTTGTCACTTTGATTCTCAACATCGGATTTGACATGCAAAAACTATAAAATCTCAAGTGAAAGCACACTTGTCTTTAAATCTCAGAGAACAATGCATTGCCAAAGTTTAGTCGACCTCAAGACATGAATTTTTCTCATTTTTAGGGTTATTTTGACAACGTTCTTCTCATTCTTTTGAAAGTTGGCTTCTTGTACATTATAGTGTACTCCCAAATGAATCAAAATATGTAATTTATTATCTCTCGAGGTGAATAGGAATGTTCAACCTACATGTGTGGATGGGGCAAATGGATCTTTCATTGGTTATGCAGTAGAAATGTATTTCACATATGAGGATAAACGGTATCCAGGAAAATTAGCAGATTTCAATTATGCCACTTCAGGTTAGCATTGTCAATCATATAGGATTGACTTCAAAAATAGAGTGGTTATATGAGGGACATGATTATTAAATGAAAATGTACGGTACTAGTGTACAATGTAACCAATTTCATTCAACACCATTTTAGAAAAAAAAGTCAAGAATTTGTTTTGGACATTGTACCTAGAACAATACATATTTGAATGTTGTATATATTAATTTCTAAATAAATAAATATTTTACATGTACTTTTATGGCATATATATGATCATGTTGATTTACATGATCAATGCATAGATTTTGTAGTGATGCATAATTGTGTAAAGTCAACTACCCTTTGGCAATCCATTGTTCCCGAGGTTTTGTCAAATCATGCTATTTCTTTTCAAAAATGTGTCACATGAATATTTCTCTGTTCATACGAGCTCCAAAATTATGAGGAAAGTGACAAATCATTTTTAGAGGGATTTATAGAATAAACCCCAGTTTAATAAAAGAAAACCGGAGAATGTCAACATGCCACCGGTTGGACTTGCAAACACTAAGATCTCAACCGGTTATGCCCAAAAATCTCCCGGATCACTGGTCTTATATAAAATCGGGCAGCAAGCCGGGCAAGCGTTCGGGCGACCCAAAAAGTGAAAGTGCCGTTTGAATCTCGTGCGTCCAGAGAGGACGACTCGGATTCGCTTGCCCTCCACCCCCGGCCGGCTTTATGCCTCAACCAGGGACTTGGGCCCCCCGGACCAAGCTACGTTAAAATGTGACCAAGTGGCATCCACCCACCCACATTACGACACGTGTCCAGTCAACGACTACTAATAATACCACCCGTAACTTATGCTGCTATGTTGTGTTAGTTTTTGAATGTTTGCCTTGATGATTCAAGATGCTGCCCGGCCACAAATAGCTGCCTGGCAGTGCCATGTCATCACTCTGGTTTTAAATTTCAAACTTTCGTATAACGAGAGGTGCTGACCGAGTCTGCCTGCCCAAAACGAGGCTGCCACATGGACAAAAAGCACTTCCATCAACCAAATGATGAGGTAATTGCGAATAAAATTAGGTAGTTTTTCAAATTAGGACCTCGATTAGTTAGAGCATTTGAAATTTTGCCTCGTCCCAAAGATTCCCACTGCTGCATGAGCATGGGTTTGGGAGTTTTATCTAAACTGGGATGCTTTGTAAAATTTTAAAAATTTCAACAAGTTTCCCTCGCCTTTTATCTGCAGCTTTCAGCGTGCGTTGCCACGTAGGCCGCTTGCCCACTATAGTTAACTAGATTTTTTTCAATACATTTTAGAAAACAACTATAGTTAACTAGAAAAATTCCAATCATTATTAATTATTCAAAGAAGTTCGCCTCCTGATTTGCTTCAGTTGAGGTCTTCAATATGCTTGGGTCATTGAGGATCATCAAGAAATGCGTTTATATGATCACTCACAGTGTTGGGCTCCGGAACAACCTCCATGTACACCACCAACACAAATAACACACTACACTAAATAGGATATTTAGTGTTTGATTATATTTAATGTTGTCACCACCCTACCTTGGTCAATACTAATTTTCAAATTTTTGACAATTAGTGTTAGAAGATATTTGAAGAAATGTTGGAATTCTTTTTTTATCATTGTTTTTATTTCACATCCCTACTAACACTAAATTCAAACATGTAATTTCCACATATTACCATAGTTGATGTTTAGTGTTTGAGTTTACATTTAATGTTACTTACTTGCATAGGGTTATTGGTATTTAGTGTATGCGTTCATATTTAGTGTATCAAATACTAAATATCCTATTTAGTGTAGTGACACTACAACACTACAACATAATTCTGCGAACATGCTATGCTCAACTTTAGTTAACTAGATATAACTATAGTTAACTAGACTTTTTGGCAGACCAAATTTAAAACAACTATAATTAACTACATTTTTTGGCAGGTCAAATCGCAAACAACTATAGTTATGAAAGGCAACTAGTTAACTAATAGTTGAATTAGTTGGTTAGTTGTCCAAGGTCTGAAACATGCCCAACCGTAGAGGGAATCTGGTGGGGTAGGGTTCGTATGTGCCAACTACACTAAATATGCTATTTATTGTCACCGAGTCTAAATGTCTTGCTCAATTCTAATCATAAACCGCGGTGTAGTATCACCAATAGTAAATGTTCATGAGAAGTAATTTCAATTACATAAATATTTATGAATGTTGATACACAACAAGTGGGCTTGCTCCTAATAAGGTACGCAAATGTTATATGATTATGTTTCTTGATCGGACACCTGTACTTGATTGGTGTGTGTGGTTAGGTGAGGATCAAAGAATAAACACCATAAAGACATGTGTTTGAAAGAGATTGGACTACGTTTTCAACATCTATAAAACTTCAATTGAGAGGACCTATGCTTAGTCAAGGAATCAACAATTGTGCACCTTCAATAACCATAACTAAATAAGGGGAAATCCGATTCTCAATCAAATTTTTGTTGATGTTTCATCATAGATTTGCTAATACAATACAACATAAATTTGACATAAATATAACCAATAAAATATGGAGAACGAGAAGGAGAAAAACCCATCAAATAACACCCACACACCTTATACAAGGAGATCAAAGCATAAAATGCAACTTCATCTTATAAACAATGCGTCCTCGTCGACTCGTAAATTGTTCATTCTTGAACTAGTGATTGAGAATTGTATCGCCACGTGTCAAAAACTAAGAACTAATTGCCAAGAAAGGGGGACCGTTTTCTTTACGAGCACGGAACGGAGGTTGAGCCAACTTCATTCAAGATTGGTGGAGGGTAAAAGGCTACGTGACCTCACGAGTGATGTGAGATGCCACTCCTTTGCACATCGGCATGTGCCTTTGCTTGCAATTCCATGGGCGGGTCGTGGCGCCCAAGGCTTGAAACTTGTAGGCTTTTTATGTGCGTTACACTTACAAGTGTACTCGGTGTGCCTCCGCTATTTGTTTCCCTTGTAGATGGCTCAAGCAAACTATCGAGTCATTTTGTTAGACATAAGTTGATGATTATCAATGTGGCATTTAGGATGTTTTCTCTCTCTCTCATATATATATATGGTATTTAGTGTCACATAATATTTGTAATTACGTAGTGCTAAACTTCTTGCTATAGATTTCATTCTTTACATATGAGTACACCTTTCACACCTATTACTGTGACACAATCTATTATGACTTTACATGATAAGTTTTGTCAATATGATTTTTTCCACCTTCGTCATTTGAAAATCCAATGTATTATATGCTCAAAAGTAGAAATACTAAAATATGTTTGAATACCCAATGTAGTAACTTCTTTTCTACAATTATTGTGGGTAAAGAATCATTATGTTGTTTAATATTATATAATATTATATGATTAAATATTGATATATTAAACCAAAACCCCCTCCCCATGGTAGGTGGTGGGAAACGAAATCCCAGTGCAACGATGATGATTGCCGGCTTCGTCACGTGACAAGAAAGAGCAAGGAGATGGGAAGTTGTCGGAGGATGACGGATGAATAATGTTTGGATGTATACCAATCAACGATGGATGTTTTTCAATATCTCAATGACAGTTAGAACATATCCTATTCGGATGGATGAACAAACAAGAAGCTCTGCTGGCACCTCCCTTTATGGTTCAGCCTCGGGTCCTACCCCATATCTACCACTTTTGATCTCAAATGTAGTTATTAGATTGAGTGTAATAGAGCCTAGGAAAAGGGGGTTCGGATGATTGCTGCCTTAATGGGAAGGAAACGAAGGTGGTGGGTGTGAAGAGAAGGAATTATCGTAAACGGGCGTACTTCTCATTCATACAACATAAAAGCCCCGAAATAGTATGCAACTCGGAGGTCATCTTTTTCAGTCGTTTTGACACTAGAATTAGCTTTAAACATCTTGAATTACTCTACTCGAGATCATTTGAGACGAATCGGCAACAAACCTATAAGGGGTCAAGTATTTATGTTGGATGGATGAGAGGCACGTTCGTATGCGATAAATTCCCTGTGTATGTTGGAGATGCCCGCCCATAGATGGAACATCGGGTCCTATCCGTATCTACCACTTGATATCTCATATGTATGCGACTTGTATATTGAGCGTGGTAGAATCTATGAAAAGGGGGTGATGATCATTGTCTTCATGTCTTAGGTAATCAATGTTTGGGGGCCGATTTGTAATGACCGGCTGTAATGTGGGATCGGTTCCTTGGCAAGCCATGTAGCAACGAGATAGGAAACCAATCCCTCATTACAACTGGTAACTGGTTCCCAAACATTGATTATTGGACGTAGTTGGTTCTCAAAACCTTTTCCTCCCATGATGTTTACACCGTTTATGGTATTAAATGTCACATGCATAATAGTGTCACCTGCCCTATTTTGAGGGATATGCTAGGTTACACTCATGACCAACAACTTCATCATTAGTGTCGCCTCATGACGCTTGGCCTTCAAGTGTGTTTACTATTATCTTGGCATGAGTATGTTCATTAGTGTTATTCAAGATGTACGCCTATGTTACACAATAGTCTACAAGTTGACTAAAAGTGTACGCAAGTGACACTTGACATTAGTATGCTCAATAGTATCTTCCTCTTGCATATTAAAATGTTAACATATGACACTTGCCACTAATATGCTCAATAATATCTTCCCCTTGCATACTAAACGGCAAAACTATCATCTCCAGTACCCCAATGTGCTATGCTGAATGTCATAATGCAAATATATTTTCACTAAAAAAAACTTATGTTGACAAATATTGACAAATAGTGAACGTGACACTTTGAGACCTCTAGGCATCTAGATTAGGCCCTTTGCAAATAGTGCATGTGATACTAAATACCATAAACAGTGTAGTACAAGGTTAGGAAAGGGGTGATTAAATATGACGTAAGATGTTTGTCCAGACGAACCACTAAGAACCTGACACGTCAGCAAGACGGCTCCAAAAACCGACTGCGGAGGGGAAAGAAGGTGTTGGAGGGGAGCCTACATGGCAGCGAGGTGGCCCCCACGGGTGCACCGTCGGGTCCTTCCCAGATCTACCACTTTCGATCTCAAATGTACGCAGATGGGAAGATTTAGAGTGGTAGAGGCTATGAAAAGAGATTGATGATCGTTGTTTCGACAGGAGGGAAAAACTAGAAGGTGTTGGAGGGAAGAAAGGAGCTATGGCAGCAATGGCGATGGAGGTGGCCCCACGGGTGCACTAGCTGCTGCGGCACTAACTTAAAAACCCCCGGGCTCTTCTCTTCTCGCGCTCATCCTTTGCTGTCGCCGCATTCTACTGCAAGCTACTCCCGCTCCCCTCGCTCTTTAATTCCGTTCACCTTAATCTCCATCTCTTTCGGATGCACTTTACGTCGCCGATTCTCTCGGTCTTCGGTTTGCACTTCAAACTATTCGCAGGCGGGGGCTGCTTCTTCGCTAACCGATGGTTGTTGCATTCTCGCGCCTCCTCTGCCTCCCTGCGACGAACAATGGCCAGCCTGCTGTGGATCCCGGGAGTTGTGAGTCTCTATAATCCTTCTCCCAGTATCTGTCTATTAGAAGAGTAGATTCTTTGCCGTGGCTTTAATAGGTGTCAATTGCGCGCGTTTCTTGCCGACTTTCGATTTTTGAATTTTCTTGTCGTTGTTGTTGTGGCGAACTGTTCGGTTCTCGCGTTCCTGTACTTTCTTGCGACGCCTAAGTGAGAGAGTTTGATTCTTGTACCTGGACTGGCCTCAGTCCGTTCTTGCTTTGAAATCTTTTGCAGGTGGAGTGTCTGTAATTTTTTTTGGGTGTGATTTTCTGCCTTTTTTAGTGTGGTAGTTGTTTTCTTTAAGGCGGGTTGGACATGGTCTGTACTTGAAGAGCTGAAGTGTAGAGTCTCCGAGAGGCAATCAAGGTCGTGTAGTAGTTTGCTTACAGTTTCTTCGCGGTGTTGCTTTCCTCCTGGAGAGGTACCATTGAAAATTCTCTACAGCTTGATTGTACAAGTCATGCACCTCGAGTGCTCTCTATGTAATGTAGAACGGAGGTCTAATCTCGATGAACTATAAATACTTCACGAGCACCTGAAGTAGTTTCTCTGTGCAGCAGTTACACTTTGCAGAAGATTTCATGCAATATCTACATGGATTTTTAAGTTGTTTACGCAAAAGAACCAGCAGTCAACTGCATTGTCACACATAATACTCTTGGCCTACACATCCTTACCAAATTGCCTGCAATGATAGGTTACTGATCAGGATCACATGATAGGTCGCCGATTCTCTCGGCTTCAGTCCAAACTTGGGTTTCTGATCAGTGACCTCCAATGTCCACTCCTTGTCTCCCGTGGACTTTGCGTTGGTCCAGAATTGCGCTCTCTGGGACCCACATTACACGGCGTTGTTGAATTAGTCTGAATTTGTTACTGAATATATTATCTCGTCGTTTCAGGGATGTCGCAGGTTGTCCTCAGGAGGACGAGAGACATTTCTAGGAGTACCGGAAGATCACAATCAAACAAGCTACCATGGTAGATAAAATCGTGGTGAGATACTAAGAGTGGTACATGAAGTTTGCGTACACCGGCCTCTTGTAAAGTATCAGATAAAAATGGGAAACGACGTCGAAGGAATAGAAGGTTACGTTTATCCCCACGATCGACACACATGGATTGCGAAGTATGGCCAGAAGGTAGTCCTGAGTTTGTTAGATTGCGAGAACAGCAACCTCTTGGCCTTTAGCAAAACAGCTTCAGCAACAAATGCCGCTTTTTACTGCCACAAGACCCTCTACAACACTATTTTTGATCCTGGTTTCCCGTTACCAGCGGAGTTGAAAGTGATCGAACAGAAGCTTGTAGAAAAGCTTGGAGGTGAAAAGAAAGTAACGAAGGTTGCTGCAGTTGCTCCTGAACAACAACCAGGATTTGTTGCTGGAGAGGCGAAGGAAACTAAAATCCCTCGAGTTAAGGGAGTTAGTTCTGTGAAGGACAAATCTCGAGAGGGCATTCAAAGTTCTTTTACTGATCTCAACATATATGTTGTCACGTGGAACATGAATGGCAAGGTGAGGAAACCTAGAGAGTACCTAGAATACTTGTGTGAGGATGAATTTACTCTAGAAACAGGTCAACTTTGAAATGTCCAGACACTGCAGTACCATATCTATATGTAATTGTAATGGCAGTCAGCCGCTGCTATATTGAAGAGCATTCAAATATGGAGGAAACACACGTGAACGAAATGAATGCGGGAGGGTTCCTGTGGTATTTCATTACCATCCGCTCATACGTGATCTTCTGTTTTTGTTCTTTCTTGCAGGTACCTGGCAGCAACTTCGCCGATCTCCTTGATGTATCTGGGGACCATGATTTCTTCATTGTTGGTCTTCAAGAAGCACCTAACGTTGATATCAAGAGTTCTCTCTCTGAGATTTTGGGGGTTAAATATTGGTGCGATCTCTCTTTCCTTCATAAACCCAACCTTTTGCAATTCTTGCCTACAACTCTGGTATTTTTAATATGGTTTGTGCACTGCACTGCATGTGAATTTGGTGTTCTTGTCAAGTATGCCTCATAGACAATTTACTGAAATGTTAGAAATGCGAGATCAGATTGTAAATTTACATCTTTTGTAGTCCTCAATGGAACGTTTTGTAAAAGCATGAAACTAGCTTGCTGACAGTTAGTTGCGGTCCTGATGATGCAGTTTGATTGAGTCGGCTGTGTTGATGTCGCTCCAACTCTTCATATTTGCTAAAAGGTCTCTCAAACCCTTCATTTCAGGTATGTTGTCATAGCAAGATAATTTTCCCACTTGACGTGTATGCTTGCTCCCTCATGAAAGGGGTTTGATCTTCAGTTATTTACATCAATAGCATCCTATATGTGAATCGAATTGATTCGGTCCTTGCACCGAGTCCTGACATGTTTTCTGGTTTTCTCATTGGTTAAAATTGAGCCATAAATCTGATGGCGAGTGCTTGTTGGATTTAGGTGCCAAGGTGGATAGAATCTGGGAAAAACCCTTCAGTGGTTATATGGGTGCTCAGAAGGGCGCTGCAGCAGTCAGGTTGCGTTTCAAAGAGAAGTCGTTGCTCTTCATCACTTGTCACTTAGCTCGTGAGTTTTCTCCTAACTGGAGCTGTTCTACATGATGACATATGTCCTTCATCTGTTGTATGATGTTTCACCATATTTGAGTTGTGCAGATTTTGCACGAGGATGCATGAATCTTATTTTATGAATGTGGGAATATTGCATGATGTATTAACATCTATACTTCTGTATGCAGCTCATGAATGCAACTTGGAGACGCGTAATGCGCAGTATTCACGCATATGTCGCAATGTATTTGCAAGGTCAACTTCATCATGGTCTTGTGTGCAACCAACAGCAGTAGCAGATGAGATAGACAGGAAGGTTCTGGGGGTGGCATCCAACCTTGTTGAAGATTCTGATGTGGTAGTCTGGCTTGGAGATCTCAACTATCGTCTTGAATTGCCACGATGCTCAGTAATAAGCATGATCAAGAGCAAAATGCAAGAGGTAAACATTTGTCCCCTGACGTCATTTATGTTGTTTGTGTACATAAATTTCATCTAGTTAATTCACCCAAGTCAGCCTTTAATTGGATAATATTGTATGTCTATTGAATGAATCATGTACATATGTGCTGATTCATAAAAGATGCTTTGTGTTCTGTTTGGCAGTTGTGGGCCAATGATCAGTTGTCTAGAGCACTTCGAAAGGGTCATGTGTTCAAAGGCTTTCAAGAAGGCCCACTGTTATTCCCACCAACATACAAGTATGATGTTGGAACAGACGACTATGACACCAGCTCCAAGGTATGTTTCCCACCCTCTTCAAATGCCAAATAGCGTGCTTGAGAGTGAGTATTGTAGAAATTTTGAAATACTCAGAGATCCGCAGATGAAGGTGATCATGTGTTCCTGGTTCCTGAACTCTTATCCATTGTGCAGGAGAGAGTGCCATCTTGGACAGACAGAATCCTCTACAAGGTGAAGACCGTCAAGGCTGAGTTGCGGGGTTATGATGCTATCAGCTCTTTGAAGACTTCTGACCATCGGCCTGTCAAAGCACATCTTGCTTTCAAAAACGTTTAGCGTGATTGCTAGAAGCACATTGCTTCTTCATCGCCCCTGAAAAGTCACTGACAGCAAGTGGTCCTGGCATATATATATCAGAGCCACCATGCCATTGTATTAAGTTACATACAAACAACACTCAATTGAGTCAATAGCTTCTAAATGCAGTGTACTATTACTTTCCCACTTTTAGATAAGAGTAAAGTTTTGATAGAGTACAAAAGAAAGGGCTTCTTGTTGGCCCAGGTAGAGATGAGGTTAAGCCGACCGTAGCTTACAACGGTGTACACTTTTCTCCTATGAATCTTTACCAAAATTCTATTCCATCGCACAACTGGAGTGTACGCCATTTTCTTAGAAGAGCACTGAGAGATTCAGCTGTGCATGTATGGCTTTCATTCTTCATCTTCACCAATGAATGGGAAGAACCAACCGCTAGTTACAGATGAACTGCTTGAGTTTGAGAAATAATTGGTTGAACTTCAAGACTTCAGGAAAATTACCAATCATTAAAAGAGAATCTATGGAATATACTGAAGAAAACTGAAAGATCACAACATGTAACCGGTTGGACTTGGCAACACTAGGATCTTGACTGATTATGGCCAAAAATCTCCCCGGATGTTGATCTTCACCAGGGGATTTCCAATTTGCAATCATGCACTTCCTGATGGCCACTAGAATTGTATGAAGGAAGATTGCTCTTAAATGGTAATTTATTCTGACTAGCCCACTTCTAGGATATGAAACACATGATTAGTATGAGATGGTTAGCGCATCTGAATCAAGGCTGTAGCTACTATCCTCATCATTTTTGGAGCTCATGAATATCTTATTCCATTATGGAAGTGAAGATTCTTGTCTCATGAAACGGTCATGTAGGTGCCCCAATTATTATTGTGTCTGGAATGGTTATTATATTTTGAGTATACAGTGGAATTTCTTTTAAACACATATCTCTTTGGTATTTGTTCTTGGAGCCACACCAACCACACCAACCACATCTTGATACCACTCAAATATGGGTGTCCAATTAAGATAAGTAACAACATGAATTTTTTATGCAACATTTCTTTGATTCTCTTTGTGGAAGAGAGGTGTTTCTCCAATGCCAAGATTGGGCACTAACATGGCTCAAACTCATGCTTATGTTAATAAAATAAGGTATGTGAGTGTCATATGGTTCATTTTTCATGTTCTCCAACTTCTACGAATTAGATTTACACAACAAAACTTGTGTTGCATTAGCAAATCTATGATGAAACATCTGCAAAAATTGGATTGAAAATTGGACCTTCCCTTATTTAGTTATGGGTATCGGAAGTGCATGTTTGTTGATTTCTCAACTGGATACATAGGTCCTCCCAATTGTGTTCACTATTGAGTGAGGAGTAGTTATTAATATTTGAAGACATAGTCCAATTTTAAGCATGTGTCTTCATGATGTTACTCTTTGATCCTCACCCAACCACATACTAATAAAATATAGGAGTTTGATTAAGAAAACGAGCTACTTAAGACCCATCTACCTCATGGGTGTGTACATTGCAAGTGGAATGTGAAAGTCTCACATGAAATAAGACAATTTTTTTTTTAAAAATAAAATCTTCAGCTAAAGTATGTGGGCCTTATGTGGTCACTCTTTGTAAACTAGACACCTATATTTGAGTGGTATATGGAGAGGCTTGTAGTTAAGAATGGACATCAGAATACATGTGTCACTTACAATGAGATTATATTTGCTCATAGCATAGACACCATTTTGGGTTCAATAGTTAACACACTTGAGAGGGTCTATGGCACCATTTTAAGAGAAAGAAAAATCTTCTTATGTGATCTCCTATAAGGGCACAATTCCATGTGCTCGTCGTTCTAGCAAAGCAAAAAAGAGTTCACAACACTGGCGGAACTTTTGCAAGTATCTTCAAGCATCTTAATGGCCAAGCACTTTCATGTGGAGGGAGGGGGGGGGGGAGCAAACATATGAGAGAGTACATTTGCCTTGTTGTCCAACATACAAGTTGAAACTTGACCCTCAATTCACTTACCCATTTTGAATGTTGCACGACTAGATTGATGGAACTTTATGCTATGAAAATGAAAATAACATTAAAAATTATGAAAATTCCAGGCAAGGTTTGAATAGTAAGAATATGGAATTATGAAAATTAAATATTGTGAAATACAACATTCCCAGACCCACACCAATATGTGTATATAGATCAAGTTTTTTTTTCTTCTAGATTAAAAATCAATGTCCGGGTTTTGGAAATGATAGGAGTTCAAATCCCCCTTCTCAAACTTTAGCTATCCCTTACAATTGTGCCCGCCATTGACTCTTGTTTTCCAAGGAAAATTAATGTAGACTTCCATAAGGAGGGGGGACCGGGTCCAAATTTTTGCCATCTAGTGGCTTTCGCTGACTTTGCTGACACATGGAAGTGTGCCCTAACTTTTGCATCTTAACTCCAATTTTGGAACTTGAAATGTTAGGATGTGTGGTTTGCAATTCTTGGCTAGATGAAGCATTTCTTGTTTCAATCCACAGGTCAATATCGTAACTGGAGTTGGAAGTGTCTTCTAGAAGCCACACATCATAAGTTTAGTCCATCTCCCAACCATTTCACTTGGAGGTGACAAAGTAACAACTTTACCAACACATGGTCAGCTAGAGAGGGAATTATCATATACGAGCACACCTCTCATTCATCCAACATAAAAACCCTAAAATAATATGCAGCCCGAAGATTACTTTTTAAGTTGATTTGACACCGGAATTAGTTTCAAAAACCCCGAATTAATCTGCTTGAGATCATTTGAGTTGAATCAACAACAAACCTATAGGAGGTCAAGTCTTTGTGATGGATGGATGAGAGGTACGCTCGTATACAATAATTCCCTCTCCCCGGGTCAACCTTAATGACAGAAAAATGCCTATTCCATCCATCCATCCATCCATCCATCCCAATGTCATTAGAAAGCAAGTCTTTCACTTTTGTCATTGTCACCTTTGAGTCGTTTGCTTTCACGTGACTGACCCCTTCACTTTTCGGAGACTTACGTAAATTTGTCGTTACGGAAGTTGATGGGCATCACTTAACTTAATAAGTAAACATCCCGTCATTTCTTGCTTTTCATGGCCCCATTGGCGTCAAAATCATTCACACGAATTTTACAAATTACTCTCAAAGTACAATGTGCAAGGTACACACAATGATGATCTACCTCTCGTGGCTCGATGCAAGCCAATGAGGTGCATTTTTATTTTTATTTTATTATATATATAAATCAATATCTTAGATTGTGATTGCCGTTTTTTCATGTCTACGGTTGCCTAATCATTTCACAAGAGTACGGTAGGTACCTTCCAAAGATCACTAACCATTTGTACCTCACTCATGTTGTATGAGGAATGACAAAACCGTAAAAAACAAATTTGGTTTCATGATAGCAATCCAAAGGCTTGAGGGTATAGCATTTTCTAAGATGTACTATAAAACGTAATTTGTGAGGTTTTTTTTTAAAAGAATTATCTGAGGCATCAACAACGGATCACAATTCACATCATTCTGTACGGTTAGAAATGTAAAAACAATGTTGTTGATATTATCATAGAAGTAGAGAAGTTGAAGATTCATTGTAATCACATATTGCATTCTTTTGATGAGGAACTAACATCATACGAAACTTACACCCGTTTATCTACAATGTTCATGTAAATCAAGAAGATGTGTTTGGCTGAAACTTACAAATACATGGATTGGTGGAAAGTTGTGCAAGCATGATGTGATCTCGAAGTGATTAAATCATCAAAATTGTCTCTTTGAGTTGTGAGCACTTCATGAGGTATACATGATAAGCATTCATGCAGTTTTATAGTCAACTTTTTGGAGGGGATAAATGCTTTCAAAGAACTACGTTTTGGGAGAAAACAAGAATGCACACATTTAAGGAAGATCTAGTCATTTGGAATTGGGAGCCCCATTCTGAGACACCTGGGTTATAAAGGTCAAGCCTAGAAGATGTTTAGACAATTGTGGTATTCAAAGTAGAACTTGGAAACAATGGACCACAAATCCTAAGTGTTTCCACAATTAGTTGGTTTTATGGAGATATTGTTAGTAATGCCTTAAGAAAGTAATACTTTTTTTTACTTGTTAGCCTTTTCAAAAGACTCTCTCTCTCTCTCTCTATTGTCAATCCGTTGGCTTGTAACTACACTAAACATTTGAATTAGTGTGCCATAATTATTAGAGTGGTCTTCTTCATGACTTGTCATATAGCACCAAATGTCATATCATGACACCCTTTGAAGTTACCACCTAGTGATCAGATGACAAGACAATTAGTGTGGGTTGATGATGAAGAAGCGTCACATGCCAATCTAATTCATATATTTAGCGTAGTTGCTAGTTGGATAAGAGCTTGGAATGAGACCAGAGGAGCGGGAGAGTGGTGTCTGTACCACAGTTTAGTTGCTATGGTAATGTCAACTCGAGAGCTTACTTCACTGTAAGGTATGTGGGTGTTATTTGGTTCATTTTTCATGTTCTCCAACTTCTACCAATTAGATTTACACAACAAAACTTGTGTTGCACTCAACAAATCTACGATGAAACTAATGCAAGAAACCGGATTGAAAGTCGGATCTCCCCTTATTTAGTTATGGGTATCGGAAGTGCATGTTTGTTGATTTCTTAAGTAGGGTCCTCCCAATTGTGTTCATTATTGAGCATAGAGTAGTGATTAATATTTGAAGATGTAGTCCAATTTCTTTTAAACATGTGTCTTTATGATGTTTGCTTTTTGATCCTCACCGAACCACATACCAATCAAATTTAGTGGTCCGATTAAGAAGACAAGCCACTTAAGACCCACCTATGTTATGAAATCATTCATTTGTTGGCAAATATGTTGAAGTTTTTTTTGGAGATACATTGCATTCCTTGGTTATGTGAACTTCTATGTCCATAGTCAAACTGCAGCTTTTGTGAAATCATATTTGGTAAAGTGTGTCAATGCATGCTTCCAGTGCCAATGACTGGTCACCACAACATTATGTTGGGCTGCAAAGAATATCTCAAGGGTTTGTGGAAAAAACTGAACAGCAAACTAATGCTCGTGTTCTGAGAGTTATAATTGTCTGATTATTGTTGATATTCTCTTTGTATGCGGCCTTGGGGTGGCAACCAAATAAGCACCCACATAAGGTCAGTGTCTTTAGATCATGATTTGGTGTTGCGAAAACATTTTAGAGCAACATAAATTTGGACCTGCATTGGTATTATAAGCATATTTAGTTAGGAGTACCATTTCTAAGAATTTTTTTGATTGTTTCTTAGAGCTAATAAGAAATACAGAGGGAGTTTGGATGTTGACCCCTGTTAGTGAGATTGGGTTCTGATTAGTTCTAGAAACGCTGTTTGAAAGTGTAAACCTATTTTGATTCAATCACAAATGGATTTGATGGATTCCTGTGAATGCCCTCTTTTCACACAGGTTGCTCTTCTTTGAGAAAAAAGAAATCAGCAATTCATTTGAATCATTAGAGGAAATGAGCTAGTAATGAGAATTGTTTTACAGGAGAGATTTTCCACCCCAGATTCTGTGGAAGAGGAACAGAATGACAGTCCCTCTTCAAACATGCTGACGGTGTTGAAATGCCAATGACCGCGACATCTTTGGTGGCTCTCAAAATAATTGCTGGAACTGCTTTCTGAAAGGTGGCCTTTGAAATGGAGAGGGCTAAAAACGAGTTGCTGGCAAGAGGTCGATGTCACACCATTATTTCCAATTCTGTGACCCAACTCCGACACCTCATTTTTTATGTGGTACAACCGAGAAGGGGTTGGACAATGAGGCAGATGCTACTGCTATTTGAATGGACAGAAATACTTCAGTTCAAAGATATACCAGTGTGATGATCTCAATGAAATGAGATGACAATTTGCACACCCTTGATAATCATGGTTTATGCTGTCAATTATATCAGTCATCTCATGGATTCAAGCTTACACCACTGTAACAACCTCGAATGGAATGAGGTCACAGTTTTCACACAATTGAGGCACCAGTAATGACAAATATAGTTCTAAATTTTTTGGAAGATAAATTTAGTGATTGTAGCTAAAACCCTTTGACACATTCAGCTCAAGAGTCCACTTCACATTGAGTCACTATTCATCTGGAGAATATTACTCCTGAAGCCACATTTACATTTGAAGAATTTCTGTTCTTTCCTGATTACTATGGGATTATTCATAGACATGTTTTGCAGTCTATGTTTCAATCAATCATATGTGTGTGAGCTCCTGAGTTTCCTTGGTGAAGGACTTGTGGCCACCCAGAAGACATTCACTAACATAATTGAAGTGTTAAAACTCTTCTATGTTGCAAACCCTCCATTTTCCAATTCATGTACACCGGAAACCATTCTTGTGGTCGGTGAGTTGTAAATACATTGGTCATCAGAAGCTGCACCTATAATAATAAGAATGTTGCAATGCAACAATGACTCAGAAACAAACCCATGTTGGTCACTCAGCTTACCTCCAGTGATACCATGGACCACTTACAATCGACATTATCAAGAGTCTCATCTTCAGGTCTTATTACCAATTCCTAAGAGGATATGTTGAGCTCTTGAAGAACCTCTTTGAAGTCAAAGTCTCCACTTTCTTTATTAAAACGCCTCACTTTCCTATATCTATCATCGTTGAGATAGAAAGAGTGTGCCGTCTTCAACAATGTCTCTGCCTGCACTCAGCCCACCATTTGTTAGCCCAATATAACCAACCAGTGTTTGATGCACTCATGGTTCATTGTTAGGACATCAATGTGGCATGGCATGCCATGGCCAGACAGATGTCAAATCTATCAAAAATTACTCAGAATCCCCATTGAGAATTTTCTAAAAACACTATCTTATGCGCAGGTCAGATTAGGTGTAGACTAAGTTTCTTGGCCAAACAATCCACATGTCATCATAGTGGTTGGAACGTCTTAAACGATGATTTGGGAATTGAGTTTAGGCAGAGACATGCCCAATCAAACCTGTACCAATTGAGTGAAAAAAGTATTGAGAAAGCCTACCAAGGCAGGTAACTATGTAAGCAAGAAGAAATACCTCCTCATCCTTGAGTCTGCTGGTGAAAACAATATCACCCCTCACCAACACCAGTTGCTTGCTGGGAGCTAAGTCTGTGTAATGGGTGACAGTAAAATATGGGGCAGCTTCAGTTCCCCGTGCTCGATAATCATCCAAAGATGTGAAAAGCATGTGGGGTAACTGCACTGCATTGATAAAAGTCCAGCTTCCCATCAGAACTCTCAAGTGGTAATGTGGCAACCAACTCCATGATGTTTATGACAATAGAGTTATGCTCTAACTCAACATAACTTTTGGTCGGGAGTTAGTTGTTTTGCATACAAAACCTTCCATGTTTGGTAAGTTTGCGTGCATGCTTGGAGGCAGTGCGGAGGTTTGAACGAAGAACATTCTATATCAGTTGATTGAGGGTCATACTCATTTTGGCATGCCAAGAGATGCTATAACAAGTTTGGCTCTCAAGGAACTGCAATAGGTTGCTCTTCATTCAAATTTAAACACTACCTCCGAGCATGCACCACAAGTGGAAAGAAAATAATGATAAAAGTATGCAAAACAACCAATGGAGCATCACAAGGGACCAACTCCCGAAGAAAAGTCCCATTGAGTTGAAGGATAACTCAAAAATATCCATGATGAAAGACTTTCAGATGTTCGCAGAGAGGCCAACATGACCAAAAATAAGAAAAAAAGGATGGAGGCATGTCATTGTCATAGATGTCCCCATGGCAAAGACTAACTGTTTCTGGATTGTAGCCCACTATAAGTGTACAGACAGTGCAAGAAACATATTGAGCACTAAAATCATGAAAATCACTTATTTGCAGGATAAGTACCTTGTACAAGAATTGAGATGAATCCGTTTCCTTTCCTCAAAGGCAACACAAAGAGTGGGCTGCATACAAATGGCATGAAAGTTTAGTGCCTTAAAAGCTCAGTAAATTTCCATATATTGTAACATAACTCAGCTATGAAACAAACAAACCTCGTTCAGAAAATAAAACGGCACCTGAACTGCAAGAAGCTGCTAAGTATTTCAGACCAAGACAAAGAAAACTCAGCATCTGAAGATTGAAAACTTACCAGTCACTGGCACGTTGTTGGAAGAGTTTATATAGGTCGCTCCCCATGACAGCACTGATATGTCCTCTTCCAATATGGTACTAAAACCCAGCCCAAACAACCCCACAGTAGATTTCAATCAGGAAACTTTTGTTTTTTCATTGAATGGATTACATGTGACAAGACTTCCAAATGGTCGTATATAGTCGTACAATTACACATCCAGTGGTGTAAATCATAAATATGTTACAACACATCCCTTTATTTTACATAAAGGTGTCCTTTTAGTAATACAAAGGAAGGTATAATAGATGTAAATATCATAACCATGTGATTATCATACCATAGATTGATCGCTCTCTCCATAATTTTTTTTAATTGGAAATTTCAATTTATCACTCATGCGCATTGTTCCTAATCCATATATAAAGCAGTGGGCTCTTCAGGAAATACATGAACCTAGAATCTAAGAAGAAGCGTCTCCTTGGGTCCAGAATTGTCTCATTGTTGTCGACAGCAAAATTCTTCCATTTATGATATCAATGGCAAGTCTGAGTTTTCCAACAGACATTGAAGCTGGAGAAACAATATGGCTTGGCAGTTCCGGATCCTATAAACGTAAAAGCCATGTATGGTATAGGAGGCGCTTTACGTCCTTTTAATGATGAGCGTATACTAAGGTGTCTCTTGACTACCGATGCTCTGTTCTTGGTTCCATATCTGCAATTACCATGGTTACATTCAACAAGACCTCGAGTACAATTTCAAACCTTCTTTCAAGAATGTGTCGGAGAGCAAACTGATCATTTCCTACGATCATCCCACTATGTACGGCATGTATTTGATGGAGAATCAGGTCACGTTGAAGTTAATGATAACATGAGGAGACTTATTACCTATGATGGTTGTATGAAAATTCCAGAAATTGATGCGCCAAACCCTATTTGAACTGGCTATAGAAGGCTTTCGTAATGCAAGCCAACCAAATTCTTCTCACTTGTTGGGGAAGCAGTTCTTGAGCTTTGAAAAGTGTTTGACAATAGGGGATATAAACACAAGAAACTATATTCTTGACATTGTATATCACATCATTTGCGAACCCACAACTGAATGTGATTCTGTAAACAACTATCAACATATATTGTCAGCAACTCAGTTACAAAAATCGGGTGTTATCATCAAAGGGGGACAGTCGAAGTTGGAGTAGGCCACATTTCATTTCAAATAGGGGGAGGAAACATACATCGTTCCAGATAGTGGTGATCTCTTGCGGTGTTGCGAAGATGACAGTCTCAATCTTCATGATCTGCTCCAAAGTCTTGGGCGTCAGGGCAGAGTACCCACTCGCGAATTTCGACCTGGAAAAACTCGCTCGACTCCATAAACGCATCTCCGGCTCCCGAGGAACACATGCGGTCCACATGTGTCGATAAGAAGGCACACTTCCACGAGCGACGACATCAACATTTTCCAAATGAAATTTGCCAAATGCAAGGCGATGCGCACACGACAACAGCGCCCTGCGCGACCGCATTAGTCTGCTGCTCATCGGAAAGTGTCTGGATTTCAATCAAGCACTCTCGGTCTCTGCAAAAATTGGAGATGAAACCTCCATAAAACAAAATGGGTGGGGTTGAAATCGGACCAAGAAAGGGAAGAAGAAGTTTCACTCTTGCACACCCTGAACGATCTCGGAAGCTAACTTAACCCTATGAGCTTCACCCACCACAACTAGGAATCTTGGGCAAAATTTTCTAGGTATCCACTGAAAGATTGTCAGCTTCTGCGAGTTGATTACGATGTAATTTGCAGCATTTGAATTCTGGTGAGGAATGGTGTTGGGTTTTCAGCAAAGAGCTTCAAGGTGGAAGCAAGACGATGCCTTTTGTGTTTTGTTGCTGTTGGGTTTGGGTTTAGGGTTTAAGGTTTATATGCTTTGGTGCACTTTGGCATGATCATTGGGGGTTATAAAAGGTCACATATTTTCTTCATGACTCAACCCTAAAAACTACACAAAACAAGTGGGTGATGTTTCGTAGCACCTATCAAGGGGAGGGTGAAATCATTTTATTATGTAACATTGTTATTTTTCACTGACTTGATTTCTAAATGGAGGTCACAAGTCCTGAACGAGTGTAGTGAGGTTCAATTGGAATGAATAAGAAACCAACATGTAGGGGGCATGATTTCACCTTCGTTCCTCTCTCCGCTCCCCTAGTAGGTGTTGGGAAATGGAATCCGGAACAAAGTGTGGTAGCTTGTGGTTCAATGACATAAAACGCCATCAAATTTCATATAATAGAAGTAAGTACCCTATAAAGGGTGCTAAGTTGCTAAGACATTGTCAACCCTCAATTTTGAAGTTTATGGTTTATAAGGATTTTTTTAAAGTTTTCTAAATCATTGTGGTGAAAACTACTTCATTTTTTTGAAATGTAATTCTAAGGAATACTTTATCTGCCAATATGGATTCTTGACATTAAACATTAGCATTTTTTTTCCTCTTGTCCAAAAAGATGTCCAAAATCAAGAGACAAAAACAAGGGATCCATGTCATGACAAAAGCAAAGTATTCTCTTGCCACATGGCTCAAGTGCAAATTTGTGATTGCACCAGTACCTAAGAGATGTCTTTTTAAAGAAAATTGTTTTCTTATATGTATTCACACAACATTCCTTCATTTCTCAAGTTGTAGTGACTAACTTGCTTGAGAGTCATTTTCCTTACTTTTTACAAACAACCATCCAAATATGTCGATTCAATTTCACCAAGAAGTGGTGCTTTCTTGCCATGGTTCACGTGGTCAAATAAACTAACGACCAAAGGAGATTGTATTTTCTCTCTGCTTCTAGTGACCCCATTTACAAAACCCCCCCCATCTCACATTGGATCCCAACAATGGCAAGCTGAACTCTATTGTTGGATGTATTTATTAAGAACAATAAGCATTTCAATTGTTACAAGTTTCAACCTTCCACAACCTCCAACTTGGATCAAAGTTTAAACCAAAACATGTTTATTATATCATGGGACATTATATTATGGGTCAAGTTGATGTGTTGTTGTTGTAGATCATTTCAAGCTATCTCAACATCATGTTAGGTTTTTAGGCTAAGCATGTTCATCAAAATGTTTTGTTACCTACTTGTTAAAGAACATTTTTAATTTTATTTTTTCACTTAGGACCTTACCAACAGGGCACCAACCAACCCCAACAACAACATACCTGGAATGGCACACATTCACATCCAGCATTGGCCTATACCCCATCAACAACAACAGTTCTCTAGACAAGGAGGACACAACTCAATGACACAATAACTAGCTTAATTGATGGCTTCTATACAAACCAACAAACCACAAAGAAATGCAACATTAAAATGAACCTCAACCAAAACTCTAACCCTACCCAATCAACCTCGACTAGGGCATAAATTGCATCATCTTCAAAACCCCACCTCCAATTACACTCACTAAAGGATCTCCAACTCAATCCCCAAGCAAACCTCCAAGATTCAATCACGCTATTTCAAGAAAGCAACGGACTTAACATAATCAAACTCACCAAAACACTGAGCCAACGACTCAGTACTCAAGAATGGGAAGAAGCTCAAGAGGACCTCCAAACTATTCTCAACAACATGTAATTCTTCTTCTTCTTTGAAATATTTTGAACAAAAAATGTAAGCTTCACCAAGTAAAGTTGATTGTGATTCTATAAGGTCAAAACAATACAATTGGTCAAAGATGAAATCTACAACACGAATGTAAAGTGATTCGTAACTCATAATGCTAAGTGAAGCTAAATACCATAAATGGTGTAGTATGGGTCCGGTAAATTTTACCTCGATAGGATTATGATTGATTTGATCCAACTTAATCTCACTACAGTAGAGTGATTTGGATTTACGGATACTATTAAGTTTAAGGAAATTAGGATCTTCAAGTTCTAAGAAGTTCCCAACGTTCTCGTCTCCAACCAACATGGTTTGCACAAACCCTTAGCCCGTGGGAACCATTTTAGAGGGTAAGGTAGGGCCACTTCACACTATGGCTAAAGGTCGAGAGGCCGTCGATTTTCACCAATCGGATTGTAAGAAACCAAGAATTTGGTCTCTCGACCCTTCACACTAGAGGCCCAAGTCCAAAGGCCGTTGCAATTTAAAATGCCTACATGACAATACTTTTTTACCAAGGCGACGGGCTCTCGAAGGAAGTTTGGGTTGGACAGGAGTGGAAATCCAAACTATGGTTGAGAGGCCGTCGATTTTTTTTTCATAAAAAGACCAAAAATTAACAAGATCTTGGCTGTTAGATTGGAGGGGTTGTTTTGGGCAGAGAACAAAGTGGGATGCTCCTTCTTCCTTTGGACTTTGGGCTTGGCCTTTGGAGACTTCACACTATGCCTGGCTGAAGGCTCCAATTCCTATATTTTATTGGCTATTTTCAACCCATTTCTTTGGACTCTCAACAAAGTTTGGCCATTCAATCCCACGACCTCTCGACTTGGACGGCCATAGTGTGAAGCGACCCTTAAAAACCAATCCCATATGGTTGAATCATCATATTTTAATCTCATGGATTAATTGGAAGTATTGATGCTAGTTCCGGGGTCAAATACTCTTATGAATTAATTCTCAAGCTATATAGGGGTACTTAATGTTCTAACCTTCAACTAAAATGTGCAAACCTCTACATAAATGGCCTAAATGCGGAGTGGCAAACAATGGAAATGGGACCGAGAAATGCCCTAATTTAAAATGAAAACTAGAGGGACATGGGGAAGCTAAAGAGGAGGGGGAGCAAGATGTCATTATGCATTCTTCACCTTCATGTTGTTGCTCTCAAGCATCATCTCCATATCTCATGGTTGGGTGGTTTGTGCCACATAGATTCCTCTAGACTCGAGAACGTTGCATCAACTTATATGGTTTCATGGAATGTAATTACATGTACTTGTGGTTTCACATTGAAAAGATGGCTTGCTCACAAGCCATATGTTACATCAATATAATATAGTGTACATCAAGTCAAAAACAAGAAAGGCTCAACAATCCAAAGAATGCAAAATCTTGAAATTTAATGATGAAGTAATTACAATAAAATAGTCAAGCATTATGATTGACAAATTTTCTCTTCTCGATTTAAATATCACAATATCTCTTGTCAAAGTGAATACAAACGACAACATAACAAACTTAGATTTAAGTATGTAATGTGCAATATTTGGGATAAATTCATCCAAGATCTAAAACCAAGTGCCTATGTAGGGGGTTTCTAGTGGGGAAGTGCGTGACACATGTTTTCCGATTCAATTGTGGAGTGCCAACCTCATTTACTGTATCTTGGAATTGTCCATGCTTCACGCATAAATCCAATTAAGCTAAAATTTCAGTTAACAAATTGTGCAATTCTTTGTCACCTCACTCATGCAAAACAAAACTTTAAAATGGTTCCCCCCCTTCCTAAATGTCATGTTAATGTAATTATCTAATTTAACCTTCAATTTGATTTAGATGACATTGCAATTCACCTTTTCTAAAAATAAATGTTTGATTGATACATATAATTTAAGAATAAATTGCCGAAAATTTGAAATGAATTCAGATTTATCAACCACAGATTTCTAAGGTTGAACATTATATTTATACATGAGTGTACAAGTTTTAAGCCAAGAATAATTATTTTGGTATATGAGCCCAAGTACACTACTATATATTGCTAAAAATTGTGGGCCACACTAATTTCAAAGAGTCCTCACACTTTCGAACTTAAACTATAATGTGGACCACAACAAATGTTGATCCATTGTATGGATCAACATTTTTTTCCGACAAGTTTCTTGTGGTCCACTATAAATTGTCACCTTGAGAATAAGCATGCTAGATGTGATCCTTGTGCTATCTACCTTCCATACTATATTCAACACATGATTGCTTTTGTGGCACTGACTCACTAAATTGTTGCTTGTGCCTTAAGACAAGGAGTGTTAAGGTACGTATACCCAAAACCACCACCGAACTTAAAACCACCACTATGTACCACATACATACATTTGTTGCTTTCAAATGTATGTATGGGGTACATAGCAGTGGTTTTAAGATCGGTGATGGTTTTGGGTATACGTACCTTAAGTTACCTTCAGTGGCTACTTCTATTCTAAAAAGCATTTAGCTTCTAGCATTGGAAATTGTGCAATTCATACTAACGTTCTATTCTAGAGGCAAGGACCTTGTCATGGTCTTCCCGACACTCGCAAAATACAAAACAAGTCAAGTGAGCTTCACATGAAATTGCGTATTACTTAACTATGGGGGCATGTAACACCATTTTAATTAAAATGAGACTTTTCAAAGTCTCATTTTGCCAATCACCTTAATAGTGTACATTAAGGTGAATAATTGCGGAGGATGGGAACGTGGTGGGGGAACATAGTTTTAGTCCCATAGTTTTAGAACATGTTCCCACTATGTACCCCATTGGAACTTGGCTTATGGGAACAAAGTTCCCCTTGGATTTCACCTTAAATTTCCTTTAAGGTGCCTCGAAACTTCACCTTAATTTTTGTCTCAAAAAGGCCAAATTGTCTCATTTTAATTAAAATGGTGTTAATGTGTTATTTCACCTTTATTGTCCACGAGTGCATTCCAATGAGTTTGGAACTTTCATACCACCCTTGATGTTGAGGGCAATTTAGCTCACTGTTGTCAATACATGTAATGCTCAATCACACCATTATGAAGATGATATGGGAAGCAAAAGCTCTTTTGTTTAAACAAGATTTGAGAAGATCCAACAAATTGCAAAGTTGAAGTCCTCAAGTTGAGGCAGCTAGTGGTTATATTGTTTTCTTTTGTGATTTTTCTGGAATGACAAGATGGATGAGGAAGTTTAAAAAGAATAGAAACACGTGTATATATATATATATATATATGAGAATTTGAGTTCCAATTTTGGAGTTCATACACCTACTCTAGAGGTGGTCAAATAATTGCATTGACCAAATGATGAGTGTCTCTCACAATGAGCTTGTATACCAATTTTGGTTCGGGGTGTTGCCTACACTACTAAAGATAGCCGATCTTACAACAGACAACACCCATGGGCATGAATATTTTTCTTCCTTCTACAAGCTTCAAAGAAAAACTTCACAACATTGTTATCCTTCAAATCAAAAACAAAATTTGAACAAGAGTTGCATCTATCTATTTCAAAACATTAAAGTGTCTCCATGTTGAGTGGGGGCTTGAATGAAGTTGTAAAGTGGCTCTAGGGTGGCTTCTCTTTTTGTGAAAGAGCCCATGGGGCTGCCTTGGGTAATGAAGGTTGTGAGCCAAATTTTTGGTCATTTAGTGAAACTATGGGCAAATAGTTAAAACTTGGATGAAAGAGCATCCAAATAGATGAACATAGTGAAACCATAGGCTAGGAAGTTAGTTATAACCATAGGCATGGCCGTAGGCGGCCTTAGTTGGTTATTGTAACTATCGTCCTCTTCCCCGCCAAGCTAAGAGGGCTGGCGAGGGGAAAGAAGGCAGACAGTCTTTGATCATTGTTGAGCACAGAGAAAGAACTATAGGCTGATCTCCCTTAGCACCGCAAGCGGGCGAGGTTAATTGTTAAAACTATCTTCTGAGTACATGTAGTGATCATCGCAGTGATTGCGAGACACTGAGTTCTACTGAAGTTTATTGTTATCTTTGATTTTGAGTTATGAAATGACCGAAGTGAGTCAAACTATTTTCTGGTTTCGGAGAAGTAATAAGGATTGTAAACTATGGTCCATTGTTGAAGTCGCCATCGATTGAGTAAGAGTTTGGGAATATAGTTGAGCAAGTCAGAATGTGCGTCTGCAGTGAATGAGTGAATGAGAAATACGAAACTATTGCCTGTTGTTGAAATTGTGATTGACAGAGTTTGAGTTTGTGAGAGGAACCGAGTAAATCAAAATTGTGAGAACGAGCATTTGAGAGTTAAGGGGAATGAAACTAATATGAGTAGAGAATTGAATAATCTGTGAGAAGATAAGAGATTCTGGAAGTGTGAGGAAGAAGTCATAAGTGAGGGATGAGGAACCAAATGTCAAAGTGAAAACTATTGTCGTGAGAAACCGAGCATTATATAATCATAGCTTAAGCATGAGGTCCTAAACATAGTTGAACTTGCTGGAATTGTGACCCAATGCTTCAAGACTGTGGAATGAGAGAATTATTGATTGAGTGAGGAGTCTAAGTAATTTGAGAGATAGAAGTTGGAAGTCAAGAACATTAAAGAGAAAGAGTTGAGTTGAACTATGGACGGAGAGCCATTTGTGTTAGAGCATATGTGAAATCATTGGCCGAAGTAGGTGACAGAAATAAGGAAAGTTGAGAGAACAATTACCTCGTAGTGAAGCAGATAGAACTATAAGCTGGGTCGTTGAAATGCAGAGTTCTGAGCGACCGAGGCACATTGAGGGTTAGGTTGAGAGAGCCGAAACCTAATTGAAGCCCATAGTTAAGTAAAACTATCGTCTCCCTGTGAGAGGGATGAATCGGGACAGTCAAGGGTTAGTCCGAGAAGGAAACTATTGGCTATAGTGTTACTTACTATAGGATGAGAGGAGGCCGGGAGGCCAAGCGTCAGTTTGAAGTCGAACAATTGACAATTGTTAAGACTTGTGATAGGCAATGTAGGGAAGATGAATGGCCAAGTGTCAGTCTACGAGTAAAACTATGGACTATTGTTAGCATGTGTTAGACAGTGTGAGGAGGCCAAAGGGTCCAGAGTCCGTGAAGTGAAGAGATTGAATATTGTTGAGACTGTGAGAGGCAGTGAGGAAGAAGAAAGAGCAAATAGTTCAGCTGAGTGAGACTATTGTTGAAACCAACATTTTAGGCTGATAAAAGTTAAGTGTGTCAAATCAGTTGAATGAGAGATTCCCCGATCAACTTGATATGATGAGAAGAGATTCTGATTAGTTGATTAACGGGAGATATGAGAGATTAAGTTGATTAATTTGATTACGTGTAGTTGAATTAGGATAAACTTTGGATTATCAATGAGATTTAGGCATAAGTTATCTTAGATTTAAATGGAGTTTCATATGATTGTGGAGTCTAGAGAATTAAATCTTTGAGTATGAAGTGCAAGCTAACCTGATCAACTATTGTCTTGTGTGTTACCCTGGTTGTTGTTGTTGCAGGTTGTGCAGGGCCACTAAGACTATAGCTTGACTTGCCGGTTGTTGTTAGTTGCATAAGTTGTGAGTAATGATTAAATCTTGGAATTAAGGAATGAACAATTTGTCTTGCATTGAAATTAACATTGACCAATTAATGAAGGAGTTGTTGTGATTTGAAGATGCATTGGCCAATGGTTACCAAAGATAATTGTGATACTCAAAGACTATTGTTCTCGAAAGACTATTGTTATACAATCTCATGACGAGATGGTTACTACTGTGACAGACACACGTACCCCACTGAATGAGGAACACAGTGAGAGGAAAACCTTGTGAGAAAAGAGAGAAGAAGATAGATAAGTGATGTTTTGGAGTGAAGATAGCATCCCTATTGTCTGATTAATGAACTATAATGTGACAGATGCCTGTAATAGACACTAGTAAAGCCTTCCTTGAGAGTCTGTACCCTGGGTTTTTGTTTATTCAGTCATAGCAAAAAACTAACTACAAAGGTTAACTAAGATTTTTAAATGTAAATGACAAGATGGAGTTTTTTGCATACAAGTATATAAACTCTTATTCATCCACCAAAAACAACACGTATCATGGAGATTTTTTTAAGTAAGTGTTAAGACCCCAAAATAGTGTAATTAGACCCAATAGAGATGAACCAACCACCCATATGGAGGGGGCATGTTTTCTAATATGGATGGATGAGAGGTATTGTATTCGTGTCCAACAATTCCCTTTGCCCGTGTTGAGCACCACCATGGTTGGATGTGATTGAGGAACACTAATTATACATTGACATTGGGCGCGCAAGATTCACACAAGTTGCACTGTGATTAATCAAAACCTAGAAGGTTCGAACTCCCCTCCACATCATGCAAGTTAACACAAATGAAATTGTTCCAATCACATGTATGTTCAATTAGAAATTCATCAAGTACAGTGCTTGCACTAGTAGAAAACTATGCCCAAAAAAATTGCAGCTACAATCGGCTGTGGTATTTTTGACCAACCTGATCTGTAGTCGCTAAACGATTACAAATTTTCCTTTTCATTTTTCGACTGAAATTGTAAAATTTTCTGGGCGTGTAATATACCGTTGAAAGGTATTTTCAATACCTTTCTGACGATATATTATACACCCCCAAATTCCTAAAATTTCAATCGCTAAACCATAAAAACAAATATGCAGTTGTTTAGCGACTGCAGATCAGGCTGGTCAAAAGAACCGCAGCCGAAATCGATTGGGGTTCTTTTTGGCATAGTTTTCTGCAAGTGTTGATCTAGCTTTCACCATGCACATTCAAAAAGATGATGGGAACACAGGAGGACGTAAACCCTCTTGGCACAATTCCCTCTTGTGTGTGGGAAAAACGTAAGAATTCCCTTCAAAAGGAGGGAATTATGTCAAAGTGGGAATGTTCGTAGTGGGAAAACCATCCCTTTCCCCATGCGGGAATGTCCCAAAAGCTCCTTGTGGAAACTGTGTGCTGCTTCATATCTTCATTTGAACAAAGGGATACAACAACTATTCTAATAGGAATTATACGCTCCAAACATATCTTCAACTTCCGTCTTTCATTATATTTCAAGGCATGGTCTTCGTGTGACCACACTTGTTACATACCAAATGGTCGTCACTCACTTGTGCATATGAAAATTTTCTATAGTACGTGAACATAGTCAGGTCAATTGAAGATCAATCGGTGTTCCCTTGTGTCACAAAACTCTCCACTGAAAGATGACAGCAGGTGGCGGTCGAAGAGGCTCTTTGGTTTATGCTTGCCGCCGGCGTTTATATGTAACAATCTATTGTGAGCATGGTCACAACTAAAATCTTATAACAAACAACTGCCCTTTACAAGAACTTAGAGTGGCTAATTGTGAGGCCTCGAAACAAACCGCACGGCATACGTCATTAAAATTCAGAGCCCCAGTTAACCGCGCTGCCTCATCCTCCGGTATCATGCTCCGTGGCCATCATTATGAGCCTCCCCTCATCTGGTGCCGTAAGAGGGAACTTGATTGCCGGCTTTAATTTTGGGTCCGTGCTTCTTGCAATCTTTCCCAAGAACATGATGCAAACAGAGCTCCATGTTTAGATGTTGTTTCGGGTGCTCTACAAACAGCAACGTCACAACAAATTAGAGCAATTCCGTCAGGAGATCCATCCGTTTAAAAAAATCCACGAGAACTTGTATTAAAACCTTACACAAGCAGCTTAACTTACACTCAAACATTCATGATAGAACAGAAACTCAAAGCCGTCAGCTGAAATTATCACGAGACCCGTAATTGACACTGGAACTGATAGCACGAGCGGCATATATAACTTGGATCTTTCACGAGAGAAGAAAATTCAAAGCTGTTCCATTGGAATCATCATGAGACCTTTAATTAACACGAGCGGCATATTAAGCCTAGAGAATTCATTTCGAACAGAAATTCAAAGGACTTCATCGTGACAGAGAGATTCTAGAACTAGAAACAACTATTCAAGGAGCTGCAGACGATGATATCCTAAGCATGGAACTCAATACAGCAGTTCAGAGATGCATTGAACTCACGAGAAACAATGAGATCCTTGTGCAACTCCTGCCTCGAATGAAGACGCAGTAATCAGACGAACTTGAAAACTTGAATGGATTGAATGAACTCTGAAGATTGGGGAAGAACTCTCAACCCAATTATAGCAATCACACGGGCACACTGTCCCCCTCTCTATCGGGTCCTCAATAAGCGGAAACTTGAGAGACGCCAATCAATCACCGACCTCGTTCTCTACCTAGTGCCTACTACCCTCCTCGATTTAATAAGTTCCTCTTCCCGGTATTTTCCCCAAGTTCCAAATTTTCTCTCCTGAAGAATCCACCTTTTGAAAGGTAGGCAGTACTAGGCCCTCAACGAAACTGCAACTCAAGAGCAAGGCTCTTGCCTGGTTGTTGGCAAACGGACCCCTTTTCGTGCCGGTGCTGAATCCGCACCGGAATTATTCCCTTTCTCTTTCTCCTATGCTTTCTTCTAGAAGAGTGCCTATTACCGTAGACACAAAATAAGCATTTTTTCCCTCAAATTTTGCCACATGTCATGCTCACATTTGCTAAGACCCACTTGGAAACTAGTACATTCCGGCACAAATAAAGATGAAATAGAGAGCTCTCTACAGTGACTTCCCTTTGTTTCAAAAGGAGGTAGAGATTCGACTTACGATTACTAGACTTCCAATAACATATGGAGAATAAGTCCATACCTACTTCGTACACAACACATGCATAGATTTTTGTGTCCATGGAAAGTAGAGTCTTAGACCTATCCTAGCCTCTTTTCCTAAACTTTGGGTTTGTGACAACGATGCTAGGATTTATTGGATCTCAAGAACATATCTACTATAGGTTTATGGTTGATTCATCCCAATTTAATCGTACTAGATTGATTCGGCCCAGGATTCTGATGCTAGTTTTGGGGAAGAGTATCCTTAAATATGTTTCTGGAACTATACTTGGGATTCCCAATGTTTTCACTTCAAGTTACATGGTTGCCGCAATTCTTGGAGCTATTCATGTCCTTTCAAGGACTATTGTTATTTGTGAAATTACTTCTCATCAAAGTTGAATTTTGTCCTAACAAGAGGTCTCGACATGTCATCATGATAACCCTTAAACTCAGGGGGTGCACTCCTTGTTGGAATACAAAATAACATGCATGCACGACCTTGAATCTAATACCGCCCCTATATACCAAGAAATTTTGAACAATACAAAATTATACATACATATGTAGGGATTACACATAGCCTCAAGTATTTGCACATGTTCAGGTTTTCTTGGATACAACAAAAAGAGTGCACAAAACATGACTAAGGCACTCATATGCAAGATATCTCCCATTTTTCTTTCACAAAATCATTGAACAATAACTCTTATTTACGTTTACATTTTCTTGGCCTTACATAATAGCCCTCCTTTGTACATAATGTAGTTTATGTCCCAGGTCCCTATGTGTACGATGTATGGGAGACGTCTAAATATTACCCCTTCCGTGGACCCATGTGGTTACATAAAGAAACACTGAGTGCACCACCAAACCCTTAAACATCCAAGGAGCCCATAATTGACTTTTTCAAATATTGTTCGTGTAGTTTGAAGCTAGACCTTGATGTAGTTTTAGCCACTCTCGTTGATCTTGACCATGTCTTAAATGAGTCATTCTATATGTTGTAGTTTTTCAATCAGTAGGGTATGTGTGCCTATCACTGCGAAAAACCCCATGGTTGCGCAGCATGCACCTATGTCTGCGCATTCTTGTATTCCCCACTCTCGGATCTCGAGGTTCTTGGATCGCCGTCGGATCTTTGCACTTTTTGCCTTTTGTAGCGTTGAGTTGCGAGTGTTGTGTGGCGATGGCGATGGTGATTGTGTGACGTTTTGGTTGAGTATTCAAAGTGCTAGGGTTTCTACACCTTCTTCGCTGAAGACATTCCGGCAACATGATCAAGGCAAATGGTGTCACAGGTCGGGTGAAACGTCGCTCTTCGGTACGCGATTGATTCTGGCATTACTCTTTCCTTCGCAAAATGTATTTCTTTCTGTTCTCACTCCCTTCGGTTCTCGTAGTTGAGAAGATTCCTTAAATTTCATTGCTCTTCTTTGCAATTGAACCAAATGTGTTTGTAGCTGCTGATACACTGTGGATAGAAAAATATTTTTGCGTGAGTGAACAGAGGAAAGGTATACTGTAGTGAAGTGATGACCATTGTAGAGCTTTGAGCCATTACTTTCATTGCCCCTTGTTGAGGATACCTCAGTATACCTGGTGTTGATTTTCTCTATTACCAGGATATGTTAGTAGGTTGAGCTTCTTTTCACGTCCTCCTACATTGTGTGCTTTCGAGTGTTTCTTTGAGCTCCGAAGTAATGTATTGCTTCCTGCACTCACTTCCACAGGTTCTCGTAGGTTGCAAATATTCGGTGAATTTCATCTTCCCCTAGGCGCAAGCTGCTCCCCGAAGCAGTTGTGTATCGTATTGTAAGTCATGGACATAGTGAGAGAGCATCGGACACCGACCTTGGATTTCAAAGCCTTAGCCCGACCTTGGTGATTTTTCAGTAGTCCTGGTATTGACTTTCTCCATTACCACAAGATTTAAGGAAACACGAGCTTCTTTTCACGTCCTCCTACATTTGTGTGCTATCGAGTGATTCTATGAACTCTGAAGAAATGTATTACTTTATGTACTCACTTTCAAATGTTCTTGTAGGCTGCGAAGAGTTGGTAATCTTCACCGTCCTCTAGGAGGCCTTGGCGCAAGCTGCTCCCAAAGTTGTGTATAACATTGAAAGTCATGGACATAGCGGGAGAGCCTCATTCTAAAATCATTTTGCAGTGGGGTAGCACAAGGAGACGGAGCGGTCCATGCAAGACGTCACAAGAGCAAAGGTTCTATGGCCACAAAGAATGAATTCCCGCATGTCCTTTCTAAACGACGTAGAACCTTTGTGACACCTTTCGCTCTCAAGACTTATCGAATTCATTGGAAGTGACGGTTACTGGACAAAATTAGGTAAATAATTATTTTGAGGGGTTGTTGACTCAAGTGTTTAGAGTTAGGGACGAACTGAAGTGAATTTCTTAATTGGTGAGATTATCCATTGCAGTGCATTAACCTGTGTTTATGGTTCATGGGTGTAGGTTGTTACCAACGGAACCTTAGCAAGGCAGTAAGATTGTTTTTTCTGTCTGGGAGAAGGACGGCTGCAGACAGACCTGATGGTCGTTTTGATTATGGCTGTAATGGAATTTACGGTTTCTATAAAGGCCTGAGCCGTCCAACTTGGAGTTTGAGCAGTGACTTGTTGTGTTCCAGGATTATGTTCGTATGTAGTGTATCAAACACTAAATATCATATTTTGTGTAGGTATGGTGATTCAGTTCGATTGCAAACAAAATACCAGAGTTGTCATATGAGAGGCCGTCACATCCCATCTATATGTGATACGTGTAGTAGATATCTTGCACGTGCACGTCACCCAAAGACTGGTTGTTGGTATTGGAGCAATTACACTACTTTGCTTTTTCATAAGCTCACCATATTTGGTGCAATGCATATGTAAAAAACACGTGTGAACATACTTTCAGTGTGCAAAGTTTTCATTTTTGATTGAGTTGGTTAAAATAATTTATTTGCCATTCAGATCATAGTGTGTGTGCGTCTTTGTATATTATGCAGCGTATTTCGCAATCTGCACTCAAGTTTGAACATTTCACAAACACATCTGGCTACATTAAACTTTTGATAGATAGGCAAGCATTTTGATAGAAAGCTCGGATTATGAGTGTCAAGAAGCATCCTAAGTGTCAAGCACATGGTGCGCAATCATAGGGACACATGGTGCGCAATCATAGGAACACATGGTGCGCAATCATAGGAACACATGGTGCGCAATCATAGGGACAGCATGCGCAAACATAGGTGATTTGACCTTTCAAAAGTAGCTTAAAACCTACCTCTTTGAATTCTTACATCGAGGTGTCATACATTTACAAAATTAAAATTTGAAAAAACACTAATAAGATCAATTCATATCTTTCCAATTTTCATGTAATATGTTCCGAGAATATCCCTAAATTGTGGTTTATACACGTGGCCGAGTCCTTAAATGCGCAATAATAGGTGCATCTACCCTACATGAGTCTTTGCTATAAGTAAAATCTACATCTAAAACCAAATACATACAAATGAAATCAATTTAATTTCTATGACTTAAATACATATTATATTTGGACACCATTGTCACATACACTTGTAAACTTACTTGTTTTGTGAATTGTCATGCCAAACACAATTTACAATATGTAAACAAAGAAACATATCACTTAAATACCATGTGAATAATTTGCATATTTGTAACCTTAAAGTATGGAATCTACGGTAAATAGTCCTAATATTGTGGGCCACAATGATTTTCTAGATCCCACATTGATTCTCATAATGTGAATCAATGTGGGCCACATCAACTTTTAACCAATGCTAAATTTCTAGTAGAAATTTAGCGTGGGCCACATCAATTGTTTTTTTGGAAAAGTAATGTAGTTGATTATTTTATTATGTGATGCTTTTATTCCATAACAAAATATTCAATGTGTTGGTCAGAAGTCTTCATGAAGACTAAGAAGAAGACCTGGGGCCTTGGATTCACGTTATTTCCACCCTGACTAGAAAATCACTGTGGCCCATGCAAATCATTTCCACGCTAATTTTCCAACCACACTAATAGGATTATTTAATGGTCAGCGGGCCTTAATCTCGCCAAAGTTAGAAACACGGACAATTATTTTGGGACGGAGGGAGTAGTACACATTTCTAAAGTTTCACATACTAGATAGGTGGCATCCACTCCCTAGGACATGCGTTGTATATTGGTCCTTGGCAAATGGGCCTTTGTAATGTTCATGTCTATAGACATCAACGTTTCTTTCTCTCTTTCTCTCTCTCGGGTAGGTAATTGATCCCAATTGACCTTTATGTCTATCTCCTTCCATATAAGTTTGAAAATTGGGAACCTAAACATTTTTAGTGAAAGTGACAATGTCCAATTAAATAAGCCTCCGAGATGATTTAGGATCTAGACTCCTATATTTGACATGGATCATTGTTAGATTTTGCTAATTAATTTTCTAGCATAACAAATCTAGAAAGTAGAGGGTATTTTAGTTACATGCCACGTTTCCAAGAATGATGCATCAAAGACATCAGGAAAAGACTAGGTATGCATGAGCCTAAATGGTGGGCACCGACTTGAATACAAGGGTCATTTAAAATTAAATGGCGGAAAGCTAAAGTCCGGAATGCTCAACACGGCATCGGAGATTTTGATCCATAAAGAAACCCCCAAAAGAGAAATCCTCATTGTTTTGCATTCTATGACTTCGTCATGATATTTGCATGCCTTTGAAAGGTTGGTGCGTTCCATGGTTTCAAAATGCACTTTCAAAGACTTCACCAAACAAGCAACCAAAATCGACAAGAGATAACACTCTTAGAGATCCGTGCTACTATGCTTGACAATGGTGGCTATTTTGAATCATGCTAGGCAACTTCCTACCCATGCAACCTAAGTTACTTGTGTTCATCCACTCACAAAGCCCAATAGAGATAGAAAGATAAATAGAGACTACAAAGTGGATAATGCTTTATATGCAAACGGAAAGACCAATATAATACCTAAAGTAGAGTTACCCAATTCTGTCAATGACCCAATTCCTACATTCATTTAATTTTTGACATTTGTTTGTTTACAGACGGCATCCATCCCTTGATCTGTCAACACTCTCACACATTTTTATTTTGTTTAGTTTAGTTGGAGTTTGTGATGTGTGGAAAGAAACTCCATACTACATAGTTTTGTCAAATTAGTGTGGGCGGGAAATTCATGTGGGTTGGCATTAAATTTATAGTATTTTCATTGGTTTTAATTAGTAACTTTATAGTACTTGCCTTGCCTTTAATTTTCATCCAAATATGCAGACGAAAAAGCCCACACTAATTTTTCACATTGGAAATTACAGTGAGCCACTTCAAATTATAATCAAAAAATAGTATGGGTAATTGGGAATTAGAATGGTCCATACTAATTAGACAAAATAGTGTAGTCATGGGATAGTCTACAACCTAATATAGGAAAGTCATTATGGAGTTTATTTTTTTTATAATGTGGCTACCTACAATTTGATTTAAGTGGTTGCAGCCCCAATTTATGATGGGCTAGGTGGGATAGATGGGCTATAAATCTATTATGGCATGTGGGCTAGTGCAAAGTGGGTGAATCAGTTAACCAATTTGACTTAACCTATTATGTTCTTAACCATCAACCCATAAATGCATAATGAATAGTAGAAATATCTATCAAATTCCATACCACAATGCATATGTGAACTCAACACTATTAGCTACAACATTAGGTACAAGTGAGTTGGATGAGAGAAATCTTTGCTTTGTGCAAAACTTGGAGACACATGGCTATTTCTAAACGGCATGAAGTTGCATCATCACACCTAACTACATGTGCTCCCAACTATGAAACTTCATCTCATCTTGCACCCCCAATCAAATAAATCAGGATACCATGAATTTTGTGACTTTGGACATTTCCACATAAATTTGATGTGTTATGATTCATCCGATCTCATCGTTGTTGTGCTTGGCACATAATATGATAGATTTTCTAGGTTAATGAGGTGATTGTGGTCATCAAAATGTTAGTTGTAGGCACTTATGCCTTATTGTACAGATTAATTGACATAAGTCCACCACACAAAGGGTCTTGCCCTCCATGAACTTTTTCATCTAAGGCATATGGCCCTCTTGTGGGCACATCCAACTCACAGACGATTTTGGTTGTTAGATCGAAATGGGAATTGTCTCCTCCAATTGGCAATTGTGAATCTCATGTGTTATTATTTCAACTTTAAGAGTCAGAGTTTGGATGCAAAAGTTGTAAGATGTCAAAGTGAGGTTTTACTTTTTTCCTTAAATGATTGCATAGACCCCCCAATTGTGTTCACAATTGAACCTAGAATGGTTGATATATGTTGAGCACATAGTTTAATCTCATCGTGACAAATGTCTTTTTGGTCTCCATCCTCCATCCTCCATCCTCCATCACTACAAGTTGTGCTATATAGCACTCAAAAATTGGTGTCCGATTAAGAAGAGTGACCACATAAGGCCCGAAAACCTTATGTGCAAAAACATGAAAGGGCAAAGAGAGATATTTCTTTTCCAAGTTCAAACGTGCATAGTAGTAGGTACCTAAGGTAAGTAGGTGTTAAATGGTCACTTTAAGCTCTGCACCCTCTTCTCTTAGGTCGAAAATTCGAAATCATATCCATAGCCATTTGCCTCATAATTTTGGAAGCTCATGTGAACATCTTATTCATTGTCAAGGAGAAGATTCTCAACGTGATTAGGTGGTCATATAGGTCCCTCCAATTATGTTGAATATTGAGCCTAGAATAGTTACCAAAGAAAAGAAAGAAAATGAACGTTGACGAAGCCGATGTAATGTTGGTCTGTTAGCCACCTTCGTATCACTTCCGTAGGGAAATGAAAGAGGATGGTGGTGTAATGCCTATCTTCTGATAGGTGGACCCCATAAGTGTGTGGTGCGCATGGTAGAGCTTAGGGAAATGGGACTGAAATTTGTTGTTTTTTGAGTTTTCTTTTGTTTAGTACCATATATGTGTGGTGTTTGATGGCATTAGTAGAGATAGTTTCCATAAGGTTTTTGATAGTCGAGTTGGGGATGTTGAGATTTGGATTTTGTCAATGGAGCTTTTATGGATAATGCCGTGGATACCCGCAATGAGAATAATAGGGGGGAGGGTATTCCATCCAAGATTGTGGAGATGGGGCATAAGAATATCATCATTTCATGTTTACTAGCAATGGCCATAGAAGAGAAGCAGCCGTTGCAATATGTGAATTTTATGAATTTGTATTTTAAGTTGTGGTGATGGGTTGAAATGAGTGTGTGTTATGTGGTGAAGTGCCTTTAATGCATAAGGTGTGCATTAGGGTGAAGGCGTGCAAGACATTGACATTTGGCAAGGGAGCAAGTGCATGGGAGTAGCCATGAGGGTAATATGTTATCTGGAGGTCAATTATGGAGTGTACCCGCATGAAATGAATGTAAAATATCTTGTGGCTAGGCATGATAGTAATGTGGTTACAATCATATGTATAGCTTTATTATGTCGGTTAGTGTGTAAATTATAAATATGTTTGTTGGTGCAACATGAGAGGCATAAAATTATTCAAATCCATAACAGTGTTTTGTGGGACTGACAGTATTCCATAGAATATTCCCCACATTCAGATTGAATGTGGGAAATATCCGGGAGTATTATGTGGAATATTGTCAGTCCCACAAAACATTGTTGTGGATCTGAATAATGTTATGGGAGGTGGAGGTAGTTATTAGTTTGTTGAAGGCGACATAGTTGGGAAAGGGGGGAGAGTATGGGGTCAAAGATTTTCTATTCACAAAAGTTTCCCATGTATTGTCCATATCGGAATTTTAAGGTTTGGGTGATGGACGTCAAATGTAGTAGGGAGAAACCAAAACATGTTTGACCATTGGTGATGTATATCATTGTTGGTTAACCATATAGTGGCATAGGGGTAACAAAGGGTAGAGTTAGAGACTATTGAGTTGAGATATTCTTTCTCTATATAGCGTTTGAGGTTCTAGACGGAACCGTCATGTTGGGTGGATGTAGATATGGAGGAAGCCAATATGGAATTCAATGTCCAATGAGGTGGGATGGAATGTTAGGGATGACATTGGCAAGTGAACCAATTTTCACAAGTTTATATGCTTCAATGTTAGCATGAAAATTTATGTGGGCATGGACTTTTTGTATGGTAACCTTATGTGATGTATTGCGGGTGGGTGTGATAATTGTAGCAATGAGAAGTTTGTCTGGGTGGCTCCGCAAAACCCGGTGCAAGCAATGTTGTGATTGCAACTCTTAGAAAGTTTTGTCGCAAACAGGCGCAATAAGACATTGCTGCGCCCCCCCCCCCTTGCGGTGGATTTCAACCATTAAGCAAAATGGTTACCATATTTTGAGCATGTAGTCCAATCTCTCTTAACACATGCATTTGGGTGAGCGTTGTGCGTTCTTACATCCATGAAAACCTCAAACCACTCGAATATAGTTGTCCAATTCAAAGAATAGCCATGAAAGGCCCACTTGCCTCATGAAAGGACTTACTCATGGCCTAAGCGCATGCAACACACTACATTGTTTGTTTGTGGGTTCCCAAATGTTGAGAAAACTATTGTTAATATTCTTCATTGTTGTTTATACTTGTGCTCCAAAATTTGTCAACCAGTTCCCTCTACACTGATATGTGCAATTAGGTTGCCCCACACTAATTTATTGACATGCCACACTATTTTGAATATTTATTAAAACAATAATTAAGAAAGTTATAAGTTTTGTAATCTGATTTTGACCCAAGATAATCTGCATGGGTAAAGAGGCAACCTGTTCATGAAAGCAACATAATTGCATACATTGGTGTGCATAGACTTCCGCAGAAAATACTTGAACTACATGCTGTAACTCCAATAAACATCTGTGACATCAAATGTCAAGTCATCTGGATTGACTGGGGAACTTCATAAAACACCTTGCATTAGGTGTTGAATCAAGAAGGAACATCAAATTCGCCTCAATGTTGATGAAGTTGACAAAGACAGCAAGCCACATGGCAGATAGTGATACATTGGGTCCATTGTTGCTAATGCATACCAAATAACAATCATAATCAGAGTTTTATAGCTTCATAAGTGAAAAGTAATTTAAAGGAATTTAGTCGTTCACATTGAGAGATATATTTCAATGAATTGCGCCTTGATTCTGGATCTAATATAATTTGTGAATCAAATGGTTGAAGATGCTTGCTCTTCCTTCATGGTTGAAAATACCCAGTAAGGATGTGATTGGCTTTCAATAAATTTCCTTGGTTTCTGAGCCATACCAAATAGAAAATAAGCATGGGCTCAACAGGGCATCACATTACACTCTGATGTATTATATTTGATCTGAGATGAGACCATCAAGAACTGAAGGGATATTTAGTGCAAGCCTGTAGAATCCACAAAAAATATTACAACATACACACTCAACTTATTGGCATATCGTATGCTCCTTTCAGAGGGTAACCTAAGTAATACTCATCGAACTTTGTGGAGACAAGTTTTAATGGCAAAACCAAATCTCATGCATAAAATATGCAGTGATTAAAAATTGTGGTAGATGATAACCCCAATGATTGTGATCTCCATTACAGCAGAGTAGATCATTGGTGAATAATACAAATAGTCAGTGTCTACTTTAGAGCCAATGGACCCTAAATTTCCAAAGTGCCCTGACTGGGCAAATTCAATCAAGTACAGTACACAATGGTTTGAATTTACATTGCATGGTTAATCCTCGCAAAGAGCATAGTGGCACAACTTGGAGACAAAATGAATCCAAGTAATAAATAAATGCTATTGGATTCAGGTGAGCATTCTAGTGTAGCATCCGATGCTACACTAGGGGTTGATGTGTGATTCAATTCCCATCACCAATCTAAGATGCCTCTTTCTTCGAGCTCCAGATATCATTAGGTTTATGAGCTACACACTTTTTTGTGTTCTCAGCTTTTACAAAAGATTTAGTTCCATTACCATCCACAGACTTTGGATGCCTGAATTTTGGAGCAGCTTTGCGAGACTCAAATATCTTTCGCTTTACACGGCTTTTTTGTTTGTCTGCAATGCCAGCCATTTTGAAAAACTCTCCAGCTACTTCCTTGTTACCCAGCATCTCTTCCACAAGCCCCATTTCCTGCACAAAACACCATTACTACTTTCAGATGCAACAAAGAAAAGAAAAGAATAGTAGTAACTGTAATAGTGATAATGATAATAACAACCAACCAGAAGAATGCCTTTAATCACTACTGCTTGATCTACATAAGGTATTAAACTTGTCCTTTAACCCAACAGGACTTTTGGTCGGGAGTTGATTCCCTAGATTTCCTATTGGTTGTTTTGCATACAATATCAATAATTTCTTCCACTCGTGGTGCCTGCTCAGAGGCAGTGTTTGAATTTGAATGAAGAGCAACCTATTCTGATTCATTGAGGGCCAAACTCATTTTAGCACCTCTTGGCATGCCAAGATGATTTTGATCCTCATTGAAACAATATAGAATGTTCTCCATTCCAACCTAAACACTACCCTCGAACATGCACTGAATACTTACCCAACATGGAAGGTGTTGTATGCATAACAACCAACTCCCGACCAAAAGTCTTGCTGAATTATAGGATTACTCCATTCTCAGCATAAAACCCTGAGCAGTAGAAACTGACAAAATTTTGGATCCTGTAATAAGTCACAAGCATTATTACTCGAGAACTGAATTTGCAAACTCTATTCATGATTACAGAACAAGTATAAGTGGAGTATGAGCCTAACCATCAGAATTGCAGGATTCTCTGCTTCATAGGAAAGTCCAACGACCAACAACTTTTTTGAAGCTTCCAAATTACCATCAAGCCGTTCCATATGTGCATAAGCCTGTAAACAAGACGACCAACACATCTAAAATATCAGACTTGCTGTTGAGATTCTTAGTATGTAAGCTACATGTGCAAGTGTGTTGGGAAATACTAGCCTCCCTATTAAGCAACCTAGTAGCAAACCAAGTAGAAAGACACATAAAGACTACAAAAAAATCCATTTGAAAAGGATAACCACCTGAAGGCATGGTACATTTCTTGGATTTGCGCCAAGACCTCTTTCGAAAAGCACACGTGCACCTGGCAGATTTCCAGCATCTTGTTCCATTATGGCCCAGGCCTGCAAATGAGTTGGTGCCACATATCTAGTTAGTATAATAAATTAGTCAAAATACCTCAATTCAGCAGTCCACAGGCTACTGTAGTAACATTCTTAATGCACAAACTCAAGTGTTTCTTTCTGTGTACATTCGAAAGTCTCACATCTTGTGATACTGGAATTAACACTTAAAAAATTTACAGATATAAGGTGTGAAGACAAATACCTGCCAAGAATGCACACTTTCAGGGTTAACTTCTACACACAGCTGATATAGCTTGCGAGCTCGATCTATGGATGACTTTGACGCTAATAAGGACTCTTGATGCGCCCAAGCCTGCCACAATACAGTATAACTTGATCAACAACACAGCCAAAAAAATACAATTTTATAATTGGCCATTGCCAGAAATTTACTATGAAGTACATCCTATTTTTTTCAAAGTCCCCAAAAGTGGTATGAGGTGTACCTGCAAGGAGTGTATGTTGTTTGGCTCAACTTCAAGTGCTTTCCCAAAAAGCTGCCTCATTTTCACTGGCTTGCCCTGACTGGCCTCAAACAAAGCCCATGCCTGGGTGTCCAAACATAGCTCGTCAGTAGGACACTACATCACCAGTGGCGTTCAAGATGGAGATCATGAAGCACAAAAAGGAGTTATGCAAGTGTGTAATCTAAGCGAACCCAAAATATTCACATCCTTGACTCTTATCTTCAGGAGTCCAGAAAAAAACATCAGCATTAGAGTGAAGTCACCAGAAAGCATGCCACCTATGCTGGTTATCACCTGACTGTTCTGGTTAATATTGCAACTGCCATAGCACTCTTACCCTTAAAGGACCCAGGGGCTCAATGTACGACCTATATACACAATTTCTAAGAGACTCACCAAGTCTAAAATTTATCTATTTTCTATTTATGTGACACTGATGATCAACATGCTAAGTATGTATTTGCATCCAAGGGGCAACCACGTTGTGTATTTAAACCCAAATATTCAATAACATTAAGCTATTCAACCGATTTGAATAATGCACTTGAAGAATGACTTTATTTTAGATAGGGCCACTTTTGACAACAAATAGCCAAAAGTGAAAGTATGTAGCTCAAATATAAGTTTGTTTTTGTGCAAGGAGAGGCCTGGATCGAGCCTCTTAGATGCTTGGGGGTTAAGCATGTGTAAGGACGACCTCTTTCAATTATATCGTCAAGAGGATCAAGGTCCTTGGTTACATGCATGAATGTTAAGCATAGTCAAGTGACAAGCTCTCATTAGTTGACACCTCATTGTTACTTATCTTCAGACAAAACCTTCTTCCATCTACCAAGATTCAACTTAAAGCCCTTGCTAAAAAGAATCTCATCAAGTGCATACTCTCAAAGATGCTTAGTTAGGGCGACTGCCCACTACACCACATAAGAATGCTATGACCAGTAAACAAGGCCCCAACAACAAGAATAATGTGTGCTATGCTCACCTGCCAGCACTTGACATCTTTTGGTGCGAAATCCACAGCTAGTTTGAAGTGATACCGAGCAGCTGCATAATTGTGCGCGCGTGATTCAAGAAGAGCTCGAGTCTGGTGGATAACTGCATTTCCAGGTTGAATATTTGCAGCTCTTTCTAAGAGATCCCTAGCTTTGCTCCAGTTTCCTAACTTTTGTTCAAGCAAAGCCCACCCATGGAGTCCATAAACACCTGCTCCTATAAGCTCTTTCACTCCATTCTTCTCTCCCTGCAAAGTTGTGGTAAGAAAATTATTATCATTTGAGATATTTTTCCTTGCTACACCAAGTACATAAGATAGTGAGGTCCACATTAACTCCCAAATGGCATAATATTTCTAGGAGTAAAAGATACCATGGAGTAGAGATTAGTACAGATTTTGGGTCCACTACTTCATATAAAAGGTGTAGAGTGCATGATCCATAAGTGAGATCTAAGAGTTTCGGATTAGCTGAGTATCTCAAGTGAACATAATGATTTTGACAATGAAACACATTTAAAAACACACATCTTACACTAAACAAATCCTTAATTTCTCATAAAAAAGTAAATACCAAAACTATTACCATTTGCGCAGTTCGCACAGACTCCACATAAAGATAGCGTGCTTTGGTGGAATTACGGGTTTGAGCTTCTAAAGAGCCCCACCCTTGCAATGCTCTCACATAATCTAACCCATAATCCCCATCATCTTTGAAAGCTTTAATTGCTCTTTCATAAAGTGCTCCAGCAGCAACTGCATCACCTGCAAGCCATCACAACCGGAACTTCATATCAGTCTTTGACAAACCAAACTAGAGTGCAACTATGGATTATTGAGGAACATGAAAATTGGGACATTGGTACCTCAATCCTCAAACCATAAACAATAGGTGCCTACAAAATTGCTAGATTTACCAGGTGAATTATGTTTTGGTGCAAACAGGTTCAAGTTTTGACAGATATTGACAGTGAAAACAATGAAGTGTATTGATATGGTTGCAACTTCTCAGTAGCAACTTAGTAACTTATAGTTTATGCATGATAAAAAAAATGAATTTCGAGATATTTTATCACTTCAAGACTGTAATTACCAAACACATTAAACCCTTGTTTGTTTTAGCCCAAACTTGTTGAACCTCATGGGCAGCATTGGAACTATGTACAAGAAATGGTACCAGCTACTTAAAATGCTATGCATTGAGCAATACATGTTGACCACTTGGATAAAGCATAGAACAAAACTCGCCTCAAGATTCCAAATAAAGTACCTTCTTTTCTTTCTAATTGTGCGAAGTGAATCATAACCTTGGGGCTGTTTGGATGAATCTTCGTAAGCTGTCACACCAGAAATTGGCCACTAGTTCATATAATTGATTTCCAAAGTGGGAGATTCCATGCCACATAATTGATCATCTTGGATATACCAGCTTCAACAGGAACTAAAATTCACAACCTCTGAACCGCTCAAGACAGGATGAAAGCAACAGAAGCAATTGAAGGGAAAGCGAAAAGTGGCTGCGAGCTTCACCTTTCTCAAGCTTCTTCGTGCAGTTGCTAAATCACCCACAGCAATCTGCCTCCTGACATTGACTAGCTCTTCATGTACAACCAAATCAACACTGTCTCTCTCTTCATAAATTAACTGCTGAGTATCCTTTTTCTCCTCAACCTCCTTAAGAGCTGAAGAAGATTGCAAGGCATCTCTTTGTAGATCTAGTGAATCAACTTTGTCCACTACATCTAACACTCTACTTCTATCTGCAGATGCATGCGTAGGTTTTGATGGCTTTGCTAACTTAGCCACACTTTGAACACTACGGCTACTACTTGTTAAGCCCCTCTCTGAATTCCTAACCCTTTCAATCAACATCTGTTCCTCAAAGTCTTTAGAAGGAGATTCGACCTCTTCAACAGTCATCACACTTTGATCCTTAGACTCTCCAAGGAGACTTGCCCCCACAAGTTTTTCTAACGTATTCCTTTTCAATGTTGGATTTTGGTCATTTGTTTGCAAATTTGGATTATCCAGAGCAGTTGTGCTAGCATTTTCCAGGGTATTCGTACTAACCCCTACATCATTATCTGTTGCTGCCGATAGGAGCTTTTGATCAAGTTGGGTAGTGAACTGCCTATCCACCCCAGCGAGGTTCTCAAAAATTTTAACCTGCAGACAAACTTTGTTGCTCAGATTCAACTCAGTAGAGTTAACTGTGAAGTCACCAAAAGTGGGGATCAAAACCACAATATTAAAGGAATCTCCCATATTTGCCACTTCCAACAGTTGTGTCAGTGACCAGGAAAAAAATTAGGGATGTGAATTCCTTTTGCTCTAATCCAAGGGTTACAAATTTTTAGAGAACTTTTTGAAATCCTTTTTTGGGTTTCATGTTATTTGGGGAGTACACAAGTGGTGAGAGGAGCAAAGAGTGCCTAGATAAGGCATGTGCATATAGGTGGCAAAGAAAATGAGAAGATTCTTAGTTATATAAAGATGAAACATGACGGCACCTAAAACTAAAAGAAGCCCTCCAAGACTATCCAGTTATACTCAAAATGGGGAATCTACCTATATGCTCCCCAAATCCTCCTTGATTTATCCCTTTACTTTACGTTTAACTCTAATGTATTGACCTACTTGATGTGTACTAATCCCTTAATAATTTCGAAAAAGATTAAAAAATGACCAAAATAGCACAGACGCATGCAGTTTCACGAGAGTGATGCAACAAACAAAGAGGTGACAAACCTGTCGACGGAAATCTTGGAACTCCTCCACACTAACAGACCCATCAAAGTTGGAGTCTACAAGCTTCATCAGCTCATGAGCATCTTCACCATCAGCCCCAAGCTCCCCTATAACTTCCTTGAATTCATCCACACTTATCACACCATCCTGATTTTTATCAAATAAAGTAAACATATAATCATTGTTGATCTTCCTTTCGCTCTCTTCAATGACCTCCACTGTACTGCTAGACAAGTCGGAATACCGCGTTGTTGCCACATCCGCTGCTGCTTGCATTATTGCTTTAAGATATCCAGCCTGACATTTTAAAAACAGTACAAGTGAGGTTCTTTAACTACAAGATAAGCAAACAGAGAGCTAGCAAAATCAGCCAGCAACACACTTAACCCTTTGAGCATCGGTGAGGCCAGGGCCTCCCCATGCACAAAAACCTGTATTTGAGCTACATGCTTCCATTTTTAGTTAATTGTGTCAAAAGCGACCCTATCTAAATCAATTTATTATTCAAGTGCACTTTTTGAAGCAGTTGCATACCTTGATGTTATTGAAGATTTAGGTTCAAACACACATCTTGAGTGCCATTGGACACAAATACATACTTGGTATCATGATCATCAATGTCACATATGAGTATGTTATTATATTATCTTTCACATAAAATAATGTACTACATGAAGTTTCAAACCCCGAAAAAAACTTGGAATGATTTGAACACTTGGTTTACATCCACCCAAGAAACTTAAACACCAAGGAAAGGTCTACCTGTTCAGGATCAGTAAGTCCGCCTTTATACAAAGAATGTGAAGCAAGACCACCCTCTGCCATCGCATCCATAGCCGCAGTGCGAATCTGAAGCTCCATAGGAGGTGACCAATTTCCACAATTTCCCAGGTTCACTGCTAAATGCAGACTTTCGTATCCATTCTTCTTGGGCCTTGCAATATAATCCTTGAGCCTACCTGGAACCTCTTTCCACAAACTAGTTGCTAGATGCATAGCCCTGTAACATGCCTCTGCACCTCTTTCCTTTTCTAAATTGTCAACCCCTTTTATAGGGGTCAGAACCACCCGAAGTCCCAGGACATCAAAAACCTCTTCTGGTTGTCTTCCATCCCTGAGCAATTTCTTCATTGTGCTATATCGGCTCTTACACCTCCCAGTGATCTTCACTGCTTCAACCAGTGATTGGAGCTCTAAATCATCTTCTAAGATGACCTGAAGGCGATCTCGACACTCTATCACGACATTATCGCCATCAGACCAATGTCGTTTTAGCCAGCTTCCAATATACGCATATGAGTCAGGGAAAAGTACCCAGAACGCAAGGTCTTCCAGTTCCAGACTCATGGTGCCAGTTCCCATCGCATGAGCAAGGGGTGCATAAATTTGCATAGTTTCTAGTGCCAGTATCTGTTGCCTGTAGCGTGGAAGCGTTTGAATGTGGCGCATTGTATCTAACCGAGCTGCCACCTCCACCACAACTGCCCGTACATCATGAAATGCAAGACAAAATTGTCGAACAGCCTTTGCAGATGCATCATCAAGAGTGTCTAAATGAGACGGCAAGTGTTTGACACGAGAACAGTCGTGCAAAAGACGCCCCACTCCCTTCCCCATAACATCTTCCACTGCACCAATTTTCAGGTTGCCATGTTCAACAACCTCGCGAAGGAGACCGGTAGCAATAACCTCCCCATCCATCTGTTAAGGATTTATGCCAAGCACAGCCACTACAACAATGAGTAACACAAAGAGGCCAGCTGCCACTTGGCACAAGACCTACGTTTCTTGTCTTACAACTTCTCTGCTATCTCACCCTCCTGACAAGTTCTGTCCAAATTATGACCCCCCCAGTCAATGTTCAAAAGGACCCACCATGTACATGCAAACTGGATATATATATATATATATATATATATATATATATGCATATCTTTGGAACCAATTTTCAAATAGTAACTATAATGTAGATGGGCCTTATTTGGTTGCTTTTTTCTGTTTGCTACCTTATACTGCTCAGATGCGCAAGTTGAGATTTTTGTATGCACAAGTTGTTAGGCATTATCAAAGTCCACTGACAGTGAACCATAAGAAGGCCATGTATAGGTCCCCCCAATTATGTTTGGCTATTAAGCCTAGAATGATTAACAAATTTTTAGCACATAGTCCAATTTCTTTTAAACACATGTCTTTCTGGTGTTTGTTCTTAGCTCTGCACCTGGCCACCCATCACTTAGATATGGGTGTCCGATTAAGATAAGTAACAAAATTAGGCCCGCTTGCCTTAGTCAGGTACTTGTAGTTGAGCATCTCTCATAAATCTCCTCAGAAAGATCCCTCTGATACATAAAGAAGATCCTAGAAACCGAAACGTGCCAAATACAAACCTTTGAAGGTCTAGACATTATACAGATTGAATTTCGACAAAGAATATCTCACCCGAAGATCAGCAAGAATATATGCAACAGAGAGTGCGAGAGACAGGGGGTTGCGCCCATCTTCAACAGGGGGGGCATGCTGGAGTGTACTGACAGTAAGCTTCAAAGCAGCTAACAAGAGAGAGGAACTGCCACTGGACCCAAAATCGGGTGGGAGTCTTCCTGCTAATCCATCCCATGCACCCACTAGCTCAGCGACCCTTTGACCCCCTGGAGAGTCTAAGAGACCTTTCGTTGGCTGCAATCCCACGTCAATCCAAGTATCCGCTTCTTCATCACTCAAACCCTCCTCATCACCCAATCCTTCTTCCAATTCGTATTCCACCGGATGAGATAGTACTTCTCTTGGGCTCTCTCCAATCTCTGTTGCCAACAATAACAACATCTCAGTGATAAACCACATTTCTTTGTTAGTTAGTTGGGAAGGGTCAATGCACCTATCTCAGTTTATGACCTATTGTATACACCTGAATTCAAGGGTATAGTAGGACACAAAGCGTGTGTTAAAATAATATAAACCAAGTGGAGGTATACCATGACCTATGTGCACACATAGCAAGCCCACTGTGTGGCACACCATGACATAAATAAGTGAGTGGAGGCTCCAACATAGGTAAGGCCATGAGTTTGCCAATTTTACACTTCAATGAACTATGTATAAGGCATTGGAAGAATGTGTGGCATGTAACTTATGGCCCCACATTCTCACAATCGTCAGGTGTTACACAAGATCATAATAGATTATTCAAGAAGCACTTTATGCTATGCAAAAGGTGGGGCATGACCAAGATGGGTGGCACAAATGGATGCCCATTTGTGACCACAATGGGTCATGATTAGAAAAATTTAGTTGAATGGCTTTGAAAATCCACTTTGAATTGCTAATCCAAAAAGATAATCATCATAGAAATTAAATCAATCACTCTTAAGTACCCAAACTCGCCAAAGTGTCTACAATAGGTACAGTACCTTAGTTGAATAAAACATCTCCCTAAAATGTTCTGCAAAACCTATTGGTCTTGGGGCAAATCATCCTGAAGAGTCACCCCAGCTACTGTATGAGGACTTATTACAAGACTACAAATTTATAAAAACTGCAAGACGCTATACACATGCACAGAGTCCTGAACCTTATAAACCAACACAAAAATGAATGGCAATGGTTTCTAAAATATTGGTCATTAAGCACGTTGACACATTAGGGCAGAACCTCCTTTTGTGATCACGAGCCGCCTAGATCAAAGACCGACGCTTTCTAACCTTGTCAATTTGGATAAACTTGGTACCAATAAATCTAGGTTATAACCAAGTTAAAATATTCGAGTTAAAATTTTGATGTACAAAATAAAAATGGAACCACTGTGCCCTGCAAGCCTATTTATATGCCAATGCTTGAATAAGACCCAGTGGTATTGACAAATCCAGTTCAGACACACCCCACTCGCAATAGGGTTGCCAACAAGTGATAATTTCATGCTACCAGGATCATCTACTTTTAGTGAAAAACAAAGATAGTCCATCTGCATGACACAAGTGTTCCTCAACTTACTCAATCCCCTCAGTAATTACATGGTGCAAACATGCATGCCTGCAGCATCTCTAAAGTTAAGTGACCGGTGTTTAATATTGGTTTAGGATGGATACATAACCTTCAGTGTTTATTATCTTTCAGTGCGAACCCATCAACACTAACCTAATGATTCAATCAACATCACTTCGACTTGTAATTCAACCCCTTTTAAGTCTTGCAACTCTAAAATATGGATATCAAAGATTCGAATCGCAACCCTATGTATGTTTTTTGGGTAGGCATTGATTCAATGTTGCAGGTTGATGTGATTGTATCAATGTGCAAATCAGTGTTGATGATATATGAATTTGGAGATTCCCATCCTGTTTTGCCTTCATGAAAACCATACACGCACCTCTATCTGAAGCCAGAAGGCCTCCAATGTCCAAAAGGGAGGCGGCTTGCGCAACAGCATCGCCTTCTTGTCGGCTTTGCAATTCCTCCGCAGAGTAGAAAGAGCTGCTGTCAAGATTGGGAGCATCATCCACATCTGCTCCATTGAACTCGTACTCAAAATACAGCCTTCCTTCTTCATCTTTCTGCACTTTGTTTCCGTTCCTGCGGCTGCTGAGCTTCAACCGCAGACTCCCTTCCTTGGAATCCTTTTTGGCAATGCCTAACTGCTCTTCTAGATCCACAAACCCATTGTTGGTTACCACTTGCACTCGCCTTCGCCGCTCGCACTTTCCTCCACTATTTTTTTGTCGTCGAGTTGGATCCTTCCTATGAAACTTATGTTCGAACCCACTTTCCCTATCATAAGTCTCATGCTCTACAGTGTCTTGCACCCGCGCCTGCACTTCAACAATCGGCTTCCTGTCTAAGCTGCCAAAATTCTTGTCTAATCTGTCTCTCCCACGTCTACAACTACTCCTCTTTCCAAACTTCTCTAATGATGAGGACCGCACCAACACCCCCTTGCTCCCGCCATAGCCTGAGTTGCAATCACATTTAAAAGGTGGCAAGCTGACTGTACACTGCGATGCCCTCTCCGGTCTCAGCTGCAATATCACAAAAGGTAAATAAACGAAATCAAATTTCCAAACATTCTCAGCACAAGCAGACCCCCTCAGCTTCGCAAATTTCCCAACCACCACAATTCTGCCATGAAAATTCAACTTCTAGAACCCAATCCAGGTATTGAACGTCATCACACATAACCTCTCTTTTTCGAAAGACCTCGCATACATGTAGTTACAAAAATGTGAATGCTCAAACCCCAGTACGAGGCACAGAAACTCAAAATCTGCGATTCACTTCCCGGTTCTTTACCCCTGCCCATACATTCACTCTCCATCAGAAACTCCAAATTTTCACAAATTTGCAAATCACAACCATTTTGCCATGGGAATTCAACTTCTCAATCCCAATTCAGGGACTAAACATAAGCAAACACAACTCTGTATTTTTTTCAAAAAACCTCACATATATGTAATTCCAAAAGATGTGAATGCTCAGTTCACAGTACGAGGCATAGAAACCCCAAATCTGCAAAACTCAGCTCCCGTTCTTTACCCATTGCCCATATATACAGTCTCTACCAGAAACTCATACAACTTGTGGAAAGAAAATGGGGGTAATGCAGAAACCCCAACCACTAAAACCTATTCGCCACTAATAAATTCCCGGAATTGCAATGGCTGGGAGGGGTTATGGCAGGTTTTTGGTACTTGTCACCACAAGTTGTTACCTGCGAGGCAAGCGAGGTGGACAAGGCCGTGGCCTTGGGCAGGAGCTGGAAAAGTCCCGTCCCGCAAGCACACACTGCCATCATCTGCCTCCCCCCCCCCCCGCGAACTTCAAACCCCAAGCTTCGAGCTTCAAACTTCAAACTCCAAACCCTTGCTTCCTATGCAACCACCGCAATCTCACCGCCCCCGCACCAGGCTGCTTCGAATTTCGGGCGGCAGGGTTTGGTGCGAAGATTGACAGGATTGCAATTCCTTCCCCGACGAAATGGGCCATTCGCGAGACAGACTACTCCGACGCCATCATCATCGTCATCGCCATAGCCACATCCGAGGGAAGGGAAACAACAAGGGGCGAGCCGGACCATATCGGCCACGCCGTTTACCGCGTGGTTGTTCGCGCGGGACTGGGGGTTCCATCCACGGTCGCCATCGCGCGCGCTGTTTACCGCGGGGTTTGCAACGAGAGGGCTGCCGCCACAGAAGCGAGAACACAGGACGAGAACACATCTGCGTGCGTGAGTGTAGCCACTGCCGTGGTGCCACGTGGCTGGTCTCTGCCTCCACGTATTGCCCTTTTGGATGTTCCCTTACCCTTATGCTAACTTCTGTGTTTCTTCACTTGAGTCCTCGGCTGCATCCGTGGTAAAGTATGTGGGTGTTATTTGGTCCATTTTTCATGTTCATAACATTATTCAGCCATGTGGAATACGTCAATTGGCCTTGGAATATGTTAATTATATTATGTGGGGACCTTAAACAGAGTGATAGGATTCATTTATCATTCATACATTCAGGCTAACAGTTGGAAACTTGGGTGGAGTTATACTCCTGGCCTACTCACAAGAGTCATTGTCCATACTAGCACTATTCATATGAAGTATTGGTCAGTCGGGCACTATTCACTAAAAATACTACTCATAGCAACAATCACTAACAATACTGACACAATTCACAATATTCTCACTACCGTACCCGGCCGTCAGGGTCGGCAAAAATTAAATAAAAAAATAGAAGTTGAAAAAAATCGGAAATTATTGGAGAAGAGAGTTGAAAAGAAAAAGTTACTCATTGAAGAGCATGCCGAATATTACAAAATTGAGCCAACTTCATGTAGTAAAATCCCAAAATATTGCATACCGTAGCATCATAACTAGTTCGTGCAAAAATAAAATAAAAAATAAAACCAGACATTATGAGCCCAAATTTTCTGTTGTTTGCAAAGCAAATTGAATTAACCCCTGAAGAGCTTGTGGCCAAAATCATGGCAAACCCAGAGGTTGCAGTGGCATTTTAGGATCCAAAAGTAACACATACAAAGGACCACTAATTGAGATTAGGGCATTCAATTAGGTTAAACACACCAAGGCCGCCACAAAAGGGTGAAAAAAATAAGAAATCTTTCATTGTTGTGAACTAGCCTTGTATTAAAGCGCCGAATCTTTTACAAATATTTTTTGAAATTGTTGAATTTTTTATTAATTTGTTTTTACCATGCCGGACCCACTTTCTCCACTTTAATTAATTATTCGGCATGAGATGTTGACCCTGACGGCCGGGTACGGTATTCATACCAACACCATTCACTATTCATATTGGCATCAGTTTCTTCTTATTATCTAAGTTTCTTCCCATGAAGGTAAGATAGTGGAGGCCCATGCCATATGCTAAATATAGAATGGAACACAACCATGCAACTGAATAATATTATGTTCTCAAACTTCTACCAATTAGATTTACACAACAAACTTGTTGCATTAACAAATCTATGATGAAACATTTGCAAAAAATCATATTGAAAATCGGACCTCCCTTTGCTTTAGTTATGGTTATTGGAAGTGCATGTATGTTGACTTCTTGATTGGATATATAGGACCTCCCAATTGTGTTCATTATTGAGTGTATCAATATTTGAAGATGTAGTCCAATCTCTTTTAAGCATGTGTCGTTATACTCACCCAACCACATACCAATAGGGTATGATTAAGGAAGAAAGCCACTTAAGAGCCATCTACCATATGTTAAGGTATGTTGGTGTTATTTGGATTGTTTTTCATGTTCTTCGCCTTCTTTCAATCAGAATTACACAACAAAACTTGTGTTGCATTAGCAAGTCTACAATGAAGCGTTAACAAAAGTCAAATTAAAATTCATATCTTCCCTTATTCAGTTAATAGCTTGGACCTTGTGCCATCATGGCCCATTACACCCGTGCATATAAATTGATATCCCATATGAACCCAACCTCAAATACCCATGCATTCATATGCACATGCCCATGTTCATAAGCCCCCATGACTTGCCATCATGCCCCATGGAGCACTTTAAGAAGAAGAAAAATGAATTTTCTTTTCTTTTAATCAAATTGTCTTATTTTATCCCATTGCTTATGTCATGTCATCACCTTGGCTCCATGCTTGCCACCTCCCCCGGGTTACCCCAACCATTCCCACATTTGTTTCATCTTTTTGTTGTCACATGTTTGTTTTGAGACAGGTTCTTTGACATGTTGGCTCTTTTTTTGTATTTTTTTTGTTTTATAGGCAAGAACAGTGTGGAATGGCGGAGCGACGGCCTCACCACCTTCACGTTGTCCGTTTTATATATAGTGATTATTGGAAGTGCATGTTTGTTAATTCCTTAACTTATATTTAAAGAATCTAAGTATTGTGTCTTTATGGTGTTTGTTCTTTGAACCTCACCTGACCACATACCAATCAAATATAAGTGTCCAATTAAGAAAAGTAACCGAATAACACTCACATACCTCATACCCATTGATGTAGTTGAAGCAAGGAAAGTGAAGATGTGAACCAAACACACTATTCAACATGTAAGCAATGTAGTGGGTGTTGTTTGATTAAGCTTTTCTAGTTCTCCATCTTCTATATTTTGATTGGATTTATAACTTTTCAAATTTTGTGTTGCTTTAGCAAATCTATGGTGAAAAGATAAAGTTGAAGCAAATTGAAAACTAGACCTCCTTTAATTTGGTTATGGTCATTAGAAGTGCATGTTTGTTGCTTTCGTTAATGATTACGTAGGTTCCCCTTATTGTGTTGAGTATTGAATGTAACATAGTAAATAAAAATTGAAGGTGTAGTCCAATCTATTTTAAATATGTGTCTTTATGGTGTCTTTTCTTAGACCCATGCCTTACCGCACACCAATCAAATATAGGTGTCCCAATGTTTGAAAAATTAACTGACTTATGCCTGCATATTCTGGGAAGGTTAATATGTTTCAACATATTTGTTCAATATGTTCTTATGGAGATGTAGGATTGTATATGGTCGTTTTTCTTCATTGGACACCTAGATTTGAGTGGTATTAGGTAGACAAGCCTACAATAACGGTTACTTCCAAGTTCTAACATTATGGCACATATAGGGATCCTAGAACAATATAAAGATTACTTCAACACATCAATGAATTCAAACGTGGAACATAATTGTTGAACATAAGCATTGGAGCCAATATGAAAATCTTTTGAACTTCTACTTAAGATTGTTATTCATAGCATTTCCTTGAACCATTTTCTTTTGGATATGTGCATTCCATACTTGAATATGTCCATATGCGTTAGAACCACTTAGAAGCATTCTTTGAATAAGGCATGTCTACCTTATGGCAAGGCTCGTGGTAAAGACTAGACACCAAATTTAACAATTGGATCATGTGTCCATAATATAGTTTAACAATTCTAGGTTCATAGTAAACATAGTATTTAGGAACGCCTATGTGTTTGTATAAAGAAGGAAATAATCATCACTTGGGATCTTTTTGAGTTTTGAATCCATATTGCAATTATAAAGCTTCAAATAACACTTTTTGTGATTGGCATTTGTTGACCGGTGTCGTGGTGAGAGAGTTTTGCTATAAAAAAACACGGGGTTCCTAGCTGCAACTAGTCTATGTCCAAGGTATGAGGAAAATCATAATGCATATGATTGTTTATGTCATTTGAAAATGCCAATTTTATGCGCATCATAAAAAAAACAAGCCGTGTAGAGGCTTGAACCCTTTAAAGTCATTGCTAGCATTCAAATGAGTGTCACAGGTGCATTATTAATCCAAATAATATGTAGAATAGTTTTTCGGAAAACCAACATAAAGACACACATACAATAAGAATTTCAAAAGAAAGTGGTCTACTGTTTCATAGATATTGCATGCCAAAATTAAGGCTTTAGTTTTTTATGGCAGCTATACACCTATCTGCTTAAGAAGCCTTAACTTCTTCATAAAAACTCCAAATAATATGAGCCATGGTTTTTTTTAAATCCAACTCTATTATTTATGCTATCTAAAATGTTGAACTTAAAATTCAACTATGTCCATCTTTTATGGTTTTTTAAATACGGACTTCCTAAATTTAGTGACAAATCTATGCCTTCACGCTTTTATGATCATAATTTTAATATTTCTATGTTCAAATTAAGAGTTTAAGAATTGTTTAGAAAGCTTAAAACATGATTCAAACACTCCTAAAATATGAGAACAAATAAAAAAATGTCTCACATTTTCACATGCGTTCCAAACACCTACTATTGGATTCCGATGATAATAAAATTGTCTTCACTCTAAAACCCATTATTTTTCCATAACAACTTCAAATAGAGTAGTCTACATCATTGAAATTATTAAAGAAAAATAAATATGCTCATAAAATTTTATTAAAATCCATACTATACAAAATATATGGTTCGTTCTCAAAGTTCCGAAAACTAAAACTCGCCTAACTCTCCAAATTGGAGAGAGTTCCTTAGGGAGAGGAAGACCGTCTTTCTTATCCAAGTCACACGGGAAACACATCCGTCCATGATGCGTATAATGGGCACCCTTATAATCATTGGGTGATCCATATCATCCCTCCGTAATCATATCTATCCATATTTTTCAAACATAAACCATAAAAGTAAAAAAATGTGAAACAATCTTCACCTTTCTTTTTAACAACAACTAACTTGAAATCAAATCAAAACTAATTCTAATGACATAAAGTCTTCAAAGTTAACAAAGATTGTGAAAATAATCACAATTTTTACAAACCTTCTTTATTACTTTATTCTCTACGAAAATCAATAAAAACTAATAAAAATAACAATAATATATTTTTTTTTACATCGTGTAAGAGTTTGCTTCACGACATCGGATGGGACAATTCACAATTTAATCCAAGGTTAAGTTGCATGTGATGTTGAAAGTGCCCATAATTAGACCACATCCCTTTTAAAAATTGTGGGGATGAAGGTCTAAGCCTTGTATGATTTGTATATAGTCTTTGTCTTCTTGGTTAGAAATTTGGAGAATACCATTGTGTATGCAACCAACTAGAAGGATGTCTTTATTGAAGTCCCTTGCTAATATCACTTTGTGTGTAGGTGGTTTTTGGTAAGTATTTTGATTTGCTCTTTGATTATTGGGGTGAGTGGAAGGTCAATGGGATGTGAGGGCTTGTATAGGTTCATCATGAGCAGTGGTGTGAGTGGTTTGTTAGATATTTTAAAAGCTAGTAGATACGGTGATATGTTCTTTGGTGTGGAGATTTTGGTAATATTTTTAGTAGAGTATATGGATCATAACAAGGATGCCGCCTCTTGGGGTTTTAGATGTTGTAAATTATGGGTTTCTTCGTAGATATGTGTTATTTGTGTGATTATAGAGGATTTTATATTCCGTGATTCTATTGTCTATATAGGTGGTAGATTTGTGTTTTAAGAGTTTGGTTTCTTGTAGTAGAATAATGGTGGGTTCGATTTGTATGTTTTCTATTAGTTTCATAATGCCTTGGAGGCTAGAGTTGATATGCCATGTGTTCCATGTAATAATGTGGATATGCATGGTGGAGGTTTGTGTGGGTTGTGTTTGTGGTAGTGGATGTATGGGCATGGTAATGTTTGGTTTTGGTATAAATATGGTTATAAGATAGCTGCATTTGATGAATTCGTAGGTCAGTTGGCTTGGGATAAATGGGAGGTTTTGTTAGAGTTGTTGTGGTGTGATATTTCTTCTATGAGTGATTTGTTGATTAATGTATCCATAGGTGGTTGTGGCTAGGGGCAGGCACTGGCAAAAATGTAGAAAATCACGTACGAGAAAATGTAGGGTGGATTTTATTCAAGACACATTTAAAGTTTAAAATTTTATTTATTTATAGGTTCAACATAAATCATCTGCCATTAGTGGCATTGGATGAGAAATAGGCAAAATGTATGTGGACATGTAGATGGATTTGTTGAAACGGTCACTTTTAGATGAAAAATGCCGTCATCCGACGATGGAAGAATTGGCTGGCTTATTTAGGATTTTTTGGGAGGTTCAAGAATCATACGCATGGTATTAGGGTAGTAAGAACTATTTGCAAGGTGTCAGGGTAGTATCGGGCATCATACAAGCATAGAAGAGGCAATCTTAGGGTTTTGAAAGGGGATGTTGAGCTCAGTTTTTCAATTCCATCCTTAGGTTTTGTTTTTTCTTTTAGTTAGCCGTTGTAGTCTCTCTTGATTGGGCACTTGCTCGCTTTGCTTCAGTTTAGGAACACTTGTTGTGCTTCGGTTTAGGAGCATTCGCTTACTATGCTCACTCGCTCTTGTGCTTCAAAGGTTGAACATTGCCTTGTTGTTTGAACTTCATGATGTTTGTATGAGAATTATTTTGGTTGGGTTCAAGGTGTTGGAATTTTGAGGTCCCTTGTATGTTTTAATACTTGAAGGTTTAATTACAATATAATGTTCGTTGTTGGTAATGTTGAAGTTCAAATTTTAAGTGTATATTTCAAGATGTATATTAAAGTTGAAGGTGTAATGTTCTTTGTTGTGAAGGTTTATGCATGTTGGTATTGATTTGTTATGTATGTTGGAGTTGAAGCTTATATATGTTGAAGTTACTTTATTGCTATGTATGTTGTTTCTATGTTGGTTGGATGCTAAGGTTTATAGTATGATGATTGTATGTGTATAATATGCAGAGTAATATTTACGTAGTGTAATATATGCATAGTGTATTGTATGCGTAATATATGTGTAGATTGTTCGCACGAAGTTTCTACTACTTATAAATAAGATAGGTTGATTATAATTATGCGACTCTAAAATTTATATATAATGATAAGGTGTTAGAAAATACCATCCAATGAAATTTAGCTACTTATAGGGTAGAAAATATTCAACGAAGGATGGTATATATCCCCCCCCCAAATTAAATAGGGGGTTCTCGCACGTGTATACATAAATCAAGTATAGATGCACCCTGTAGTTAGGTTTTGCTATCACTTAAACACTCAAACAAAAAACAACCAAGGGAACTAGGTCACATGGAAGACTAAGTTAGTGTCTATAAGGGTTAATGTCACATTGGATTAAGGTATCTAATAACATTTTATGACTTATCTCATCATTTACTCCTTTCTCCATCAAATTCATTCACTCTTAATGCTTCATTGGTGTTCATTCCGTCGTGAGTGTTTCCGTCCTATCTTAGGGAATTCTCTATCACTCTAAGGTCTTGACTTAATTCAGTCATGAAGCTCAAAAGCTTGGCGAATAGTCTTGTATCCTCCCTTTCGGGTGCAATAGTCTTGTAATGTCATTTCTCTAATGCAATTAACTTTTATTGTCTCATGTATGGGTTGATTGATTAACTCTTCATTAACTGTGAATTGCTTCTCAAAGAAAGACAGGCTATAGTTAAGTTTTACTCACAGATTAGCAACAATAAGTTCAGAAACTATAGCCACCATTTTCATACGAGAATAAAGTTTGGCACCTCAATCCTGTAATCACCACATTATAATATGTAGATTTTTTTATACAATCATAATATCTCTTACAACTCAGTAGGCAATAAACAAATTCATATAGCCATAAGACAGGGTCAAATTGTTCTTACCTTGCTCGGCAATTAATCTCACACTTTCTCTCTGTTATTCATACTGCTCTCCTTCATATATATTGCTCTCAAAGAACTTCCAAGCCTCTCTTAATAATCTGACATCTTTCTCTCGTCTATAAACTTCTCTCTATGCTTACGGCTAATCTCACTAACTCATCCTATCAGTTAACAGGAAGATAGCCCGTTTTTACTTGACTTTCTGCTATAATCTTTACTCATCATCTACAATCTCCATCTCAGTGGTAATTCTACTCCATTATCTTCTTATTCAACTTCGACTCATTGACATGCTACGCAACCTTTCGTGGCTAATAATCTAATAACTCATCGGAGTTTCACCTAGCCGTGGCTATAGCCGTGGCTATAGCTAAAGTCATGCACAATAATTCTATTCAATCTCTCTCGAACGTAGGCTATTTGCTCAGGACATTCCTATCTCCTCCATCTCTCTTAATCATTCAACTGCTTTGCTCAATCAATCAACTCATAGCATGTCGCATACCTCTCCATAAGGATTGCCCGAAACATCATGGGCACAAGGGGGACCCCGGAGTGACACCCGGGACTTGTGGCGCCGTTGGTGAGAGGGCCCAAGTGATCCTAGTGTGGGTGAGGGCCCTGGGCGTTGGGAACGCCTCCCACCCATGGAGACTAGGAGGCATGAGGGTGAGGCCATAAGCTATGCATAGCTTATGGCGTGCCAATTCTAGAATGCTTAAGAACACCTCAATCGGAGGTGTGAGCTAGAAGATATGACAATTTGAGTGGTGCGCTGTCCCGGGACAGCGCCCTGGAACAGCAGTGGCCCTGGAGTAGCTCCCGGGACTGCGAAGCTTTAAACTGGCATAACTTCCTCAATACTTGTCCAAATGGGGCAACTGAGTAGTCTATCGGCATCTACGTGGAACATAGATGACGATGGAGTGGTCAATTGTTAGAATTAGAGACTATATAAAGAAGTTATGAGGTTTTGAAGCTGCTGGGGGCTTCTAGCCCCAGCGGCTAAGGGAAAATGTCTACTTGGCCCCAAGTGTTGGGAGAGAGACAAAAGGTTACTTGACGGTGGGGTAGGGGCCCTGCCTAGAATCCTAGAGGTTTATATGGGTGAGGTGGTGTGGCCTCACCCACCCGAGGCCGAACGGCAAGGCCTCCATGGGCATTGGCCCATTGTGAGGGCATAGTTGCCTAGTATGTCTCGGATTGTTGTAGTGTTGCTCCGGCAACACGATGTGCAACATAAGATTGGACTTCTATGGATGGAAGTCCACATCTAAGAATTGGTTACCGATTAAGCGGTGAGTCCCGAAAACCAAGTAGGAGGTTTGGTCCCCCTCCTAGGAACTAATGGGTCCGTGGTATTGGGAAGCTAACCATTCGCATGGTGGAATGCGAAGGGTTAGCACTCGTAATCTTTGCTAGAGTTGAAAAATGGACCGAGTTAGCAATGGGGAGCTAACAAGGGTTGCGACATAGCCATTCTTGATGATATTCCTCATGATTATTACCTAACCACTCACTTATCACTCATGACAATCTCAATTACACTCACACTTATCACTCTGGCCATATTTCATACTTCCTCCCTTTCATTCGACATCATCACATTCCATTCACCACAAACTTGCACTTTGGTTATCCATCAAATAAAGTTTCCAACAAAGCTACTAGGCTATATCCTGGGTAGCCATCTGTCCTTCTACACAAAGCACTGTCTATAGCCTATGCTCCTATCTCAGGATTCCATAGCTACAATCTGCTTCTACTCTCGCGCCTAGCCTATAGCCTGCACTACTCTCCCTAGCTTTCACAACTATAATCAGATTTTGTATTTGAAGTGATCTGCCTCTCTCGTCAGAAAGAGATTCCTTATAGCCAACCTCCTTCAGTAACTGCTGGCAGGCTGACAACTGCTGGTAATTGTTTATAGCCTCCGATTCACACTATATTTAACCTTAAGATGTCTTTTTGAGTACATTTACTAGTGCTTAAGCTTTTGCCACTAGTAAAAACAAAATATAGCCAAAAAATTCATACTACACACCCCCCGGGGGTTGTGGTTGGGGAGGTCGGTGGGTTGGTCGTTGTGATTAGTTGCAATGGATGGGGAGGTCCTTTGTGTTGGGAGGGCTTCAAATCGTCTAAGGTTAATAAGACACCTTGGGTCTAGTTGCCTACACATACGGGGGGTGCACCTACACTTGATTTATGTATATACGTGCAATAATCCCTTATTTAATGAGGGGATATTTACCTTCCTTTGTTGAATATTTTCCATCCTATAAGTAGTTAAATTTCTACTGAATGGTGTTTTCTAACACCCTATCATTAAATATAAATTTTAGAATTGCATAATTATAATCACCCTATCTTATTCATAAGTAATAGAAATTTCGTGTGAACAATCTACACATATATTACGCATACAATACACATGCATACATTACACTGCCCAGATATTACTTTGCATATTACACACATACAATCATCATACTATAAACTTTAGCATATTGCATATGATTCTTGAACCCCCAAGGAAACCTTAAATAAGCTAGCCAACTCTTCTATCGTCAGATGGCGGCATTTTTCATCCAAAGGCGACCGTTTCAACAAACCCATCCACATGTCCACATATATTTCCTATTTCTCATCCAATGCCACTAATGGCAGATGATTTATGTTGAACCTATAAACAAAATTTAAACTTAATTTTATTTATGTTACTTTACATCTAAATAAAAATATACCACAACATAACATTGTTAAGTGCGTCAGTGTGTTCTCACGGCCCCCGGGAATATAAGCTGGGATGCCGTCAGTTAGCTCACATTTAGACGGGATGCCGTGAGTTAGCTCACATTCAGTCTAAATGTGAGCTAACTGACGGCATCCCGGCTTATATTCCCGGGGGCCGTGAGAACACACTGACGCACTTAATAATGTTATGAACTTAAACCACACCGTACATTATATATAATTCCCAAATTCACATGCCACTAGAAGAAATCTTGTCCATTTCAACCCTCCTTGTGATTAGGCCATCGCAACTCCCACCAAAAAAATGCATAAACAAATCAATTCGGTTGGGAATCGGGGGGCACCTTTCATGGGTACACCACGGGTACCTTCCGGTTGCCTACCAATTGAATTGTTTATGCATTTTCTTGGTGCGAGTCGCGATGGCCTAGAGTTGAAATGGACACGATTTCTTCTAGTGTGTAGAGGATGCTATTGTATATCTAGTAAAAATGTAAAAATTATGTGTCTTGAATAAAATCCACCCTACATTTTTGAGCACGTGGTTTTCTACATTTTTGCTAGTGCCCCCCCAGGTTGCCTAGCAAGTTGTTGGTCACATTTGTGTGAGATGGGGCTAATAGCTATTTTGAAGGCATATAGTTGGAAGCGGGGTGGATATTTCAATAGGAGGGAACTTTTGTGTATATTCTTTTGGAAGGTTTTTTAGTTTGTGTTTGAATGGTCCAAGATTTGGTTGAATGTCACTTCCAATCAGTATAAGCATGCTTAGGTCTATTATTTGATTTCTGATTGTGGTTATTTTGGGTTCATGGAGGTGTATTTTTGCAATCAAGTAGTATGTGATGTAGGTTATGTTATTTTGTATTATGTGGTTATTGGTTTTTAGGAGTTGTATTTTATATGTGAGGTTATGATTTATGGGGGAGGGAAGCTATCTCATGAGCGATAAGCAGTGAGCGGTGAGTGGTGAGCAAAAACCTATGAGCAGTGAGCGGTAACACATAAGAAATGAGTCCAAATTTAGTAAAGATGCACGGGATTAGGGCACACAATTGCAATTTTCCACACAAAAATTATATATTTTAAATCATAAGTTGCCAACCTTTAAAATGAAGCAAGAATGAAAGGGGCCTATTACCATGGATCATATAAATATTTTCAGTCCATTGCTGATTTTTATTACAAAAATCCAAACCACCACATGTCATTTATTGACAATCTTATACATGTGGTTAAAGACAACACTTGCACCACTACTCACATTCTACAACACCACCAAGTTTAAATAGGTACATGACCTCATTGTAGGTATATGTAGGTGCATGAATGAACTTATCACTTTCGTAATCTACCTTGCATAAAAACCTAAATACATAATAGAGATGTTTGCAATACATCCATTTCCCTTTCTTTCCCAGTGCATGAGAGGACATTTTCGTGAAATCTGGGCATGTGCAATGTGGGATGTCGCCAATTGTAACACGGTATGTGATATCTTCATTGGAAACAATGTTGATTACTACTCCAAAGCTTGGATATGGAATGGCAGTGACTGCAACCATAAAGTTACCGTTCATGAGATCGGTGCTCTCTCATTTGTTTTTGTGATTAGCCGTTGGTGCTGATGGATTGCGACGCACGGTCTTCCCAAACCTGAGTGTAGGGTGGACGTCTGGGCTTAGTGGCATATGAAAATGCGATCGAAAGATGGGGAGGGTCTTAATTGTTGACAACCTACAACGAGGGGACAATGCCTCCCTTTATTGTAGTTGAAAGCCAGCGTCCTCAAGCGCCAACACCTCCTCTCTTGATATATTAGTACCCACCTTCACCAGCCAAGTATTGGGCAGTATTGGCCAATCCAACACGTATTTCTTCTTACTACCACTCACACAACGTTTGATGTCATCAGAGCAAAACCAGAACTCATACTCCACAGTATTGGTGGAGCGAAATTCCTTCTTGAGACCTTTGTATGTTGGAGCGGGTGTGCCATGTCTATTTGTCCCAACTTTAGCATTGCACATAGGTCCTATAATGGCCTGCAGCGCCCAACATCGTTTGGCTGAGTTGGGTGGCAATCTTGCAATGTGCCAATTGGAAGCAAGACAATCGGTCTTTAACACGGATGTAGTATGAGCCACACCATGCTCTGTATAACTCAACAATTTCTCTATACGTTGACGAGTTGCCCGGGTGTTGGGGTGAGGAATGAAATAGTTCACTTTATCGGGTCGATGAGAATCGCAATCAACACCTGGGGGTAAGTTGATTTTTTGTTTGGTGGATCCAAATAGCTCAGACCCTTTCAATGCACAATCTCTAGTATTTACACCTTCTGCACCTGGGAACGACTTCATGGTATCAGCCAACAATTTTGGATCTCCTCTTGTAGTTGCTTTGAGTTTTAAGGATGCCGAATCAAGACCCTTACCATCGGACACCCCTTTCTACCATGTCCGATAATTCACGATTTGCATGAAAACACAAATCATGTCATCCACTATAGCTTCATATAAGCATGTCATTTTGTTGCCGGACAATTGGAGTCATTTGTTGTGTACAATCTCTGCAAGGTTGCATGTAGGCATTTCCACACGTTCTTCTATTGTCATATCCTATGAATAACATACAAATATAGGATTAAAACAAACATGACATTGATATATAAGAATAGAAATACATTGAAGAAGTTGAATGACATTGAATAATGCAAATATGTATGCATTTTCAAATAACATATGACTGCCCCATTGTCTATAACGGAAGTGCCAAAGTCCCAACCATTCAACAAGGCCAATGATGTTTTTTTCGGTGGCAGCCCCTGATGACAACTACCAATAACGAATCACATGGTACTTAATTTCGGCATCATCCATTGTTGTGGCATCCTTGTAATCCATACATATTTGCTTGTGTTGAAACTGCAATGATGGTTTGATAAACTTTTGTGTCACCTTATCCAAGATAGTAGACCAATGCAAAAAATATATATATGTTTACGGTTGACCATGGGAAGACTTGGATCGCCATCCCCGTAAACCATCCTCACTATATTCCAATTAGCTTGGATACTATTTTCTATAAATCCTTTGAAGTTTACATTTGGCACACCATTCTAGGTCATTACAACATTCAAATTTTTCCAAAAGAGAGTTTGTGCTATACCATCTTCAGATTGCATGTCGCAACACGCAATGGTTAATACTTTACAGTATCAACTATCGGATATATGACAAACAATTGTTGTCCAATCCTTCAAACGTTTGACATGGTCAAACATAATTCATGAGTTCTCTATGTCCCCATTGACTTGCATCATTTTTACAAGCTCATCATCACTGCATGGAAGGTCTACGGACATATTGAAGACGAACATTTTGTCCTTGGATTGACCTGGGAACCGATTGCTATGAACAAATTTAAAAGCATAATGGTCTCTAAGGACCATAATACTATCCATAGTTTTCATCCCACTACGCATGAAGCACTTTGATTCGGATACAAAGTTATAACAATTTGGGGATGCAAGGGTACTGAATTTGTCCATGACCACTTCCAAGGATGAATCGACCAAGTGATGGTTTTCGCCAATTGTGAGAAATTTAAGAAGGTAATCGGCCAGGAATTTTTTGCTCGCAGTCATTATTATAGCAGAATTTTTTACAGTTGGAGTTTTCAACACTTCATTCACAACGCATTGATATGCTATGTCCAAAGATTTGTAGCATGTACCATTGGACACAGGGTGGTCATGTACACCAAGATGAATACAAGCCCTAGACATCTCAATCGATCTGGAATGGGTATATAAGATGCAAGCGTAACACAGAGCAATGTACACAGGTGGTGAACGACAAACCTTACAAACAAGAGTGGATCAAAGAGGAATAATGTTATCCACATCAAAACGGAGAGCAGTTGAACCGGCCCATTCGGTGTTGTTGCGCATACCTCCATTGCAAAGCGACTGGGTCATTTTTCCCCACATCATTCGTTCATCATGTAAAGGGTTGGAATAGGGATTTCCATACCGAACCCCTATTCCAGACCTTTCTATCGAAAACATTTTTTCCCTTCATCATTCATTTATCTCGACCTTCGCTACTATTCTCATATTTCCCCTTGTCTCCATGCTCATTCTCAGGTCTGGAATAGGGGTTTCGGTACCGAAATCCTTATTCCAGACATTTCATTTAATATTATTTTATTATTATTATTATTTTCTAGAATAAAAATTTCAGTACTGAAACCCCTATTCTAGCCTTTTCCACGAGGATCAACACATGTGGGAATATGTGTACAATAACAACTACATCATCAAATGACGATTGACTGGAAACAAAACCTTTGAAAGAAAGGGTTGGAAAAGGACTTTCGGTACCGAAACCCTTATTCCATAACTTTGTTTCAAAGAGAGCAAAGGTATGGAAGAGGGGTTTCGGTACCGAAACCCTTATTCCAGAACTTTGTTTCAAAGAGAGCAAAGGTATGGAATAGGTGTTTCGGTACCGAAACCCTTATTCCAGAACTTTGTTTCAAAAAAAACTAAGGTATGGAATAGGTGTTTCGGTACCGAAACCCTTATTCCAGAACTTTGTTTCAAAAAAAACTAAGGTATGGAATAGGGGTTTCGGTACAGAAATTTGCTTCAAAAAGAACAAAGGTGTGGAATAGGGGTTTCGGTATCGAAACCCTTATTCCAGACTTTTGCTCAAAGAACGCAAAGGTGTGGAATAGGGGTTTCGGTACCGAAACCATTATTCCAGACTTTTTCTCAAAGAGCGCAAAGGTGTGGAATAGGGGTTTCGGTACCGAAACCCCTATTCCCAAAAAAAAAAAAAAAAAAAACTTTTTTGAAATTTTTCCGGAATAGGGGTTTCGGTACCGAAACCCCTATTCTACACCTTTGCGCTCTTTGAGAAAAAGTTCGGATTAAAGGTTTCGGTACCGAAACCCCTATTCCACACCTTTGCGCTCTTTGAGAAAAAATCTGGAATAAGGGTTTCGATACCGAAACCCCTATTCCACACCTTTGTTCTCTTTCATATTTTTTTGACTTTCTAATTATAGACTATCCTCGACTCGAGGATAATCTTTCCATATGTAGTCTTCCCATATAACGAATTTGGTCATTTATTCCACACATTTGTTCTCTTTGAACAAATTTTTGGAATAAGGGTTTCGGTACCGAAACCCCTATTCCATACCTTTGCTCTTTTTGAGACAAAGTTTTGGAATAAGGGTTTCGGTACCGAAACCCCTATTCCACACTTTTGCTCTTTTTGAAGCAAATTTCTGGAATAAGGGTTTCGGTACCGAAACCCCTATTCCACACCTTTGCTCTCTTTGAAATAAAATTATGGAATAAGGGTTTCGGTACCGAAATCATTATTCCATGCCTTTGCTCTCTTTGAAACAAAGTTCTGGAATAAGGGTTTCGGTACCGAAACCCCTATTCCATATATTTGCTCTCTTTGAAATAAAGTTCTGGAGTGAGGGTTTTGGTACCGAAACCCTTATTCTAGAACTTTGTTTCAAAGAGAACAAAGGTATGGAATAAGGATTTCGGTACCGAAACCCCTATTCCATACCTTTATTCTCTTTGAAACAAAGTTCTAGAATAAGGGTTTCGGTACCGAAACCCCTATTCCATACCTTTGTTCTCTTTGAAACAAAGTTCTAGAATAAGGGTTTCGGTACCGAAACCCCTATTCCATATCTTTGCTCTCTTTGAAACAAAATTCTAGAATAAAGGTTTCGGTAGCGAAACCCCTATTCCACATCTTTACTTTTTTTGAATGAAAGTTTTGGATTAGGGGTTTCAGTACCGAAACCCCTATTCCACACCTTCATTTTTTTAAATTATGGAATAAGGGTTTTGGTATCAAAACCGTTATGCCTAACCTTTCATTGAAAGAAAACATTAGATGTACCAAATTCATGTGAACACTATAGTCTCGCTTCTTATGTTTTCTAATGTCTATATGTATGTTTTGGGTACTATCAAAATGTTGATTGTTATGACTATTAGGTGGTATTCATTAATTTTTGTATTGAACTATGAATGTCAATTAAATTTCATCTTGTAAACTGATTTTTGTTTTAATGTGAAGTTCATTATGAATATGTAGTTAACATTTTGTTGTGCAATGGATAGTCATTTTGTGGCATAATTTTTTTCATTTATCATAAATTTTGATTTGGTTGTCAACATATAGGATGTCGTTTTGGCGGACGCTGACATTGAAGAAGCCTCAAAAAAGAAGTTGGAGAAAATCTATTCTAATTTCATCATAAATAACTTTTGAATTTGGCCCTCTCAAAATCTCGTTTATCCATTCCAATATGCCGCTTGGAGCCACTACCTTTTATTAGACCTATTCTAGAATTTGATGTTCAATTGTTGGAGAATGAGTTTTTCAATGGATATAGAGAGGGTGATCGTGTCTTATATGTTTTCATTATCAATGATCGTGAGGAGAATTTATTTGTAACAGATGACAAGTCAAGTTCTTGGGATTTACTTTGATAATAAGCGAATGATATTTTTGAGCAATTCATTTATCAAGATGATGATTTTAAGATTTTTAAAGATAGAATATTTTAGGTATCGGAAGGTAACCACCGAGTTACAGCATGGAGGCATCACATAGATAATGTTTATGCTTATAAGGAGAATTGGCATTATAGTGTGAATTGTATATGTCTTGATGCAAAAGATGTGACTGGCATTCTTTTGGATGCCATGAATAATATCAATAGGTGAGGTTTCAAATCCATTGATTCATTGATTTCATTTTCTTTCTTGAATCCATTTATTTTTGTATTTACAAATTTTTATGTTATAAATTCAATATTAAATTCCTTGTTTCAGATAATTATGTAATGAAGCTCTAATCATAAACCAAAAATGATATTGAAAAAATTACAAAAAATTACAACAATCCCGGTGGATGGCCATTAATTTCCTTAACCCAACCGTGAGCGGTTTGGTTAATTCACGCGGATAAATCATAAAATATTTCAAAAAATAATATAATTGAGAAGGTTCTACGCACACACGCGTAGTAACATCTTCTCTATATCCGCCTATAAATTATTCATGTTTTAACACTATCTCAACTTGGGATAACACCAGTCAATGTAACCAACCGGATTCAAACCCGGGTTGGTTCAGACCTAATGTCAGTCTCTTAGACAATCGCATGCACATGCGGATGTCTCAAAATGTAGTAACAACCTATATATTGATTATTCCTATTAACTAATTTGTTTGTTTTTGTAGGCAGTGAGCCTTAATTCAAACCGTGAACGGTTTGAGTGGTTCATATGCAATAAATAAATTGCCATTGTATTTGGTAACGGATATAAAACTTACGGTACATTCTTATCTTTAATTTTAAAGTATTTTTTCAAATTTATGTGCACTTTATTTGTTATTTTATGGCATGACAAATAACTATATCTTAATGAGGACACAACATTATATGTGAACTCGACGGTTTCGATTCATGATATTCTTTCATTTAGAGCCCCGTCCACAATTTATTTTCAACAAAACAAGTGGTTTATCTCTAATGGAAGTGGGAGCCCTAGATGTCTTCTTCAATCGTATAATGTCTAAGTCACAATTGATGCACAGAGACATCCCATGGAGAGGAGCACGTGAAAAAAATCACGAGTTTTTGTAATTTCTTATTGAAATGCTGACTAAACCAAAAGATATTATCCTGATGTTTATGCATCTTCAAGTAAAAAATAATTTTTGGTTTTTTAAATTTTGGAATTGAATCTTTTGTGCATGACAAATATATTATGATATGCATGGTTGTATTTGTTGTAGGTGCATCCATTTATGTATATCGTCATAGTGATCGACACCTTGTTGCATTCGAAAAAAACTCTACAATTTCTAATGCAATATTGGCTCCTTTATGCGATTCATTGCCATCTTATAATGTTGAAGGCTTGCAATTACTTAACATGCTATCATATGATGTCTATGCTGAGAACATGACTTCCTTTTTTGATGCTCAACCTTTCCCTTTCATGCATAGAAACACTAAACATTATGATGGGCAGGTTTTTGATTTCATAGATTTAGAGGCCGATTCATGTTCAGGATCCATCACAACAAGTTCTAATGATGGTTAGTTCTTTGGTAGACTTATTCAAGTACCATAACTAAGGCTTTTCTTGTCATCATTTTTTTAATATACTTTCATTTATATATCGGAGTTACACATGTTTTTTATCTACTTTTATCTTACTTGCATTTTCTATGTTTGTATTGTATTATTGACTTATTACAAAATTAAGTATTTCTTGTAATATGTTGTGTTTCATTTTTTAAGTTGGTCTTATTATAAATGTCAATGATATTGATTATTATCATGTCATAAGGGATGCAATACAACTATTAAAATTTCTATATGATACATGTATATGCCCATTGTCGTTTTCACTTCTCAATGTTCATTTCTCATTACTCATAATCTAAAATTTTGTTGTTTATTTTCCCCACCTTTCTTATTTTTAACCCTACAATTGTGCCAAAATACCACGGTTATAGGATACCAGTGGGCCTATTACCAAATATTTCTCCTTCCTCACCGCTCACGTGTTACCGCTCACCGCTCACTGCTCATTGCTCACCGCTCACAAGATAGCACTCCCCATCTGTGGGGAGTGGGTGAGCTAGGTAACGTGTATGGGGAGGTTTGGAGAATGATGGTATGTATGATGTGTGTTGTGTGGGGTGTGATGTGCCAATGTGGGTTGGGATTGATGGGGACTATGTTGTTTATGAGGGGCATGCTATGGATATTTTTTATGTAGGGGAAACTTAGGACTGTGAGGATATATATGAGCTTTTTTATTAGGGCGGGTTTGAGGTTGGTTGTGTGATGTGTATTATGTGTGGTTTTGGAAATTTTTGTGATTGTGCGTACCTTTGTGGCATTGGTGTAGAGTGTTTTAAGGATCAAAATGCTAACAACAAGTGAGATCACTATATTCGTTAATTTAGGATTTTTTCGGCATTTTGAGACAGTTACAAATATAAGAACATGGATAAAATCACACAGATATTGGAGAATGTTGTAAGATGCAAATACTTTGAGGCGGGTGTTCATATCAAGAACCCAATTAAGAACTCATATCAAGATGGTTTAGGTAGGACGACCCAAACATTAGACCATGTTGTTGTGGTCCATATATTAATTTGAGACAAGAGAAAGTCTCAAATTAACGAATATAGTGATTGAGAGAAAATATAGACGCGTTGAGCTCTTTGAGGATGTTGTGTTTGGTTATATGATGAATAATGTAAGCATAAATAGTACATAAAACAAATAGAATGAGCCAATGGTGCTTCCAAGATGTGTGTGTGATTTGAGTGTGTTGAAGGGTGTTATTTGTAAGGGTTGGATTGTGGGTTTGCAGTGGGGAGTGTGAAATTGTTGGGAGGTAGTTGTGGATGTGCCAACATGTTGCTTTGATGCCATGTAAGTTTTTCGTGTCATTTTGTGGGATTTTGGTGGTTGTGAGGCATTGGGTGGTGTGTGTGTGCGAGCGCGTGTGTGTACTAATTTTATTGGTGTTTTGTGCAGAGTGTTTGGCTAGGGCATAAGGTAGTTTTTCAGAGTGTTCTCGGATATAGTTGTTGAAGAGGTGTGTATCCGTTGAGGTCACTATTATGAGATGTTTAGTCTTTGTTTACTTATGTGGGTGGGCGACACTTCGAGAAGGTGTGTGGTATTAAGGTTGGGCAATATTCTTGTTGAATAAGGTGGCTCACCTTGTTGGTTGTTGGGATTGATAGATGATATCCTCGGATAAGGAGTTTTGGCAAAGGATTTTGGGTTGTATTCGGAGCACATATGAGTGTTGGTGTTGGCGCAACTTGAGTGAAGGTTTTGATGAGAGGGTTGTGCGGATCAGTGAATTAGGTCAGTTGGTATGAGAGGTAGAGAGGTTAGAAGAGCTTTTGTGGGGATCTCTTGAAGGGGTTTGGGATTAGCATATTGATGAGCATTTATGGGATCGTGGTTGGATTTGAGTTGAAAGTGTTGATGACATTTTTCGAAACAGGAGTTTCGGTGGAGGATTTTGAATCACTTTTGGGAGGTATGCACCGCAGTGGTGGCTGTGGCCAAGCTTAAGTGAGGGTTTGGATGAGACAATTGTGAGAATCTCTTGAAGGGGTTTGAGGTCGTCATATTGGTGAACTTTTGTGTAACATGGGTCGGATCTAAGGCGAGAGTATTGGTGGTGTCTTTGGGTCAAGAGTTTTGGTGGAGGATTATGGGTCACTTCTTGGGGGTGTCCATCGTGGTGGTGGTGTTGGCAAAGCTTAAGTGAGGGTTTGGGTGGGATGATTGTGAGGATCTTTAGATGGACTAGTGGGTTAGATCTCTAGAAGTGAGGGACATATGTAGCGCTTATGAGGGCTTTTGTGGAGAGCTTTTGAAAGAGTGTGAGATGAACATATTGATGAGCATTGATGGTAGTACGGTAGGCTTTAATGTGGGAGTATTGATGGACATTTTTGATGACATTGGAGGGTAGTGCTGAGAGCACTGTTATAAGTAACATGCGTGCTTTGGTGTTGCAGTCTTTCCATCTTTTGTTCTTGTCACTTGCATGTAGATATTGCTTTGCCTCTCTTCATTGCAACCCACACTTTGCACCGACACGTTGAGAGTGTGGTTCATCCTATACTCCTTTGCATCGCTTTGAGTGGGTCTTGTCGAGACAAGCACAACACCTTGCCTCACCATCAAAGTAACTTTGTGGGCAAAGATTCTTCTCCAAAGTGAGCATTCTTGGCCGGAAGAGCTGCAGAGCAAATCCGGAAGATTTGAATCTAACAACCCATTTGTGAGTTTCAAAGCTGTGAAGTTTTGAAAGTGTGAGTATTGAAGTTGTGAGATACGATAAGCTATGAGCTTCGAAAAGGGAACTCAGATCTAAACTCAAAGATTCACACCACTTGCATGATCTAACAACCCATTTGTGAGTTTCGAAGTTGTCAGCTTTGTAGCTATGAAGTTCCCCATTTTCGTCACACATCAACACTACACCAACATTTTGCATTCAAATAGAAAAAATAAACAAGACAAGGTTCTAACCATCATACCAACTTCAGACCTAGTACGGGAATTATTCTATTCATATATCTAGACTCTGATAATAATTTTGTAGAAGATAGAATATGCTCGTTCGTCCCATTGTAGATCATTCACTCAAAGCAAACGCCTTGCCAGAGAAGTTAAGTTAGCTGATGAGAATTGGTTTCCTTCTACCTATTCTCACTACAACAAACCTTGTCCATTCCAACCATGGTATCAATGACTCACTGTCCTAAACAACTCATTAAACGATTGTGACGCCTACTCAAGTCACCTTGTGTGACGTGGCTAACATGTGAGTCATTGTTTAGTCATTTAAATGACTAAAGATGAACTCTGTTGACGACCGCACAACATACTCATTTTATGTCTACCAAATTTCATCCACTACATCCATTTGTGTATGACGTGGATAGAATATCATGACTTGGCTGATTGTTAGTCATTATCTGGTTGTGATTTAACGACTACGTGTATACTATTATTTAAAAATAACACAAATATGTGATGTGGCACTTATATCCCTCTAATGACATGGAAATTAGGGATTAATTGAGTGAACATTATTCTCGATAATAGTGACGTGTCAAAAGAATGACTACGACTTCCGACCTCAATGACTGACTCACACGCCCGCCAAGATTGGGATGACGTGTACAAGCGTTTAGTCATTGTTCAGTTACTGAAATGACTCGTGGATGACATGTGCAAGCGACAACCCCAAATATTGATTTACGGTTAGTTATTCATCGTCCAACTCATCCATGCCGGTGTGACATGCCAAGACAACTCTCACATAGCAATTGTGCAGTCATTTATGTGTTGCCCTTGACCAACCCATACTTAACTATGACTCTCCAACAAATTGCAAGTACATATATGGAAGATATACATTGCCAAGGTGCACATATGATGCATGTCTGAAATCATATGTTCAATGGCGGGCATTGGGCAAGAACAATCCTTTTCATTTTCATGCCACGTACTCGATGACGTGGACGTCTGAGTCATAGTGGAGTTGTAGTTCAGTCACAATATTGTCCATGTATCCATTAGAGCGCCGCCCCTAAATAGCATGCACTCCATCGCCATGGCGTATTGCAGCTATGGGATGAAGGCACGAGGCTCCAATACGGTCCACTGTTTTGAGCAAAGAATACCATGGTACCTACACCGTCACCTTCGACGATGCCCTGTACCAAGGATGGAGTTGGCCAGTGTGGTAGCATTAGCCCTGCTCAAGACGACAATGGCGACGTGGACAGGTGCTCCTACGAACTGGAGCGTGACAAACGCGTCGCCAAACTTAGGGAGCTGATGAGGCCAATGGAACAAGCATCAATGAGTTTGTGAGTGTCTCTTACCTTTGTCTTTGAAGCTTGAATTTTCTGAGCATGAGAGTGTTGTCGTGTTGCTCCGGGGTAAATTCCGTGGGTAAAATCCGTGGGTAAATTCCGTGGGCCTCGCTGCTCCGGGAATCTCGGAGCTCCGCGAATGTCGGGGAAGGGTCAAGCCATACTCGCATGGTTGTATCTGGTGTGTGGGGCACTTGGCGGCACGTGGCGCTATCACAGCCGTTGGAACCAACAGCTCAGATGTGGTCAACACATCTGAGACCTGGTAGAGGGGATGGTGTCTCTCCCGCATGGTTTGGGGTAGGGTTTCGAGACCTCTTTCCAGCACTGTGACGGTGGATTCGTGATCTGCAAAATTCTGGTAAGCACTCTCCCTGGTTTGTTTCTGCTCAATGTGTGGTTGTGTAGTTGGATGTGGTTTGTGAATGAGGATTTAGGGTGAGGTAAAATGGTGTGTTTGTGTAGTTGGTTTTCGGTCAAATCTGGTCGTCTTGATGGGTGAGGGTTTGATTCCCACTTTGTTGAGGGATGTGGTGAGGGTTGAGGGTGCAATGTGGTGTTCTAGAGGGCTGAAGGTTTAGGGTTGGAGAGGGTTGTTTAGAGTTTAGCTCAAATCTGGTTTACTTGATGGGTGAGGGTTTGATTCCCACTTTGTTGAGGGATGTGGTGAGGGTTTAGGGCGCAATGTGGCCTTCTTGGGGGATGAGGTTTAGGGTTAGTGAGGATTGTTTAGAGTTTAGCTCAAATCTGGTACCTTAATGGGTGAGGGTTTGATTCGGATTTTGTTGAGGGATGTGGTGAGGGTTGAGGGCACAATGTGGTCTTCTTGAGGGATGAGGTTTAGGGTTAGTGAGGGTTGTTTAGAATTTAGCTCAAATTTGGTACCTTAATGGGTGAGGGTTTGATTCGGATTTTGTTGAGGGATGTGGTGAGGGTTGAGGGTGCAATGTGGTCTTCTTGAGGGATGAGGTTTGTGGGTTACATCTGATCATGTTGGTGGGTGAGTTGATGGATGAAGTTTGTGGGTGGGGGTTCGGGTTGTTGGTTTGTGGGTCAAATTTGTTCATGTTTGTGGGTGAGGGTTAAATTTGTTCATGTTTGTGGGTGTGGGACAAATTTGTTCATGTTTGTTGGTTTGTGGGTCAAATCTGGTCATTAGTGGTATCATCTACATTACTTGTAAATAAATGTGCCACACTTTCAGGCCCGTGTCCAGAACTAACTCAGATTCCCTTCTTTCAGAAGGATTATGGGTCATGTGGTACATAACTTATGAACTTACATTGATCACAAATTTTTCAGATCCTCTAAGTACACACTATCTGATGATGATGTGGAGACTTGCGTTGTGTGAATGCATTCAATAAGGGTATTTGTGATATTCTGAAATTAGAATGTGTTATACCGTCCAAACCACTGTGTAGATATCTGCAAAAGAAATGTTTTGTGCCTGGTCGTGTAATAATAAATGTTTTGTGGCTGGTCATGTAATAGTAAATGTTTTGTGCCTGGTCGTGTAGTAGTAAATGTTTTGTGCCTGATCGTGTAATAGTAAATGTGTCTTTATGGTGCATTTAGAAATTTCAAACAATTATCAAGTCTTCAGAGGATTCCTTAACAGGGGAGCTTTTCATAACCAATACAAGAAAATAAAGGGTGTTTTCTCAAATGAACTAAACTTCTGGCTTAGGGTTTTTCCTACTTTAGGGTTTTGTCTTATCTCTCCATTTTATCCAAGTGTTTTTGGGAACAGTGTGGATATTTCAGGCAAGCCTTCCAATATCATTCTTCGGAGGCTGCTGCGTTGAATAATTGCAACAGAGGATGCTTTCCCAGTTAGAATCTCATAACATAACATTCTAGAACCATAACTATCAAACCCTTATCTCCTTAACTCATTGGTTTGTCCCCATCAACACCATCTCCACACTTGACAATCGAGTGGGCCTTTCAAGGTGTAGCTAGCTCCTCCAAGTGAAGTCAAGTCTGCCAAAGTCATGTTTTACAGAAGTTGGACGTGCCAAAATTATTAGTTTGCTTGACAACATGTCTGAAAATTTGCATCTAATGGGTTATCCAGCTGATCCTAGACACTGGAAGTGGAATTGTGGGCTTGAGGATGGCAGCAAGGAGATTAAACAGTTGTTGGGGAGATGACTCACACTATTGGAGATTGATTGTTGTGGATGGCCCCTGCTCAAATGGCTTGCCACCATTTGGCTATTGCTGCACATGTGATTCTTTTTCTTTTTCATTCTATTTTTTAATTGCACCCTTTTATTTGATTTGTACTGAATATGCAACTCTAAAAGCTTTGGATCAGCTATGTCTCTTGACTCTATGTACCATACAAGAATCTTCACATATAGCTAAATTCTCCCTAGTATCAATATGGTTTAGAATGGTATTCACCCAAATGATAACTTGGATACGTTAAGATTCTTTCATCTTGAGATACCCACCTAATATCAGTATTTGACTGGTGTTACAATTTTGATATTAGTCAAATATGTTCTCTGATACCATTACCGATATTGATTATTGATGCCATGTATTCACCTATATACCAGTCCAACATTGGTCTGGACCTCAATATTTATAGATCTAATAGTATTTGTGTGTTTTGGAACTTTAGGTGTGTGGATCATATTGCAAATACAACGCTTTTTGTTTGTAAGTTCTCGATGCATCATGTTAATGCATTAGAGCTTCTATAGGTAACTTTAATGAGTAAAGATCTCAAGATGACGAGTGGGATTGAGGGATGAAGTTTGACTGTGGGAATCCCTTGTTTATTGCTAAATTTGAGGAAAGGAGTTTGAGAGCAGCGTGAATTTCCTTAGACGTACTTAGCAGGGAGTCGATAAAGGTCTTCCTTACCCTAAACACTCTGAACCCACATATGAACACTCATACAGATTTTGTTGGGAACCCCACAAACAAATTCAAAGATGTGTTGTGTTTCATGTATGATTCATGCTTTCATATTGAGGCTGCATCCCAATGTTTGAAAGGTGGTTGCATGCTTGAACGCTATTGTAAACGCATACTCTCTTGCTATGTGAAGCGCAATTTTGTTGTCGTTGTGGTCGGCTTCATGTCCGAATTTGTAGTCACTGTAAAGTTGGGATGTATATGAACTGCACATCATCTGACAATGCTACCCCTCTCACCTCGGCACACGCAATGATATGTCCAACTAATAAAAGAGTAAACAATGGCTGAATGTGTTCAAAGATGGCCTAAACCCGAGCACATGTAACTAGAATGTAGTTGTTCAATAGTGACTTTATAGTCGTTTACGATACAGAAGGCCACACGACTCAACCCCACGTGCTTCACGTCTGCGCCATGTACTGTTCAACAACTACAAAATGACTACATAAGAACTACAAAATGACTACGTAAGAATTAAATAAAAACCACAAAATGACTACATAAGAACTAAATAAGAACTACAAAACGACTACATAAGAACTAAAAAAATGATTACATAAGAACTACAAAATGACTACATAAGAACTACAAAATGACTATATAATAACTACATAATGGACACGTGGCGATATATTACTTGACCACATGTGAACCCGCACACCGACATATACCATTCATGCCACGTGGCACGATGACATGGCCAATTGACATGGCCAATTGACATGGAAGCCACGTGTTTGGTGACATGGCACCTGTGCCAACTAAGATATTGACGTGGATGCCACGTAACGCCACGTAACGCCACGTAACGCCACGTGATGCCACGTAACGCCACGTAACGCCACGTGATGCCACGTAACGTCACGTAACGCCACGTAACGCCACGTAACGCCACGTAACGCCACGTAACGCCACGTAATGCATACATCATACACGGTCTGCCACGTCCGTCATCCATGTTTACGACTAGCCTAAATAACTATATCATCCACGTTCCGACGTCACGTCCCAAACGACTGTCTGTCCGTTACAAGTCGTCCGTAATAACACAAAAATTAATAGTCATTGCTGTCCTCAACGACTCAAAAAACAATCATAAACAAAATTGTTTTTTGTCGATTTTCTTGTAGTGTCTGTAGTCTTTTCCTGACATTATATGCAAATCAAATTACTGTAATAGTGACCTGCCATACTCACCAGCCTTTTCCCAACAAACTCCATAAACCCAGATTTCACCTCAGAATAAATGGAATTTTGTTTTGTTTCACTTTGTCAAAGAAAGCCCGGAAGCAATGACTGGGGAGAACCGGCAGTTAGTTACAGATGAACCGGTTGAGTTTGAGAAATAACTGGTTGAAGTTCAAGACTGCAGGAAAATTACCGATCATTTTAGAGGAATTTATAGAATATACCCCAATTTGATAAAGGAAAACCAGAGGATGTCAACATGTAACCGGTTGGACTTGCAAACTCTAGTATCTCAACCGATTATGCCCAAAAATCTCGCCAATCACTTCTCGGAAGCATGTGAAATAAAAACGAACTCCAGGAATCCAATCCACTTGATCACATCCAGAAGATGGAGAACACCACAAGTGATAAGTAATGATCAACGCACGTACTGTATGGTCCCTTTTTCACCCCTTTTTCAAGAGAAAATTGCTTGGAAAAAAGACTCTAAGGTAGAGGGTGCTTAAACCAACACTTTAAGCTATTGCACATACATATGGGTATGTGGTTGATATAAAAAATATATATTCATATTAGCCTTTGGGCTAAACATAGGTATCAAGAAAGAAAAAATATTTTTAGTCTCAATTGAATATTTGATGAATATTCAAAGTCAAAACTACTAGCTTCTTTAAACCAATCCATAGGCCCCGTGTATGGCAACCTTGCATATGATGAGGACCCCCACCTTCATTGCCTAGAACCAACACAACATAGTTGGGTACTAGACCCAAACTACATCAAAGCCCCAGTAGTAATGGTATGCAAAGCCACACGGCTACCTCCATGATCCCACCCGGTTCGCTTGCAAAACCATCACCTTGCATCCCGGGAACCGACCCCCTTGCATCCCGGGGAATGGCCCTTTTGTGCTTTGTGGGCCTACCTCCTTGGCGTTGTGAATAGAATGGCTAGAATAGGCATTGACAAGCCACCCTAATCCCACCTTGAACCAACCCGAGATAGAGTGGAGCCCGTTACCTACCCTACGTGGAAGTAGTGGAGGCCGCTATGAGGTGGCACCACTAATGGCACCTAAAACCGTCACTCCGTGGGCCCAGACACTCCTACACCGCCGGGTAACGGTTCAAGGTTGTAGAGTGTTGGCAATTGGGAGGCGTTTATAGGTGTTGGTTTTGGATGGGATGTTGGATTTAGCACCCTCTACCTTATATGAGTGCAAGCTGATGCCTACCGCTTTTGGAGTGGTACATGGAGAGCACTGTGATAAATCATGGGCATCATGTGTGTGATATTATATACGCTCGTAGTAGCAGTGACACAGTCACTTGGAATGAAGAATGACATGTACAATGGTGTGTGTTGGGAGTTGTCTTAACGATGGACTGATACATGTATGAGAAAGAAATTTAGGGAGATTTTGGCTTGTATAAATGATCTAGACTTAAATACATAATGTGTATATATAATTGATCATCTGAACCGTTTGTACTAATTTAATTTTTATTTTTGTAATGAACTAGTTTGGATCCATTTTGGTCTGGCCCATATGAACCAATGTCTTAGGCCATCTCCAAACCGTCTGCTCAACATGTTGTCATTGACGGCCAATTGATTTTGTCTACATCGGTGTCCACCCACTCTCACTGTAGGTTGCCAAAATGTACATATGGTTTTGTGAATATGACTTCAATCTCATAGACCAAGTGAAAACTAGCTTTCAATATTCCAGAGGGATTATAAATTGTCATGGAGACCATGCAATGATATTTTGAGCCCTAAGAAATAAAAACCCTCAAAAGCCAATAGTAGTGAGAAAACTTGGACAGACTGGTGGGCGCATCTCAAGGCCAGTCAACGACATTGGATTCCAAAAACCAAAGTATTTTTTTTTAAAGGAAAAAAAAAGGAGAAAAAAAACAACAACACAAGTGGATAGTTAGTGAAAGCTAGGAGGATAATGCTAGCCTGTCAAATGATGGATGGCAGAAAGAAATGATATCGAGTGCCCGGAATCGTGACTCACGGTGACGATTGTTGTACGTCATTGTTGCAGGAAAAAATTGTTTGGAACAAAATCGGCCGTGGCTGGTTACATATAAATTAGAGAGTCCTACTCTGGCCTCAGGGTCCTTTGACATTGGCGATCAAGAAAGGGTGGCCAACCTGATAATTTGATCGTATAAGTTGAAGTCTAGCATTCTGTTCAGTTGAAGAGCATTGTCAATGAATCGATTGTAGAAGTCAAAGGGCAATCTGTTCAGTTGGAGAGCAAGTCTGTCTTTGATTGATCGTCTAAGTTGAAGAGCACTGTGATTGATTTGATCGTAGAAGCTGAAGAGCACTCTGTGTTTGATTTGATCGTATAAGTTGAATTAGAGCACCGTGTTTGATCGGTAGTGCAAAAGAAATGCCGATCCCCACCGAGCTCGTCGGGTCTCTACCGAGGCCGATGAAGCTGCAAGAGGCGTATGCCAACTACGACAAAGGGGAGATAACCTGGTCGCAGCTTCAATCCTTGCAGGAGGAAGCGGCTGTGGACTCCATCAAGCGGTTGGAGGCAACAGGCGAGCCGATTGTAACCGACGGCGAGCAACAAAAGTCGAGCTTCGCAACCTACTCCATCACGGATACTCTAGCGGGGACCGGATTGGCGGAAAACCTAGCTGGCGATGGACAGTTCTTTGCCATATTCGATGATGGCCATCACCGGCAATTGCCACGCCTCACAGGCGGCCCGTTCAGGTACAAGACTTATGCATCCGAGTTTCTCGAAAAGAACAAGAAAGTTGCAACACATCCTTTAAAAATGGCTGTCATCTCACCGTCGATGATGATGTTGTTGTACCCGCTCGACAAGGAGGTTCCCAGCTACCCACGGGAGCAGTTCTTGGACGACGTGTGCGACGAGGTCGAGAAAGACATTCGTCAGTGCTTCGCCTCCGGCGCTGTGCGTGTGTCTATTGACTTCACTGAAGGCCGGCTGGCGAACAAGAACGACTCGCGCAACCCATGGACAGGCAAGAACATGCTACAAGAGATTATCGACTTAAACAACCGTGTTCTAGATCGATTCTCAGTTGACGAGAGGCGCAACATTGGCATCCACACGTGCCCCGGCGGAGACTGCGACTCTGTGCACAGCAAGGACGTCCCGTACTCGCTGCTGCTGGAACACATGTTCAAGATGAACGCTGGCTACTTCCTCATCCAGTGCGCCAGCGAGGAGGATCGCGAGAGTGTGTACAAGCTGTGCGGCCAGCACAGCCGGGCAGACGCTAACGGAGTGCCGCAAGTGTGCTTCATTGGAGTCACCAACCCTCTCACTCCGGAAGTGGAGACTGCTGAGCACGTCCGTGACGAGCTTTTGCTTGCTGCGAAGTACATCCCCGTGGAGCGACTTGGAGCGACAGATGACTGCGGATTTTCTCCGTTCAGCCGCGACGTGAAGCCGAAGCACGGGTCGCCGGACTTCGCACGCGACGTGGCAATGCAGAAGATTGCAGCTCGTCTGGAATGCGTCCGGCTCGCTTCGCAAGTGCTTGGAGTCTAATGACATTTGTTGGCCATGATTGAGACATTGCATCGGTATCAGTCTGTCCTGCAACCGATTCTCCGCCATGGTTAAGGTAACTTAGACCTTGGGATGCTGGCTTTGATTACTCGCAAGTGTTGAGGTTTGTGAAATCTATCCGCCGGGGATAATAAACCACAACCATTCGACGCGTTTTCTGCATCCCTAGTTGTGCTTGGACTCCACCGGTATATATGTTGTAATGTAGAGGTACGATTAATGGAAGGTTTGTGTTTCCCTGGCGACCGAGAGCTCAGAGTGTTGCTTAAAATTCTCGCTACTTGCAGCGACATGACCGGGTAATGCCTCTGGCTTCAATTGGAGATCGTAAACGAAGAGAGTCTGGGAAAAATCGGTCGAGGATCCAAGGGTTTCCAAATCTAACCGGTCTACAGGTTGATTTCTTCCGGGTTTTCTTTGATAATTTGAGATATGCTTCATGTATATGTGATTTCCTCTAAAATGATCATTTGATTTGTCTAGACTGTTGTCAAACTTGAACTGGTTATTTCTCAATCCCAACCGCTTCATCTGTGATTAACTAGCAGCCAGCTCTCTTTGCTCGTAGATTGGAGAGAGAGAATTATCGTGTATACGAGCGTACCTCTCATTCATCCAATATAAAAAGCCCTGAAGTAATATGCAACCAGGAGGTTGCTTATTTTAGTGGATTTGACATCGGCACTAACTTTAAAGACCTCAAATTAGTGTTCTTGAGGACATTTGAGATGCATTGGCAACAAACCTATAGGGCCAGGTTTTAATGTTGGATGGATGAGAGGTACATTCGTATACAATAAGGGTCACTTCACACATGAGATTGAGAGCCTGTGACCATTACACTCCAAGCATTCTCATCGGTGGAAAAGACGGAGCTGGTCCAAGTTCGCTTCACACTACGCTTGAGGGACCTACGGAGCAAGTGAATGCACGATGGATGTAAAGTCTACATGAATTCCTACATGGCATCAAATGGATCGTGTTTCATGATCACTTGGACTATTTTCAAAACCACCTCTTGAAGGTAGGCCTAACACAAAACAGGAATCCATGGGACTTTAAACACTCACAACCATTGATATATTCTAACTTATCATGTGCGAGGACCCACATGAATAGAATTTCATTGAAATAGCATTTGGTTGATCAGGGCCTGGTCACATATGACTTCATACTACACTTGATGGTCCGTGACCACACTACATGATTTTGGAAGTGTCTTGGGATGGCCTTTGGACACTTTCTTTTGGGCTCTCACAATTTCATGGTCATGGCTCTTGGCTCGTGTGTGAAGTGGCCCTAATTCCCTCTCTCTGTGGATTGGAGATGGCTTCAAATGGTATAGTTGTTTCTTGACATAAGGTAGAGGGTGCTAAAACCAACACCCCACCCAACACCAACACCTATAAATGCCTCCCAATCACCAACACTCTACTACCTTGAAGCGTTCCCCATGGTGTAGGAGTGTATGGGCCCATGGAGTGACGCTTTTAGGTGTCATTAGCGGCACCACCTCATAGCGACCTCCACTACCTTCATGTAGGGTAAGTAACGGGCTCCACTCTATCTCAGGTTGGTTCAAGGTGGGTTTAGGGTGGCTTGTCAATGCCTATTCTAGACATTCTATACACCGCACGGGGGAGAGGTTATAGCCATTCTATTCACAAAGTCATGGAGGTAGGCCCACAAAGCACAAAGGGGGTTGGTACCCAGGATGCAAGGTGATGGTTTTGCAAGCGAACTAGGTGGGATCATGGAGGTGGCCATGTGGCTTTGCGCACCGTTACTAGTTGGTCTTTGATCTAGCTTGGGTCTAGTACCCAACTATGTTGTGTTGGTTCTAGGCAATGAAATGTTGGTTCTTAATAGCTCTTAAATGCCAAGGTGTCTTTGACACAAATTTTGGATGCTTCTCGAATGAATTGGTTGAATTGAATATGTTTATATACAAAAGCACAAAAATGAAGCCTATTTCTTATTTTGATGTTTTAGTAGAATTGGACAATGAAATCAAATAGAAGGGTCAAAGCATGGTACAGATTATAAAAGTTGTACCATGTCATTTAGAGGCGCAAGTAGCCACATTTCCCAGTTATATAAATAATAATAATAATTCATATTATAGTAAAAAATAAGGTGGGTTATGATGTTTTCATAAATTTATGTGCAAACTACATGATTTACATCCATAAAAGTAGGTTCTACTTTTACTTTGTAGAATTTGTAGAATTTACTTTCATAATTGTTGGTTTTCGGAAAGTGAGGGTGAAGTAGACCTTAAGAAAATGTGTTTTGCTTCAAAAATTGTGGCACACTAACGTACAATATGATCTTGCCAAATACTTATACTATACACACAAATTTTGAAATGAAATAGGTTTTAGCTCAAATCCACCAGCCAATTTAGGATCTACTTCATACGTATCTCCATAATACTAATGACGCATAAATTTTATACTATGTTTAGTTCAAACCAATGGGGGGCGCCACATTCTCAAAATGACATTTTGTATAGAATTGAGCCTACTTTCCTTACTAAGGTACCGAGGCCTTAAAGTGACGCTTTAAGAAACATTTTTATTTCAAGAAGGTTAAGTAGCTTGGAACATTTTCCAAAAAAAACCCAGAGATTAGCAAATCTATATAGAGTCTATAAAAACAAATTAAAAATTAAAAATCATATGCAACCTACATAAATTCTCAAAGTTGTCTTAAGGAAAGAGCATTTTATTGTCAACTGTGGGGGTCTTTTGATGTTGGGATGCTAAGTGAGAATCACCAACAAATCAACCTTATTGCAAATGAGGATCTTCTATTAATTGAAGGTGTTGTCCCCCTTTTGTTGATCACTTTTTACACCGCTTTTTGAGTAGATAGATCCCCGATTACCCATGATTGGCCAAAGTTGGTGCTCTTCTAAAAGCGTTCTTGTATCCTTCTTACACCACTATTATGAATGGCCAAAGTGGTGCTATTATATACTTAATGCCGCATATGATTGATCGCTTTTAACAATGACTTATTTGATGACACCATTGCACTCACTTGTTGACAGCTTAAGGATTAAAATTAGGTGTCACCAAAAGGAAGGTGTTACTTTAAGACCTCGGTACCTTATATATGAAAATAGTGAAAATTGTATCACAGTGGAAGGGCATACCACTTTTTCTTGTTCACTTTGACCCAAAATGTATTAAGAAAATTATATGATAATTTTAGTTGCAAGTCAAGTTTGTGATGACGTGACATCATTAACAAATGTAATGACGTGGTTTTAAATTACAATACTTAGCACCGACGATCTTGGAATCTAACCATAGTCAAGTGCCAAATGCATATCCAAAACTCTCACACTTACTGCCCTTACTGTCCCACTCTCACAATGCTCCAATGCTTCAAACAATGGCATGGATCTCTTTGCAATAGACCTCAATGTGTTAAGAAACCAACATGATTATAAGAAGTTTAAAATCTAAAGCAACATGATTTTGTTAATTTTCAAAAGTGTGATAGTTTATGAAACACTATATTCAAAATTTTGGGACTTTAGTGTTATTTTGGGACTATTAAATGGTGTGTGGCAGTGATAGGAACGCAAAAGGAACGCAATGGGAACGCAACGGGAACGAGATAGAAGCAATAGGAACGCACATGGGTACCCAATGGGAACGCAATGGGAACGTACATGGGAACGCACATGGAACACGCAGTGAACGCAATTGGGAACGGGGTGTGGACCCATTGGGAACAGGCAGTCGTACAAGGGGGACATGGTTTAGGGAACACATGGGGAACGCAGAGTGCATTTTATGGGGCTTAGGGTAACAAATGGGAAACAAAATACATATGAATGTATGGGTTAGGGTTATGGAAGAAAGGGAACTCCAACCACTCGATCGAGTGGAAGAAATGAAATTCGACACCGGGGACGGGAAATTGTGTACTATGACACAGTTATAGTTAGGTCCACTTCCGCAATGTTGGAATTGATGGAATGACAGAATAGGTAGTAAATGAAGGTACAATATCAACAGGAACATGTGACATTCATAGAAAAGAAACACGACCAAGGGCACACAAAAAGCGTGGAGGATGAACAATGGACTGAATTGAATGTGTGCGGAAGCCACGCATATAAAGGCAATGAAGAATGGGATGTGATTTTATTCAAACATTTGGTGGGGCATGGGCCTCACTACAACCAGGAGAACGAACTGACAATTTGTGAACCCACTCAGGAAAGAAACGTTGCAATTGGTCTTCGGTCCAATTGTATCTGGTAACTTCCAAAGGGAGACCGAGCTTGGTCCAGGCCGGGGGTGGCACGGGAGGTTTAGCGAGGGAGGCCAAACCAGCGCGCAGAATGCGATGGGCTCTTGAGTTAGGGCCCATAGATTCGATGATGGAGAATTGGTATTCGCGAGTCGAGATGCGGCGACGGCGTGATACTTGGACGGGAGTTGGAAAATATTCGGGGGGAGGGCCCGAATTGAGGTCAAGACCCTGCAGGAGGAAACGTAAAGAAGAATTAATTCCAGAAAGAAGAGTGGAAAACATTGCAGGGGCCAAAAATGAAAGTGAAATTGACGAGTGGTCGATTATAAGGTACATGAGAAAACAAGGAAAATGATGGTTAGGAAAGAGAAATGAGAGGTGGCAAAAAAATACCAGAGGGAATTCACGGGTCGGGGTGGCCATGGCGCGAATAGCAGCAGAGGAGGGCATCTCTGTAGGCACATGTATTGAAGGCGGGGAAGTGGTTTGGCGCGCCACGACACGATGCTGTGAGTAGGGACCGTTGGGGCGTCTGAACGCAGAACGCCCAGAGGTGGGCAATGTGCGTGAAGGAGGCGGAAACTGGAAGCAGCAGAAGATATGGACACGGTTACTTTGGAGCATTCCATATGCAGTGAATACATAAGCTGATTGTGCAGACACTACCGAACGCCCTTACGTTCTAAGAGGCCGGTTGGTTTTAATTTCCCTTTAATGTTGGGTCTGGCAGCTACGTCGACAGCCTTCCTGATGGGGTCCGAGTGGTGGAGTGGGGGCTGTCCAAACCTATGGATCACAACGAAGTCTCGTATGTCTTGCAACGGGCTGTAGAAAAGACGTTCGAACCAAGGTTGGAAATGTTTGATCATGTCGGCATCAGGGGGAGCGTTGGTAGAGAAGGAGGGGGGGAAGACGGCATTCTGGTCGGGGTTGATGGCACTCTTGTAGGGGCTGTCGTCTACGAGAAGGGTGTTTTGTTCAGTGGCAAACAAAGCGTCAGAATCAAAGGAACGAGGGGGCCACCACATCGTAAGGCCCAAATTCTTCTGGAACAAAGTGGCGTTGGGGTTATCCGGGCTCTTCAACTCGACGCCATGGGAGTCCGCATATTTGGAGCAATGTTGCTGCGCGAAGAGGTAGCGAGGGCGGGTTTCTTCACTGAACAAGAAATTGCCAATGGCGATAACATTGCTCATTGTCATGGAGGACCAAACGCAGACATAGAAATGAAGGCAACAGAATCTCCAAAACATCTTGTATTCGAGTCTGGGAACGACAAACTTAGATCCAACCATGGTGGGTTGGCTGTGGGACTCTTGAGGTCCAAGAAGCCAACTCGGGAGGATGGTTTGGCCTCGATCAACGTGATGACATTTGCAAAAGATGCCATTGAGATCGAAGACAAGTACAAATCTTCTGGTGTTCCGAGCAGCAGGGTCCTGCCCACAGGAACATAAGAATCAGGGCCAGAGAAATAAGCACTTGTGTGATTCACAGAGAAGCAAGAAATACACGTGTAGGGGAGATTCTGTTTATATAAGTTCCTGTCGATCGACAGGAACTTGTAGGGGAGATTTTGTTTATATAAGTTCCTGTCGATCGACAGGAACTTGTAGGGAGATTCTGTTTATATAAGTTCCTGTCGATCGACAGGAACCTGTAAGGGATCTTCTATTCATATAAGTTCCTGTCGATCGACAGGAACCTGTAAGGGAACTTCTGTTTATATAAGTTCCTGTCGATCGACAGGAACTTGTAGGGAGATTCTGTTTATATAAGTTCCTGTCGATCGACAGGAACTTGTAGGGGAACTTCTTTTTATATAAGTTCCTGTCGATCGACAGGAACTTGTAGGGGAACTTCTTTTTATATGAGTTCCTGTCGATCGACAGGAACTTGTAGGGGAACTTCTAGAACTTCTGAGGGAAATTTTGTGGGAGAAGTTCCTGTTGGTCGACAAGATGTTCCGAAGGAAATTTTGTGGGTGAAGTTTCTTTTGGTCGACAAGAACTTCTGAGGGAAATTTTATGGGTGAAGTTCCTATTGGTCGACAGGAACCATTGAGGGAAATTTTGTGGGAGAACTTCCTGTTGGTCGACAGGAACGTCTGAGGAACATTGAGTTCATGTTTGTCGATATGATATTGTGAAGTATGTTCATGAGCCTTACTCCTGGTCGACGGTAAGTTTTCAGGGAGTTCGTTGTGCAACTCGTTCTTTTGTTCAACATTAGAATTCAGAGAATGTTAGGCACACAAAGTTCCTGTCGGTCGACTGAAATTTCTGAGGACCACGTTGTGTTTGTTCGTAGCCTATACCATGTGGGGCTCCCCTCCCCATCAATAGTAGCTATGCACCAGGACAGTGATAAAGTTCTTGGCTGGTGTATGAAATTGGTTATTTATTTTTTAGAATCGTATTAACTACCTGATATTAATGTGTGCGCAGCGTAGTACTATAAATGGAACAACACCATGATCGCAGCAGTGATGAGGTACCTACGTGAACCTCCCTATGTTTGAGTTTTTATGTATTGTTGCGATCATTCATTCTGAATTTCACATGGTCTTTCCCTTGCAGGAATCGTCTGCCTTGGATGTCATCTTCACTGAAGATGAAGAGGAGTTTCATTTTGGAGAGATTGATGATATTTGTAGTGGCCTCTCGAGAGAGGACTGGATAAATATTCCTTTGTTGTTTTTCAATGAACAAGGTGAGGAAGTTGCTGGAGGGATTTGTAGAAACTCAAATCCAATTGATTGTATAGATGATAGGGCCCTTGGGGAGGACGACGTTGGGGTTCTCATCATGGACCCTGTAGAGGGAATGATGGATATGGATGCCATTTTCTCTCTTCGACGTTGGCCCATATCTCGTGCTTCTCACGATGGATGCACTCTCCTACAACACCAACATGTGAGCATTTCGAGGATGCGGGACCACAATAGATTGCTTGCCCAACGTTTGAAAGAAGGCAAACGGAAATACGACACCACCCGAAAACCTAAAGACCTGGATGTCCTGCCCAAGAAAATGGTCGTTCTTAACGCAGATTCTGTCCGGCAGCTGTCTTCCATTGATTGTTGCAACAGGGAGTGTTTAAGGTACTTTCCGAGGGAGGAAATACTGGCGTTGCGCTCTGAGTTCTATGGTTGCTCTCCTAGAATGCGACACAGCAAACGTATACATGTGCATGGTGAGGTCCACTGTTCGTGTGAGGGAGGGGCCAAAGTGGTGACCTTGTGTGGACGGGACATATGCCTTCGGGCATGGCGTGAAATATTTGTGGTGTCGAAATCGTCGTTTTATAGAAACCGGGCAGAATTCTTGGCTGGTGTGCGTCCCAGAGATCATAGAAATTTGAACATGAAGAGACATCGAGTGGCAACTTTGCAAGCAACATCTACTCTCCAAGAACTCCTACAAGACAAAGCAGACATGATGCCCCACAAATCGCGCACTCTCCCCAACGGCCAGCGTGTTGTTGAGATGGTCCTTCCCCGTGGCACTAAGTGGAACAAATTGCTAACCACCATCAACCAGGTGAGGGTTCTACGTGATTCATTTGTTATTATTTTCCGCATGCTTTATATTGAATTACTCGAATTGCTCTACACGACCAACAACTTCCAATTTCATAACATGTCAATCTATGCAATGCATTTATACATCTTGTTGTTCTTGTCTATGTGATGAAGGTGAACCAAAGATGCGGAGTTAAAGCCATTTCCCTTTCAAAACTAAGCGACATCCGCCAAACATTTTTCAAGCAATACGTGACGAAGAGAACAGGAGACAATTTTGCTCGTTGTGGGAAATGTGATTCCCTTCAAGCAATTATTTCTACCCATGTGCACGGATCTGCAGCCCATACTGGTTTCTCCAAACAATTGCAGAAACACCTTGCACAACAAGAGGCAGCACGTAATGCTTACCGGTGCATGAGGTCCATCTCCATTTTGGAACCCCGGAAGGTGTTGTCCATCATTCATGATAAAATGGACCATGGGAAGACTGCTTCTCCTTGTTTTGCGTACAAGAATAAAGACACTGACATGTTCACGAAGTTGCCTTTATCTGTGACCGGTATGATAGCGCATGGGCATGGAGATGAACGATATGCACATTATTCTCTTGATTTGTATCCAGGCGATTGCAATCATACTGTTGGTTCATTTGCCAGACTTCTTTGTGATTTGGAGGCTCCGCCGGTTATGTCAACTCGAACACTTTTCGAGGGTGCCGGTCGGTCGCCTCTTTACAAAGCCATATTGAATGGGAAGGAGACTTGTTTGGAGGGACTGAAAACCCAACCTGCTGACCCCGTGCTTGCCATGCCCCTCCCACCCGTTTTGTATGTTCAATTGGACAATTGTTGGAAGGACAACAAATGCAGATTTGTGAAAGCATTTTGGTCCATGCTAGTAGCAAAAGGCATATTTAGAGAGGTATATGTATCATACCTTCTGGTTGGTCACACACATGATGATATAGACGCTTCGTTCGGGAGATGGAGCATGGAGTTGCGCGAGAAGGACTATCCTACCATCCCCCTCTTGATGAAATCCTACATGCAAATGGAGAAGGTGGCCACCATTCCACATATGATTGAAGAACTCCCTGCCTGGAAGGCCTTTGTTGAGCCCTTCTTGCCAAGTGGGAACGATATTTTGTTTGGACATATCAAAGCCCAACAATTCAAATTCTTTGTAAGGGATGATGGGTGGCCGGTAATGCAATATAAATTGGTGTGCAGTGATGTGGAGTGGCTTCCGGAGAGAGGTATACTCATGTGGAAGGAGAACATCAGAGGAGGACCATCAATGCCAGAGGGCGAACCTGCACCCGCCCAACCTCGCGCAATGGGAAAACTAGAGGATGTTATCAATGGGTTGCAAGGATATATTGACCACTGGGAGTCAAACTCCAACCATGACAATGTGGGGGGATACAGTAGGGTGCATGGCCCTCTCATTGCATATTGGACTGATGTGAAAGAAGCGTTGTCTGCACCTCTCTCGGATCTATGGACGGAGGGAACCCGCTTGCAAGAAGGATTTTGGCCCACAACCCGAGTTACGCCCAGTTCAGACACTCCATTTCTCCAAACGGGCGAGCTTCGAGAGGATCATGGAGCCGACGCACATTATGTGGGGCCCAGAAATCGGCGACCCCCGCCTTCGTTTCGCCCTGCACACGATGTGTTCACAGGACATTTCATGATCCTTAGGCTGCAAGAACAAGATATTGCTCGTCCCATTTGGGTGTGCCGCGCTTTAACACCCCCCAATTTGGAGACTACTGGACCGCATGCGCATCAGATTCAAGTGGAATGGTTCATTCCCACCTCCACTGCCAGAAACGTGCTGGAGAAATACAGCGGGTGGGACACCAAGACAGATTTCAAGTGGAAACGTGACTTGAAGTACTCAACTCCAGATTGGCAACCTCTTGATTGCATATTGGCAGCGTGGCCTCCAGGCCCACGTGACCTTGGGAAGTCGCCAAAGATTACTATCCCCAACAACCAAGTACAATTTGCCAAAGACAACCTCAGGCGGTGTGAGTTGGCTGAAGGACGAATGGGCAGTGCGTCAAATGCCCCACCCACAACAAATCGTGGGCACATTCGCGCTCGTTGATATCAATTGTGGGCACCATCGCCATCTTCATGGGGATTGGTTTTATATGCTTGGGGTTAGACGAACATTGTGCAATAGAAATGTCAATTAGTATTGCATCATGACAAATTTTGGATGTTTGCACACATGTCCGTTTCGCATGTTAATTATCAAGAGGTAATTATACCCTTGTCCGCATACTTAATGCAAAGGAATACCAAGTTACTTTTCACTACCATGGGTTTTGTTGATCTTTTCACACTTCTCGCATTTTGTGAATGGAAGATTTTCGTATGGTGTACCACGTCGTTCCCATGTTCCCAATGCAGCGTTCCCACGTTCCCACGTTCCCAATGACATGTGCCAATGTTCCCCATCATGTGTTCCCTCTGGGGTTCCCATTTTGTTCCGGAGCGTTCCCATGTTCCCTACAATATACTTTTCCAACTGGATTCCTTGATTTTGGGACTCCTTAAAGTCCCAAAATTATGAATATGGTGTTATGAGCTATTCTTATGAGCCTCCTTACAAGTCCAAATGTTAGTTCTCCAAGCCACATCCTCCTTAAGTGTAAACCTTTTACCTCCTCAACAATAGCTAGTGTGGCCTTATTTTAAAGAAAATTGATTTATTTTTTACTTTCACGTATACACATTTTCTATATAGATGTTTCAAAGTATTTGTGAATGCGACTACTGGAGAAAATGCTAGCTAAGCATGTTTGTCAAGTGTATGTTACTCAACACTATTGACCACCCAAATCTGCCACCTCTGCAACACAATTTTCTTGGCACTCTTCATTGCATTGGTGTCATTGCAAGCGAAACATGCCCCTAGGTTGAAAATTGCTCTTGCATTGTTGGCAGTGGTCTTGAGTGACATTGCAAAATGATTTTGAAGTCATGTTTGCCTTCAAGGTGTTTCGTAACTTTTGCATTGATGAACGATGTGCAAATGCACGTAATGGCAATGGCCCTTGACGTGTGATAAAAAACTATTGCAATAACAAATTCGGCATTCCTTATTTAATTTTGGGTCGCTTGATATTAGCGATTAAATAATAATTGTATGTTTAAATCGACCAGTACTAACATTCAATTTTAAAAAAAAAACTTGAGATAAAGAATCTTGTGTACAGACTTAACATAAGACCAAGATGTGGGACTTACAGTATTCCATGGAATATTGTCAGTCCCACCATACACTGTTATGGATCTGAATAATGTTATGTGGGTTGAAGTCCTTGTTGAGCATTAAAAAATCAAAGCAAACTTTTCTTACAACACGTAGTTGTCACCTAGGTTTTGAGTTTCATGAGCTCATCCAACAATGGATGATCTCGTCGAAGCCACGGATTGATGATTATGGATTCCACAAACTGATCGTGGAGAATTATTGCCTCATATACCATGTGTATTCTCATTTTATACTTTATGTGTCGTGTTCACCCCTCATGCATGCATTACGGTCTATCACAATACATGTCATCTGTAGTTAGGTTTTTGCTATCACTTAAATACTCCAAAGAAAAACAACCCAAGGAACTTGGTCACAGGGAAAACTGAGCTAGTGTCTATAAGGGTTAATGTCTCATTGGATTAAAGATTACAATAACAATCTAAGTCTTTTACTCCTTTGTTCCTTCTTTATTGTACTTAGTTTCCACTCTTATGATTTCGTGTGCTTCTCTAGTCGTGAGTGATCCCGTCCTATCTTCAAGGAATTTTTTATTATTCTATGTCTTGACCTATGTCAATCATGAAGCTCAAAAGCTTGGCAAATGGTCAATGGCTAATAATTAGGACAAAGTCTGGGGTAATGTCTTTTGAATGCCACATCATCTTTAATTGTCGCGTATCTCTCCATGAGGAGTGCCCGAACATCATGGGCACAAAGGGGACTCCGGAGTGACACCTGGGACTTGTGGCGCCATTGGTGAGAGGGCCCAAGTGATCCTAGTGTGGGTGAGGGCCCCAGACGTTGGGAACGCCTCCGACCCACGGAGACTAGGAGGCATGAGGGTGAGGCCATAAGCTATGCGTAGCTTATGGCGTGCCAATTTTAGAATGCTCAGAAACACCTCAATCGGAGGTGTGAGCTAGAAGATATGGCAATTTGAGTGGAACAGCAGTGGCCTGGGAGTGGCTCCCAGGACTGCGGGGCTTTAAACTGGCATAACTTCCTCAATACTTGTCCGAATGGGGCAAGTGAGTAGTCCATCGGCATCTACGTGAAACGCAGATGACGATGGAGTGGTTGATTGTTACAATCAGATATCATATGAAGAAGTTATGGGGTCCTGAAGCTGCTAGAGGCTTGCAGCCCCAACGGCTAAGGAAAAATGTCTACTTGGCCCCAAGTGTTGGGAGAGAGACAAAAGGTTACTTGACGGTGGGGTAGGGGCCTTGCCTAGAGTCCTAGAGGCTTATATGGGTGAGGTGGTGTGGCTGAACCCACCCGAGGCCGAACGGCAAGGCCTCCATGGGCATTGGCCCAATGTGAGGGCATAGTTGCCTAGTATGGCTCGGGTTGTTATAGTGTTGCTCCGGGAACACGATGATCAACATGAGATTGAATTTTCATGGATGGAAGTTCACATCTAAGAAATGGTTACCAATTAAGGGGTGAGTCCCGAAAACCAAGTAGGAGGTTTGGTCCCCTTCCTATGAACTAAAGGGGTCCGCGGTATAGAAAGCTAACCATTAACATGGCGGAATGCGAATGGGTTAGCACTCGTAATTCTTGCTAGAAAAGGAAAAATGGACCAAGAAACTTAAGGGGCGCTAGCAAGGGTTGCGACATTAATTGTTATGAATTATGCTTTGCAATAATCTCAAATTAATTCCTCTTAGTTTGACTTACAGTCATTCGGCCTTTCTTCCAAGACTGTAATCACCATCTTCATCTTCAACTTATCTGGCAACTTCTCACAACAATCATTCACAAGATTATGCAAAATTAGTCCATCAACAACTAGGCTATATCCTTAATTAAAGCCTTAGTCCATTTTAATCTCAAGTTGAATTGCCTTTGGTAAAGTCTTACTATAATCAAGCAATTTTTCTCACTCGGGTTGGTATTGTCTTTTACAGCTTATAGCCTGCCACTAAGTATGTCCTTTGTCTGCAATTATTGCATTATCTTCAAACCAGGTAAAGTCTAGTAACTACTTTTAGGCTATACTCTGTCAAAATGGCCTCTTTGCCTTCTCTCTCAGGGACGACACATGTAAAGCCTATAGCCCACTCGGTTCTTCTTCTCTCACGACTCTACCTTGTACGTTTCTCTACAATGCTTCATTTCCCACTCTGGCTAATCGCCTCTTCCTGTCTCTTTCGACTCTCCATTTCCTAACTGCCCTTTCTCAGGCTCTTCATGTTAGTAGGCGATCGCCTCGTTTTACAGGCTATAGCCTTTCTTGGCGTTTCGGCTCCCTCTCTCTATGATAGGCAATCGCCTCCTCATGACTAGTTGCCTTCCTGACTAACTCCAGGTTATTGCCCTCTTACTTAACTCTCTTGGGACTATTGCTCTCCCTTACCCATTCTTGACTAATCGCCTACCCTTACCTCTCTCAGGCTAAGTGCTTCACTCTAAGATTATTGCCTAAGAACTTAATCTCACGAGTTTCTTCCCTCAAGCTTCGCTCAACGATCAAGACCTCTCTCAGGCAACTTGGCTTTGCCACTCACTGGCCTATCGCCTAAGACTATATGTCTTTGTTAACTCATGTTCTCACAGTCTTTAATCGATCACTTGCCTCTCTAACTGTCAACTCTGTGTCCCTCACAAGGCTATTGCCCTTCTCCTCGGCAATCAACCTTTACTCGCTATCTCAGATTGAGTGCGCCAACTCCCATGCTTATGGCCATAGTTTGGTAGCCATCTTTACTGACTCTCAGCCACTACCCTTAATCTTTCTCGCCCTCATGGCGGTTAATTTGTCTACTTCAATGCTCATGGCCTATAGCCAGAAATCACACAAGACATTACCTATATTCAAGCACCAAGATCAACAATCAAAATTCCACTCCAGTCAATTGCACTTTGATGAATTTTTACTCTCATTGTCAGAGTTTTCAAAATAATTTAGAGTCCAAATCACTCGGCTCTTTCAACTAAGTCTATATCTACAAGCTTCCTGCTTGGCTAAGTGTCTATGGCTAAACTCAATCACTAAGCTTTGACGTTCACTACCTATTGCTATCCTACGCTGAGACTATGTAAGATTCTATGAAATGTAAATAGCTTGCTTGGGCAATAGCCTGCCTCCTCCTTATCAACGAGGGAGGAGAAGGTGGTTGTAACCGCCTTGGAACGGCCATAGCCCCCTGTTCTCACTGTAAGTTGGTTCCTCAAGGCCTATTGCCGCTAATTCTCACTAACTTAGAGGATTTAGCTCGAAAGCTAGGCGATGGCCCATGCTTGCTATTTTACTATGATACAGGTATGTACACAGGCAATGGGATAGTCAATTTGACTTCATCAAGCTTTATCAAACAATGCAACAACCCTAAGACATGGATTTATGACAACTTTTATTATATATTTTTAAATGGGGAACGGTGAAAGCACATGGGCACTAACACAGTTGCATGCAATGGAGGGTTGCTAGCAAAAACTCAACGACGGCATGTTGGACAAAATGGTGTGCAAATGGGCTGGGACATTAATTTATATGCAAGGATGCAACGGATTGGGAAGATGTGGGCCCAAATAGTTCTATATGTAAATGTAATTTGGAATTAATTGGACAGATCATGTTGATTAAATTCTAATATGTTGAACTTGCTCTACAATTTTCCTTTGCCTTCCCCATAGTTTGCAAAGAATTTTACATACAGAAAAAATTATCATAAAAAAATGGCTTGGTAGGAGCAAGAAGTTTTTTAAAACTTTCCTTGAACTTCAAAGGGGGAGGTGAACTAAAAGGGAAGGGTGAAAACTCTGACTACTATGATGGAGCCCAAGATTTCTTATTTTAAGCTATATTAACCCTTAAATCAAGGTGAGAGACCCTGAATTAGTCTTTGCCGTTTATGGTATTTAGTGTCACGTACACAACTAGCGTAAACCCATGTCAAGGTGACCCATTGCACCCGTTTAAATGCATTAATATCCCAGATGAACCCAACCCCATACACCTATGCAACCATATGCCCATGCTCATATGCCTCCCATGCCCTTGCATACCCGCCATATGCATGTATACCCATGCTCATAAGTCCCCGTGACCTACCACCATCACTAGAGGAAATCGTGTCCAAATCAACCTTGTGCCACGGTGTTGGTAGCAGCCATGTCCAAGGTCGTTTTGACTAGAACCGCCATTTTGATTGTCGTTTCCGTTGGAATGTGGGTGATATCAACCCATTTCGGGGCTGACCTGGTTTTCGGTTGATTCAGTTGCAATATCAACACTATGACTAAGCACCGCCATTTTGGTAGCACTTTGGTGCCCATGTTTGTGGGTTGGGTACACTTGTTTGGTGGAGGGTGACCTGTGGGTTGTCGTTTCATGGTTGCAATTTGTATTGGTCTTGGTGGCTGCCCTATGTGGGTTGCCGTCCACCATTTCTGGGTGTGGATGTCACCCCCGCACGTCCATTTTTCAAGGCGTTGCTGATTTTTTTTTTGGTGGACGCCATCTCTCCTTGGGTGGCAAAGGGTGGCATCCTATGCCATGGCCTATTAAGAATGACTTCAACACCTAAACCCTAACCCTTTAAAATTTGAACATCATTGACATCATCTATCTCCCTCCCCTCTATTGTTGATATTCTTCCTCCCTCCCTTCTTCACCTTGATACACTTATTGTTCTCTTGATTGTAGTGACCATCTTCAAGGTAGCTTTCTTTTTCTTTTTTCATTTGTGTTTGTATGGTTCTTTAGATTTGATTTTGGTGTGTTGATGTTCAATTGTTAATGCATATTAAGCCCAAGAGCTTTATTTTTGTGGGTTTTGGTTTTTTGAAGGTGTAAGATGTCAAATGTGTGCTGACGTTGAATTGTCGATGCATATTTTGAAGCTCGGGAGCTTTATTTTGTGGGTTTTGGTCTTTGGAAGGTGCAAGAGGTCAAATATGTGATGATTTTGAATGTTTGAGGCATATTTTGAAGCTCAAATGCCTTAGTTTTGTGGGCTTTTGTTTTATGGAGGTGTAAGTCTTCAAACTTGTGTTGATATTCAATTGTTGATGCATATTTTGAAGCCCAAGAACTTTATCTTTGTGGGTTTTGGTTTTTTAATGGGGTAGGAGGTCAAATGTGTGTTGATTTTGAATGTTTGAGGCATATTTTGAAGCTCAAGTGCTACTGTTTTGTGGGTTTTGGTCTTTTGCAAATGTAGGAGGTCAAATGTGTGCTGATTTTGAATGTTTGAGGCATATTGTGAAGCCCAAGAGCTTTGTTTTTGTAGGTTTTGGCCTTTCAAAGGTGTAGAAGGTCAAATGTGTGGTGATGTTCAATTATTGATGCACAAGAACTTTATTTTGTGGGTTTTGGGTTTTTTTAAGATGTGGAAGGTCAAGTGTGTGCTAATGTTGAATGTTTGATGCATATGTTGAAGTGCAAATGCTTTGTTTTTATTGGTTTTTGGTTTTTTGAAGGTGTAGGAGATTAAATGCGTGTTGATGTTGAATGTTTGATACATATTTTGAAGCATAAGTGTTATATATTTGTAGGTTTTTTGAAGGCTAGTATAGGTAGATAATTTTAAGGACATTAATGCAAATGAGGCAGCACAAGCCCAATGTTGCATGTTGAAGGTTGTCACATGACAATGGATTATTTAAAATCTCATTTCTTTTGTATTTCACAATTTATGTATAAAATAACTACTACTTATTATCATGTGTTACCCAACAACAACCAAGAATACCAAATCAACCACCCAATCACCCAACAACACCCTACACCATAACTCCCACCGATACCCAACCCAATACCAACCAGGCAACACCCACGATCTACCAAACATCCACCTAGCAGCCTCCAATAACCACCCAACACCAACCCGGTAGCATCTACGATTCACCCAACAACAACCTGGTAGCACCCATGAGTACCCAACATCCACCAAGCAACACCTATACTGTACATAAGCTTCGTAAACATGAATCACCGCTCATGATGGGGTGGAGAGGTGCACTCCAAACTCAATTCATCCACCCTTCATCAGTGTATTTGGCGTTTGGTTTGCATTGGCCATAATGAAGACACTCACCCTCACATCACTCTATGTCATGAAAACATTGAACACCACCATGACACTGACCTTTTGACTTGGCCATCAAGACTACACCCAATATTGCACAAATTGGCTACTGGTGACCATTTTCACTGCAATTCAGCTACCCTACAGGGTTCATTTGAACATGATTTCCTATAGTATATTCTTCTTCTTTTACTTTTTATTTACATTGTATGATTGTTTTTTTCCCCATATACAAATTCCATGCAAAAATGCCCTCCTTTCATCAAGTTTATTTTTATTTACTTTTTCACGGTGAGTTCATATGTAATTTTATTTGATTGCTTAAGGGTTAAGCTCCAATAAATTCATAGTTTGTTCTCCCATATTCTCCACATATGTTTATAATTTGAGACCTAAATAATCTATATCTTTCACATTGAACAAAGACTAGCAACTAGTAAGATGATTCATTATTAACCTTTCAAATCTTCCATATTGTGTTGACTTTTCAAACTTGTCCTCTTACATCCATTGTCATGCCATGCATGCACACATACATTTTGTGCGAAATTGTTCTATACCATGCATACATCACATGAGATTTTTCTTTGACAACTAAAATCCGGTGGCAATTTTATTTTAAAAATTGGTTTAATGTAAATTTATTTTTTTGAAATTCCAAATTCTATTGAGATATTCAATTTTATTATATAATAAAAAAAATCAAGATTTTTCAATTGTATTCATTGAGATTTTTAAATTTAACATATTCATTTTTTTCATCCACAAATTCATCCATAATCATGTAAGAAGAGTATTGCATAACGTTTCCATTTGACATCTCAAATTGAGATGTAGTAGGTGAGTTTGTTTCCAAAAGAAATGCTTACAAAATTTGATAATTTGTTATAAGTATGTGGATCATCGTAGTCATGTTTCAAATACATTGGTATGATTTTCTATAATGCAATTGGTACATAATAGGATTTTGGGGAGGGAACATAACAATAAAGATTAACGTCAAGCTCCCAATAAATAATCAGGCATCCATGAAATTCTCTAGCAATAGCATGTGTAAGAAACCCTTGCTCTTCATATAAAAACGTTGACAATTTGAATAGTTATGTCTCTTCATGTACATTAAATTCCGTATAGAATCATATTACACCGTGCATGGACCCATGACGTGAGATTTTTCTTTGGTGACACTCTAGATAAATCCAGATCATACTCATGCCAAGATATTAGTTACTGCACTTGAACGCCAACTGTAATGAGGTGACACTAATGATGAAGTTGTTGGTCATTAGTGTAACCTAACATATGCCTCAAAATAGGGTAAGTGACACTATTACACATGTGACACTAAATACCACAAACGGTATAGTCAACTTAAATTGGGATGAATCCACAACCAACCTCTAGGGGGTTCGTTTTTACTATTGCCCCCTCGGTAGGTGTTAGGAAACCAAACTGTTGCTGATGCATTTCATTTTCCTTTTCCTTCGACCTCATGTTAGACAACCCTTCTTTTACATAACAATCAGCTACTACACCGTCATCCGATTTTGATTGTTCAAAAATACTTGACAATGGTACTATTGGCAATCTTTAATTCGTAGGTAATAATAGCCTTCTATTCTTAAGGTAAGAAGAGTTCAAGAAATCCCTCATGCTCAAGTGAATGGGGCAATTTAGAAAAGCTGATATACGAAATGTGAACAGTCTGGTTTAAGGAGTACTTACAGAACTACTGATGGCAGATGCACTGTGGTTGCTAAAGTTTCAGAAAACCTCCACATGGTCTTCAATATGCCAACTTATTTTTCATTCAGCAATAGCACATTTTTGAAACAAGAATTCCCAAACACAGAAAACATCATTAAAACTCTTACAGAAGAGATTGTATCCATGTCTGGAGATGGGGATGGAGATCTATTCCTGTCTGCTTCTTAGAAAACAAGTACACAATCAACTAATCATTGAGCGAGAGTAAACCACTTGTTTCAAAACATCACCACCATTCCCTTCAATATCATCAAGTGCATGAAAGTTTCAAACCCTGGCCCCTGTGTTACCATGTGAAGATATTGTCCTGAGAGGGGACGCCAAAGTATGGTCTGATCGCAGCAATTGTTGGCAACTTGCAGCACATGGCAGAAAAAATTGGAGAGTAAAAAGGTCCAATACCACTATAATTAGGTCACTTAATTTTCTGACTACCACCTCAATTATAGGAGACAGTCTTGCTGTGATTAGGCCACTTTGTGGTCAATCAGTTATTTTCCCCTGGAATTGTAGTCACAGCAAGCTGCCCTGACCAACATCATCTACCACAAAGAGATATTTACATAAACTTATAATTCAAATCAAAACTTTGTGGCAACTGGGCACACGTCAAGGTCTTCACAACAATGTGCACACTTCAAGCATTGGCCATGATCAAGTTAAATAAATGATGATACACAGGAATCATCTGCGAAGCAATTTTTGTCCACGCAAGTTTGCCCCACGTACTCGGTTGTTGAGCTCTTGAATGTCACTGCTGAGATGCTCGACACCAGGGGCTTGCCTGTGGCAAATAATAACACATCTCTTCACTCAATGTCACAAAACATGCACCACATTGAACAAGATAACACTGAAGTTGCTCGTCAAACGATCACATTTTTGAATAAAAACCTGGAAGAGAAAGATATATACTTACCTCTCAATCTCCTTGTTCATATCAATAGACACCTCCTTCAAATTCGTCAGCACACTGCTCAAATCATCAAGCAGGTCATCTTGGGTGTCTCTCTCTGACTGTTTCAAGATCAATCAGGACCACAATTAAAAGACATACTTGTGAAGAATGGAGATTCACTATTACATGTTCAGATTCAACATGGCCGGTTTTAATATACAGAAGAATTTGGATTGAAAGTAGTAAAGTTATGGAATTCTACCTCAACTTGGCCCTGGAAGGTGCTCGTATCATGGATGGTTCCGGACTTCTTCTTTACAATGGGTCCATCCAGGCCCAAAGCTTCCCGGTCCTCAGCACTTTCCTTGCCGGGCTTATCAGCTGAAATGAATACATTCGCCAGATCTACATCAGATTCTTCGTATATACAATATGTTTCACCACATCTCAAGGAACAATAAGACAAATGTACAGTTCCTCTTGCATGCTAGTCATGATGAGAGCATTGCCAATTGTCAATTTCACAAGTGTGCTTTGCCTCCAATTACCAGGAAATGGCTACTAGAATACGTATTCAAAGTGACAGTGATGGTGGACATTAAGAACTTATGCTGCTCAAAGGAACCACAAACAGATACATCACCTCGGCATCACAGCAATATGATGAAATTGCACACCATTTCAATTACAAATACCTTCTTCCCACAAAATTCAGATAGAGATTGCAATTACAAGCTTTACCTCGTCCAATCATAGGTCCAGTGATCTTCCTGCCCTTCTTAGGTCTCCATGTCTTTGAGAACACTCCTCCCAAACTTCCAAGAAGTTTCTCTCCCTGCACCACAAGACCAACATACCACAGAACCGTTAAGAAAATTGGTGACATAGACAAGCTCTTAGGGCACACCTCCATGCGCTGGCAAAATAGGTGCAAACCACTAGATCACAAAAAAATTGACCCTCTTCCACATGGAAGTTTGCACTAAATTTCTCCGGAAAACTATTATCGGCGGTCAGCACAATTGTAGGGGATAGTTGAAGTTTGAGGAGGGGGACTTGACCGCCTCTCTTTTCTGGCACCTAGAAATTGACTTTCATTTGAGTGAGAAAACTGGATTTCCACAAACTTGTTTGGTGTAGACTCTAGATTGTCATATTTTACTTTTAAAAAATTAAGGTGCTACATTCTTATTATTCAGACCTTGCCCAAAGTTTTCATAATTTTTTAATTTATTTTCATTTTCCTAACATCCCAAGATATAAAGTCCGAATGTTAGGAAAATGGAACATTCAAAATGGGTAAGTGTGCAGACGGCCACATTCCAACTTGCATGTTGGACAAAAAGCAGATCTCCCTCTACTCCACATGGAAGTGCTCGGCCATCAAGATGCCTGAAGATACTAGTGAAAGCTTCGCTGATGTCGACGAACTCTATTTTGCTTCTTCGTCGGAACGGCCGGCACATGAGAAGTGTGCCCTTAACCATCATCGACAAACTCTTTAACATCATCCTAACTCTCAATACTCCATCCTCACGTCAACCATGTAATAATTGTCAAGAAACCGACGACACAATCCTCTCAATCAACTTAACCTAGATACATACACATTGAATGAGTGTCCACAATAAATCATGACAAGACATACTCGCAATGCTCAGATGCATACCCTGCTTAGATGCTGGTCGAGGTCCACGGCCCTCTCATGAGTGCGCTCAATTTGGATTCCCTGGTCATGCAACGTGACCAGCGTCTCAACCCCCACTCCCATGGTATCATTCGCAACCCTGAGGGCATTCTTAATCGTCGAAGTCGTCTCCTGCGACTTCTTAACAGCATGCCTCTCCAAGTCCTGCACAGCCTGGTTCACATATTCCTCGGTCGGAGCTTCATCGTCATCATACGAGCTATGGCGAACGGCGTAGCTGGCTTTTGGCTTCGAGGATCCGTAGCTGAAAAGCTCATCGGAAGGCAACGGCGGAGCCGACGGTGCCGACGGTGCTGACGATCCTGACACCAAGGCCTTGTTGCGAACGGTCCTCCCGCTGCGTGCAGGTTTGGCGTACCCTTCCTCATCGTCGAATGGATTCTTGGAGGTCGTCTCCTCGTCGGAGTCGAACGGATTCTCTTTAGCGGCTCGTGATGAGCGTCCAAAGAGGCCGGAGCCTGGCCTTCTGGTTGAAACTTCTGCCATTTCTTTACCTTCTTGCGGTCTGGAAACCTTTCTCTCGAGGTTTCGGTATGCCTAATAAATATCGCCCGAGCTGACCTGTGTCGAATTCACAAGTTTCCCGCACCGTGAGTGAGATATGCAGTGGCTATGCGTGCATGTTTCTCAATTCTTGAACTATTTTAGCAAATTAGCAACCGCAGCCTCCCCTGTTTCTCACGGAATGGCTCAACTCTCGGTGGAATTCGTACAGAAGAAAGTGTGAGCATGACGAAAGCCAAGAAGGTCTGGAAATCTTTCTCTCGAACTTCCGGTCTGCCTAATTATCGCTAATCTGTGTCACAAACTTCGCGCATCGTGAGTGAGATATACAGTGGCTATGCATGTTTGTTGCTGAATTTCTTGAACAATTTACCAATTTCGTACCAATTTAGCAACCGAAACTTCCCCTGTTTCTTAGAGAATTTCTTGAATCTTGACAGAATTCGTACAGGAGGAACTCTGAGTATCAAGGAAGCCAGGAAGGGAGTCCAAAGTAGAGAAAATCTGAATCCTCTCTCTCACCGCCGACATACTTCGCTAATTGAAGACGAAGAAAAAAGGATAAACTTCCACGCGGTACCTGAAGAAGAAGCGTCGTCGTAGGCAACCGACGACCCGCCTCCTCCGCGGCAATTAGGCACGCTGAAACAAAACCGAAGAGGAAGCAGAAAGAACGTCGTAGCTCCAGGCCTCATCCCATCGATGAAACCCCAACCGGAGCAAGCACAAGAATTGAAAGAAAAGAAAAGAAAAAATCCCAAATAAATCGAATTAAGTAGGTACGCTTGACGGAAATAGAAGATTTGTGTGGCAAACATGGCCTGGTGCCCGACAAGTCGTTGGCTATGGCGGAGGGGCTCGGAAGTTTCTTGCAACACCTCGGTGAAGGAGGGGAGGGGCCGGCATAGCGCGGGTCAGGCACCCGGGAACCCGCGCTCCCCGCCCGGTGCGACCCGTTCAGATTCGTTCCCGGCCCTCTTAACGCGTTCGGTTTGGTAACTCTGGGTAGATGGGAACGTGAGTTCTCACGCTCCCAATGGTGGGCATAATTGAGGAACTATAGCCACCTTAATTTAGGTGTGCCTTCATCCACATGGTGTACCACGTATTGTAATTTATGGGCTGCCCATTAAAAGATGGGATTCTATGATGGTTTGTCTTATGTAAGATGTTAGTAACTCGCTCTTCAAGTGGAGTCCAATTTCAAGTGATTGTTGATGTGAAATGGTCAAAGTTTGGTCTTGGTTGGACAGCCAACCAGAATTGGCCATGTGTGCAAGATAAATACTACATAGAGCACTCTTGCAACTAGCCGCTTGTTTTTAAATGTTTCCGCCCATGAAACTTGAATATATCAATATTGTAATCGATGTTTTGTAACAACACCAAGTGCTCATCCAAAAGCAAAAGGGTCATCATAACTCGTCATAATTTTGCACCCATGGAGACGCAATATCATCCATAATTCTTAGATCTTCTCCATGAGATGATTGGTTATGTTCAATAAACAATTTGAATAGGTGGATGACGAGCTGCAGGAGCGGTGAGTCATCCACCCTCCTCTCATTGGTTATCTAGTCCATAATGGACACTTCCACCATCACCATAAACTCATTCCGTTTTGAAATGTTTATGACTTGTTATTCAAAAGGTGGGTGAACAATCATTTTGAATTCACGAGCGGATTTGGAACATGGATGAAACATGATGAAATATAATGTTTAACAAGATCTAAAGATAAAGGATATGAAATGCCCCTTCTACATTTGACATCAAGTGCACATGAGTTTCATTATACATTTTTCTTTGTGAAGGCCTGCTAGAAGGTGTTATCCTTCATAAATCCTAATAGGTTGTGGGGACGCATTTGAAAAATAATCCTATTTCATATACGTTTTTCCTTTTTGTAACAAGTCGTAACACTATTAAGCAGTTGTAGGCCACGGGATGATGGGAGCTCAGTCTAAATGTGAGTCTCCATGTGTAGGGTCTATGCGCCCCTTGGTTATATTTTTAGGGTGCACATAACATAAGCACATTGCTTAGCAATGTTATGGTTGCGTGTCTGGGGAGGGGGGAGGGGGGAGGGGTCCCCTATGTAAGGTGTATGAAGCACCTATATTGGACATATGAAATGCACTACTAGGGTTGGTGCATTACAAGGGTTAATGCACAAATACCATCTCAAATTTTGAGGGATAGAATGTCCTAGCATACCACATTGAATCTTTCAAGTGCATCATGCACTACCATTACATTTGTGGTAGTCCCAAATTTTATTGAATTATTTTGGGATTTATTGACTTTAATCAAATTTATTTTTGTCCAAAAAATCATGAGAATCTACTAGATTATGTCATTTGTTGAAAGAAAATCTTGTAAATAAATATTACTTGACAAAGATTTGTAGAAACCGTCCTAGGACTATGCAACGCCAATGGGTCAGGTCCAACGATTTTTAATTGGGCTACGCAGACGCTTTTTGCTACATTCATTTGGGCCCAGCTATATGTACACATACAATTTTGGGTTTTTTTCTTTCTTTCAAAATAGCCCCAAAACATATGAAAATATTGAAAGATAGCAAACTCAACCCCATTGGCTGGGTTCGAAGAGCTAGCCCAATGCTTCATCCCAAGCGTCCATGTAGCGAGCAATCTAACGGCCAAGGGATGGGTGGCCAAAACCCTAACCTTTGTTGATAAAAATAGCCATCTTGGGCTCATCACACCACCTGCACTTCGTAGGTGACAACATCATAATTGGACAATGTAGCCGTCAGCATACGATGCCAACACTGATGCAGCCAACCATAAATGCAATATTAGCATTGGTGTTGGCCCCAGTAAAATAGCGGATATTGTAAAAAAACCAATAATGAGGCTCGTTGCATTTATTGAAGGTGCTCCATGCACATTTAGTTCTTTGTCATTTTTGAAGAGCAAGTTGAGGAACCGGCCCTTACAACACACCTAGATTTGGTCATCCGCATGTTTGCACAAGACTTTTATGCCCTAGATACTTTCCCTTACCAAATAGCCATATCAGATTGGAAAGCACAGAGAAATCGGTATGGAGGGGAAGAATAGATGAATTATACTAGTAGCAACATATTATTGGGTATTGGCTTCATACATGAGAGGTTTCCAATGTATTGAATCTACACTCAATTTTTGGAACATGATGAGGTAGAGTAAGCGTAATATAGAATATGATGCCATTTTTGAACCATGTGCATTGTGTGGACTATGGCATGGTTGGGGTGCAACTTGCAAGTTTTTTTTAAAGTGTTACATAAAGTTACCACCTATATTTTGAAGGAACCGTTGGAGGATTTTCATGGTGTACATGGGCCGAATCTTCATGTGTTCTCTTCTATACTAACTTTTGTTGGGTGATAGATGGGATGCAATAATGTGTAGTTTTGCAGGCCATTCCACGCTGCAATGGGCAGGGTTGAAAGATAAGGGTTCAATTCCTCCGTGGAATAATGATTTCTATATGGAATTGTTTATGTAGCCCAATTTGCATTAGCAACTTAGGAGGTTGGGGCCAAATTTTAACTCTAAAATGCCAAAGCATAGCCACATAATGTGTCGCAAACAAAATATATATCGCCACACACTTAAACCTTCTTGAACATGTCATCGCATTTGTCATATGTTGAATCATTCCACATCGCTAGGCTGGGCTCCTTTGTTCCCACTCAAAGTGCCAATAGAGCTAGTGAATGAATAAACTAAGCGCCAATTTACACACCCATTTTCTTTCCAAAAAAAATCACTGGTCAGGACTTGACTTCTTGGGGTGTGTTTTCATGAATAGGTATATTAATGCACCCTCGATAATTTGGTCAAATGAATCGGAAACCAATGTAGTACTTCCTATGTTTTCAAACTACTCGTCGCGCTCAATCCTTGTTCCAAAAAACTATTCCCACATGGCCCATTGTTTGGAGCATTGTAAGTTTCTTGAAATGGACAATATAAGATTCTTCAAAGAGTAAGAATAAATAGCTAAAATCTAATGAAACGATTCAACCATTTCGTAATGTAGAAGCACAAAATTGATGCTTCCATTGGACTTGGTCCAAGACATTGGGCGCACGTGTTGTCTCTCCCACGCTTTTCATGAAGGTCACAACTAACTCACCATATTCTTGGCTCAAGATGGACCAATGATTCTAGTCTATCTCCCAATGGCCTTATAGCCTTCCATACGTTAGTAGGATAGATTTGAGAGACAAATTCCGAATGGTTTCTACACTATAAAATGCCTCCCACTTCCAAGTTGGCACATTGCCTCTATGTTTGTGCCACTCTAGGCTAGGCTTGGCCCATGTTAACTACATTGTCTAGGGCATTTAGTGTCACTTACTATTTGAAGTTATGGCATGCAATTGTTATTAGCGAAAGTTGAAGAAGTTGTTCAAACATTATAGAACATAAATAAGTTTGCTTGGTAATTTATTTTTATTCTCCATAAGTAGTTGTAGCACTATGTAACTCCGAATAGTAAGTGACATTAAATATCATAAACATTGTAGTGGATTATCACTTATAGTCATCAACAAAAGTTGAAGTCAAGTGACTTTAATAGTGATCTTAAGATCACTTATCAAGTCAAGTTAGTGTGACTAATTTGGTTACTTGTTTTATTTGGACACCTTTATTTGAGTGGTGTGTGGTTAGGCATGTATATAAGAATGGAGACTAAAAAGGCATGTGTTTGAAAGAGCTTGGACTACGTGTTCAACATTTGTCAACCATTCTAGGTTCAATAGTCAACACAAGGGAAAAATCCTAACTTTGAAACTCAAGTTTAGAATTACCATGGATAACAACAAAACTAACCATTTAAGACATGTTCACCTTATGTGGTACTTTTTCAAGTAAGTTACACAACGTTGTGAAGACAATAGATTTGTCCAAAAATTCTTGGGATCAAACTCCATGTCAAAAGCTTAAAGGCGAGTTTGAGGGTTTATAACTTAAGTCACTTAGGCTTAATTTTAACATGCTCAAAGAGTGGTGTCGGGATATCAAAATTTGACTTTTATGGCATGTCATACTAGGATGGGTGGGCCAAGTTGGCCTTGTGTAGGCCGATCCAGGACTTAGGATGGCAAGTCCAATGGGCATGGGCCTATTGTAGATCCTAAAGTTCTTTCAAAGTTTTCGGATTGCAAGAGGATGTCCAAGGACTCTCATCCAACTTTCAAGATATAGTAGGCTCCGACGACATGATGAGCTGAAAGGTGCCCTCATGGGTGAATTAAAAACCAAAAACAAATAGCCGCAACCTTAACCAAATATGCCCTTTGGGCCAACTAGCAACACTTGATGAGCTAACAAGTCCTTAACCCTTAGATGACCTTAAAAACATGTATTTGAGCTACATACTTTCAATTTTTAGCAAATTTCTTATTCTACAAGTGCACTTTTCAAATTGGTTAAATGCCTTGACGTTATTGAAGATTTCGATTTAGATACCAACATGAGTTTCCATGTAGACCGCTCGCCCACGAGATTCTAGTGTGAATAAGGACAAACCCACCCAAGTGTAGAGAGAATATGGTGGGGTAGGGTTCATATGTGCCAACTACCTACTCCCATCTTCTCAAATCTGGGCCCACCTGCTAACCTCCTCCGGTTATCAAGGATGGAGTTCTAGACCAATCCTTTAGTGACCGGCACTTGTAGGTTGAAATGAGCATAGGAAGTCTAGCGGCCCATCTCCACGGTCCTCCACATTCTAGTGGCCCGCCATAATGTGGTTGGATGGTGGTTTGTCCTTAACTACATGTGAACACCTCCGACCCACTATTTTCTAGAATCTCATGGGCGAGTGGCCTACATGGAAACTCACCCTTAAGGTCCAACTGCACATCTAGTTAGGGCTCAAGTTAGAATAAGTAACCATTTTAGTTATATTGTGCCCGCATTGCCCAATAACTTGAGTTAGCTAACATATGAGGTAGCTAACCTATTTGAGAGCTAATCTATCTGCAATTGCACCACCTAGATAAAATTAAGGTTTAAATAAAAGCTATCAATATAGAAGTTAGGTAACTTTTGGGACTTTGCTTTTGTGATGGAATCTTAACTCATCCGTATTGGCTTGTGCTTACCTACATGCGAATACCTTCAACCCACTATTATCTAGAATCTAGTGGGTGAGTGGCCTACATGGAAACTCACCCTAAGTCATATCTTTCTCTTGAACACATCAAAAGCCAACATTGGAATCAGAGAGCAAATGGGCATGTGGCAATATAACACCAACCTCAGCCTTGTGTCAACATGAATCCTTTGACTTGACCTCCCCAACACACTCATCAAAGCCCTCATATGGAAAACTAAGCAAAAGTCTCCATTAAATAGAGTTATCCATAAAGTTCCTCTAAGAGGGTTGGAACCATGGGTTTGATCTTTTTATGAAAAAAGCTTTCTTTAAAGAGCTCGTTAGCTTATTGTGTTTTGGAGTCTATTATGAAAGTTCATTGACTCTTTTTGGACCTCCTCTTGTCATCCCAATTTTTTTTTGAGAAATTGATAGAAACTGTAAGATCTAAAATAGGGCATGCCCATGGGGCCTATCATCCTAAATCCTAGACCAACTTATGCAAATCTAGCTTGGCCCACCCATCTTTGTAGGACAAGCTAGAAAGCCGATTTTTAATAATCTGAAACCACTCTTTGAGTATGGTTTCCTAAGCACTAAGAAAACTTGGGCGACTTTATGCATTAGTTCTCAAACTCACGTTTTGACCAACTTAACAGGAGTTTGATGCCAAGACTTTACAACAACTCGTACATTATTCTTAACAAACGCAAACCGGGAAAAATTCACCCCCTCCCCCCCCCAACCCCACTAACAACAATGCCAGCCAACTAACCACACTATTAACGAGTCCAAAAGTCTAATAATAACCAACACAATACACAACAATGGTTTACTTACCATAAGGAGGCATTAAACCCGTATTCTGACTCATATGCTAGGCCTAGAATACACACAAATGGACTTTGATCACAATAATCTTCTTTCTATCTTTCTACCTTTGATAGTAAATACTATCTCACCGAGTAAAATGTGTATCATTTGGAAAGGCATAATCTATGCGTTATTAGCTTCTTCAACTCTAATCTCTACTTCGCCCCTAAAACCTCATCTCTTTGATTTGACCTCTTCAACCCTGTTACCAAACCTCTACTTGCTGACCTATGTCCAGGAAGAACCGGCGGTTTGTTACAGATGAACCGGTTGAGTTTGAGAAATAACCGGTTGAAGTTGGAGACTTCAGGAGAATTACCGACCATTTTAGAGGAATCTATAGAATATACCTGAAATGAATAAAGCAAAACCAGAAGATGTCAACATGTAACCGGCTGGATTTAGAATCACTAGGATCTTGACCGACTATGGGCCACTTCACACATGAGCCAAGAGCCGTGACCTTGTAATGGTGAGGACCCTTGACTCTCATCCAAAGGCCGTACCATGGGTGTTGGGAAAGCCGTTTTATGTAGTCACGGGCCCTCAAGCATAGTGTGAAGTGAGAATGGACCATGTTGTGGGACCATTGCATATTTTGTTGGTAGAAAAAGAGGGGAGGATTTGGTTTAATATAATATGTCTCAAACTTTATCAATTTAAGAGAATTACTTGGTGGTGTTTGTTTGTCCTGGAATTTGTCCTAGAATCTATTCTAGAATCTGCCCTGAAATTTGTCCTAAAATCTATCATGCTAGAAAAATATTAAAAAAGTCATGGTCTTCCGGAATTTGCGTTAGGCCCACCTCTTAGAGGTGGGCTTGACGCAAATTCCGGTAGACCATGCACCCTTATTCACAACCTGCCATGTAGGACTCCATGTAAACTTTTCATCCACGAACTTTTCTTTGGGCCTTTAGGCCTTCACCTCCTCGTGTGAAGTGAACTTGGACGGTCTCCGCCTTTTCGACCAATGAGAGCTCTTACATTGCCATGGTCAGGGGCCTTCAGCCTTGTGTGTGAAGTGGCCCTATGCCAAAAATGTCCTGGGCACTGTTACCAACGAGCTTAAGAAAACTGAGGATCTTGATTGGTTATTTTCCACATTCTCTTTGTTCATTGTGTCCAAGTACTATGAAATTTGATAACTAGAAAGTTTCCAGCATCTACCACAACCACTTCCAAGCTCCACCATTAAATATGGCTCCCGACAGATTCCCATGAATTGGTCAACCACAATTACATGGCACCATTCACGGGGAAAAATAAAAACACTTACATAGACAAAACATGTTGGAATTCTCCCCCAAAAAGATACATACATTCGCACCTTCGTATCCCATGATCTTGACAATAAGCTTTATGCAATAGTAGTGATCTCTATGCACCCTTCACATACATTGACATGTCATAGAATCTTATCAAACACCTAAAGTGATGCTACTAACTTGCAAACCAACTTACAATTATATGTAAACGTACCCTATGGTGCGTCGCTCCAAAGGTTATGGACCACACCATTGATGTGGGAGAAAGGGAATTATCGCATAAGAGTATGCCTCTCATCCATCCAACATACAAACTTGACAGATTTGTGGTTCATCCATCTAAAATGACTTGGACTACACTAATTCGAGATCTTTAAAGCTAATTTTGGTGTCAAATCAATAAAAAATCACAACATATGGACTGCATACTATTTCAAAGCTTTTATGTTGGACGAATGAGAGGTACATTTGTATTATGCGATAATTCCCTCTCTCTATTGATGTGGCCCACAATGTCACTAACCTTCCATAAAGTCCTAATTTTTGAGGTAGGGTTTGTGTAATTGCGGAACACCAAGACATGCATCACCGAGTCTTTTGACCAAGCATCCAATATTTGAATAAGGTCTTCTTTGTGACTCACAAGTGACTATAATAAGAATAAAATGGGGAGTCTTTTTACGTCACCGTATCTTGTTTGGAAAGTAGTGCAACTTGGTATTTGGCGAGCCTGGGGTGGCATCTAAGGTAAGCAAGCCTAATTAAGTACTCATCTTCAATGGACAACAACATTTGAGTGGTGTGTGGTCAGGTGTGGATCTAAGAACGAACACCAAAAGACATGTTTTTAAAAGAGATTGGACTACGTGCTCAAAATTTGTCAACCATTCTAGGTTCAATATGGTATCCTATGTAACTTAGTGGTGGGGGCTATTTATAAGAAAGAGAGTCTTCCATTTGACAATGTATAAGATATCCATACGAGCTTCACAAAATTATGAGGAAAATCTCTATGGACATGATTTGGATTTGCTAATCATCTCACATTAATTATGTGTTTCATATCCAACAAGAAGTGGGTGCAAAGCTAAAAGCTCGTTAAAGAGTGTCCTCTTCACGCTTGTGTACCTTCTTTTTAGCTTTTGTAGGGGTTTATATTTTCATCGTATATTTGATTGAAATTGGTAATTTTGTTTTAAGAAACATTAGGTTGGAGTTGCTTTCACATTACAAACATTTTAAAGACGCTAGCTTTATAGTAGAAAGTTAGCATGGGTCACATTAATTGGTTTTTTATATGGGCGATTATTTTATTTTGTCCTACGTTTGTCCTATAACAAATATTCAATGTGTTGATCAAAAATCTTCATGAAGACTTTGAGGACGGCCTGGGATCTTGAGACCCACGTTAATTCCATCTTGACTAGATAATTAGTGTGGCCCACTCTAATTATCTCCACACTACCTTTCCACCCACACTAATAGGACCATTTAGTTTAGTTCAAAAGCCAATGAACTTTTTCAAGAAAGCTAAACAAGCAATGCAAACAAATGAATTCGGTAGAAAGGTCACCCCAAGCCAACCAGGTGGATCTCTTCATGAGTGACACACACTCTCCGCAACCTTTTATTGCATTGAAGGCCAATGAAAACTACCCACAGAGGCTACAACACGTCTTACTTTTTTGCACTGGGCAGCCCAAAAAAGGTACCCGTTAAGGGGCAAAGGTACTACATCCTCTATGGTATTTAGAGCCACTTCACACACAAGGCTGAAGGCCCCTGACCATGGCAATGTAAGAGCTCTCATTGGTCGAAAAGGCGGAGACCGTCCAAGTTCACTTCACACTAGGAGGTGAAGGCCTAAAGACCCAAAGAAAAGTTCGTGGATGAAAAGTCTACATGGAGTCCTACATGGCAGGTTGTGAATAAGGGTGCATGGTCTACCGGAATTTGCGTCAGGCCCACCTCCAAGAGGTGGGCCTGAAGCAAATTCCGGGAGACCATGACTTTTTTAATATTTTTCCAGCAGGACAGATTTCAGGGAAGATTTCATAATAGATTCCAGAACAGACAAACACCACCAAGTAATTCTCTTAAATTGATAAACTTTAAGACATATTATATTAAACCAAATCCTCCCTTCTTTTTCCGCCAACAAAATATGCAATGGTCCCGCAACATGGTCCATTCTCACTTCACACTATGCTTGAGAGCCTGTGACTACATAAAACGGCTTTCCCGACACCCATGGTACGGCCTTTGGATGAGAGTCAAAGGTCCTCACCATCACAAGGTCATGGCTCTTGGCTCATGTGTGAAGTGGCCCTTAGTGTCATGTACATTGTTTATGAAGGGTCTAAACTAGATGCTTAGAGCGTCCCCACCAGACTGGACATGGGGCATGCCAACGCCATAAATGGGGCATCCCGGGTTCTTAGGTGGCGGTACCGGCATAAAGTAAGCCCACCAATGGCCGGCCCCCCATGATTTAGGACCGGCCCAGGCATAGTAAAGACCTACCCCCGCCATAAATGGTTCATATAGTGGTCCTCCTCCGGCCTACCAAGAGATTATTTTAATAACAAATACTCCAATATCCTACTTTATCCCGTGTCAGATAATAGGTGTCCTTGTCTTATTGATTGCTTCCTAATTATGGCAGGGGTATGCCTAGGCTTTGGTGAACTTTGACTCAAGATGAACTGCCCCACCCAAGATGGAGGGCTCGCCAAAGGTATAAAATATTATATACTCTATTTGGCGTGTGCCTGGTTTGGTGGGGATGCTCTTAGAGGTCTCAAGGTGTCATGTCCTTTAATTGCCAGTATGATATTGTTCGTCAACATAAGTAAATTTTCAAGTGAAAATTTATTATATTATGACATTTAGCGTAGCACATTGGGATACTTGAGATGATAAGTTTGTGATTTTAGTATGCAAAGGGAGGATACAATATTATTGAGCATACTAATACCAAGTGTCATTTGTGTACACTTTAGTAAGCTTGTAGACCATTTTGTAACATAGACATACACCTCATAACACTATTGAACATGCTCATGCCGAGATACTAGTAAGTGCACTTGAACGTCAAGTGTCATGGGATGACACTTATGGTGAAGTTGTTGGTCATTAGTGTAACCTAGGATACACCTCAACATAGGGTAAGTGACACTATTTATAGATGTGACACTAAATACCATAAACGGTCCTTGTACATTCAGCTCCCCCAGGCCAAACCGCCGCCTGACGCAGCGTTAGCGGCAGGAAGCTGCAACGCAAAGCGATTCGTCGCGGCCACGCCTTCATGCTCACCTTCCTCATCCGACGTGGCACGCCATCTGTTCTCTTCACTCTTCTCAGTTCCCTGTCATCGTGGTCGGAATGTTAATAAATCAGTCTGGCAACACGTCTTCTCGCCACTCTTTGCCATTCTTAGGGGTTTGCAGCGGTAGAGTGTGTGTTGATCACCTCGTCGAGCTCCTCTGAAGCACAGGAATTTCCCTTGTTCGCGGAGGTTTGTTGTTGATCCCGCAGTGTGAAGAATTCTCGGCGATTTTTAGAAAAGGTGAGGATAGCTTAACTGCTTGACGATGAGTTGTTCCAGTGGAATTATTATGTTCGCGATGGTGTGAGTGATGGTGAGCTGCTGCAGTGATCGTATGGCATGGTGAATGATTTGGAAGTGGCATATTGAAAATGTTAAGTGTGCGCAATTTTTCTGGGTTGAGGAATTTGAGAGCCTGTTTCATTAGGGTCGCAAGTGTGGCGGTTGTGAGAATTGGTCACTGGAGCAGTCCAATTATTGCAGGAGTTTATAGTTCAGTAACCGGTGTTTGAGGCCCGTTTAAGGTTGACCATAGGCATTTGAGCGAGATTTTATGTTGCAGTTATTTTGTGTGCATGGTTTCATAAGCACATCAAAGTGTCAGCTGCTGTCTTTGGATTTTGGTGTCCCTAATATTGAGTTTCGCAAGGTGGAATTTCTACATGCCCTGTGCACATTTTGAAGTGGTCCTTAAACCACCGCGATAGGACTGAATTTCTCAGTTATCACTAAATTTCTCTCTTGTGCGTTTGGTTGAGTATTTCATTCAGCTAATTTTGTCGCTCCCAGTGCTACAAAATTTTCTGTGCCTCGCTCATATCGTGTGTCAGACTCAACTTGTCGCTTCAGAGTGCAGCAAACTTAACTTCTCTTTTTAATCCGCTTTGTTTTTCTATTTTTCTATTTGATTCTCTCACTCCAAGAAAGAAGGTCACTTTGGCGCTGTCCTCTCTAAGTACGCAAGCTTCCTCGTTGCTCTGTATCCTTGGAACACCTTCAGTCTGAATCAAGAAATCCGGGAAAGTTGTCCATGAAATCTCACTTGCTAAGTTTTTATTTTGTAGTGCACTCACATGTATGTGGAGGTGAGGTCCGGTTTAAGACAGTTATGCGTCATGATCAGCAAGGCCATGAAATTGGGATGAGAAACTCTGCGTCTAGAAATCTGGTCTAACATGCTGTACATTGTCGGTTTTCTGCAGACTCGAACATCATCAGCCAATTGTTAAAATCGACTCTTGAGAGAGAGCCGCAAGGTTGTAATGGCTACGGTGACTGTGCCGCCGTACCTCAATATGCAGGAGGACGTCAACGGCCTTCATCGTGCATTTAAAGGTAAACTTCCAAATCACCTCAATCGAAGGAGTACTCTTAATTCTTAAAGGGTATAGAAGTCGCTGCAATCCATCTTCGGAGACCTTTAGGAAATCCTCCATTCTAACCCTCTCTCCTTCTCTTCTCTTCGCTTCTCTCCTTCCTACATTGTGCTTTTAAAGTAGTTTTCCTCCAATTTTCTTCATAAATTCCGTCATCTCCGGTGTCAGAAGCGAATTTTGCAACGCAGAGAGAATCTTGCCACACTCCTTTCCTTGACTTCCAAGACTGGATGGTAAGTGATGTCTCCCTCATATTATGTGTACATAATTTATTATCGCTCTGAGCTGGAGACTTAGGGAAATGGAGTGTAGAAACTTTCAAATTCCTTCCAGAATCTCTCCGAAATTCAGCAGGGTTGAGTTACAGGCCATTCATATGATTACAGAGTGCTGTGACCTTTTTCAGTGGTTTGAGTGAAAGGAAAATGGAGTGTAGAACCGTTCAATTTCGTCAAGAATATGTCCTTGAAGGTAGACGGGTTTTAAATGGTTACTTCATCCAAGTAATGTACTTCTCCTAGGATATTGAGCACGCGATTAGTATGAGATGATTATTAATTCCAAATATGATTGGCCATAGCCCGACTTTGCTCATAAACGTAAAGCTCATATGAATGTCTTTTCATTATTGAAGTGAAGATTCTCTTACTACTTAAATTATCATTTAGTATATAGGTTGTGCCCCCAATTCTGTTGAGTACTGATCTTAGAATAGTTTACAAACTTTCTGCACGTAGTCCAATATATCTTTGGAACGCATGCCTTTCTGGTGTTTGTTCCTAGATCCGTACACAACCATCCACCACTTAAGGGTTAGTTTCCATGCAGGCCGCTCGTCCACTAGATTCTAGAAAATAGTGGGTCAGAGGTGTTTGTATGTAGTTAAGCACAAGCCGCCATCCAACCACATTCTGGCGGTCCGCTAGAATATGGAGGGCTGTGGCCACGGGCTGCTAGACTTCCATGCGCCCACTAAAGATTCTTTAACCTGCAAGTTCCGGTTTGAAGGCCTGGTTTGAGAAGGAGGTTTTAACATGATGGAGGAGGAGGAGGAGGAGGTTAGTAGGTGGGCCCGGATTTGAGAAGTTGGGAGTAGCTAGTTGGCACATACGAACCCCACCCCGCTAGATTCCCTCTACATTTGGGCGGGTTTGTCCTTATTCAAACTAGAATATGGTGGGCAAGCGGCCTAAATGGAAACTCACCCTAAGTATAGATGTCTGATTAAGATAAGTAACCAAATTAGGCCCGCTGAACATAATGTATACAATCTGGGTTTGACCTAATTCCAGGAACTTGATGGGGTGGCAGGTCTAGGCTGTGATGAGAAGAGAGTGATTCAAATTCTCGCCCACCGTACTCAAGCGCAGCGCCTTGCGATAGCCGATGCTTATTACCGACAATATGGAGAGAACATTCATAAACGTCTCAAATCCGAACTTCATGGCAATTTGGAGGTAGCTTTCATAACAGAACTATGTTTCCAGGGTCATGAGCAGTGTGGGGAGTCTCATATTTGTTCAGAAATCAAATAGCTGCAAGCAATGAGGGGTATGGAACCTAGGGATAAGGGGAGGAGAGTTAGGGCTAGGACCCATGAGGTTGTATCTGCGTATGTCTTGGCTAATCTTGACCACTGAAACTGATGCAGTGGACAATCCAGGCTGTCAACGTAGTATTTCTTGTGTTAACCAGTAGTTGTGTGTTTTTTTGGTCATTTCATGGCTTCCTGCTTATTCCTTGGAACATATAGTCATATTCTTGGAACTTATTAGAGCTTACTTTAACACAATGTATAGTATGAGGCCAAGCTGGTAAAACCCAAGGAATGCGTAAGGTAGGGAACAAGAAGATAGAGCAGGTTGGTCCGAGATGACCCTAAACTACCGGATGATGGTGGAGGGATACCCAAATCTCAAGGAAGAGGTTGGCGGTTCGAATCCCGGCTGTGAAATCTCCTCTCTACCTGATGGAAAACTTGCCAGGTGGTCAACTGCCTCCTGTGCTTTGGCGTTGGCCTGTCGGCCTTCTGTCTCAAAAAAAAGAAAAAAGAAGAAGATAGAGCAGGAGAGAATCACAAGGACGGAAGGGACGAGGAGAGAGGAATGGAGAGAGTGTAAATTTACTTATTTTGTTAGCCTATATGTAGTCATCAGTGTAAGGTAATTTGGCGAATTTTTGCCAAATTTTGGAAAAAAAATCTTGAAGAAGGATGATTTCGCCAACATATTCTAAAATAAGTATGATTCTAGATGAATAAGAGAATCCCTCCAAAACATGGATGAAAGTAGGCTAGTATGTTCAGGTGGTCATCGCCATGTTGGCTCCTTCACATATTTCAATTAAACTACACCGGTAGTCATCTTTCCAATGATCTTGGCACTTGAGTCTGCAATTGCACTCCACATATTTATAGAATGTTTATAAGGGAGGTTGCGACCGCAAAGGCCAAAAAATACTAAAGTGAGATAAAAACCCTCAAAACGAATAGAACTGAGGTCCCGGCGAGATTTGAACTCGCGTTACTGGATTCAGAGTCCAATGTCCTGACCACTAGACTACGGGACCGGTTGGTGTTGGGGAGATGTCTGCATAAATTCCAGTACCATGGGCACAGTAGATTGCAATGTTTACGATAGCAGATGAATATACCTCCTAAAAATTAAAACACTACTGTACCATCTATATATATATATATAAGGATATGTATATTTATTTTTAGTCTAAATTTTCATTACAGAATAGGTAGCTGAATTTTGACGAGCCAACCCCAGTTGTAGTCTCTCGAATTTACCAATGTTGGGAGACTTTAACCTAATGCTCGTGACATTGTTTGAGCCATTTTTTCTCCAAGTTCATCCAACATGAATCAGATTATTTAATAAAAGTGCTACAGAAATTGGAATTTGAATATCCCAGCTGAGTCATGTGTCATTTGCAGAGAGCTATGCTTCTATGGATGATGGACGCAGCACAGCGGGATGCAATGTTGCTGTACGAGGCAATGCAGGGTATAGGCACAAGGGATTCTGCATTGATTGGAATCATATGTTCCCGAACCCCTTCGCAATTGTATGCAATAAAGCAAGCTTATCATACCATGTATCGGCGAACATTGGAGCACCACATTGATGGTGACACGTCAGGGGATTACCGAAAGGTCAGTGAGAGAAATAAGATCCAAAGTTCATCAGTATGTGGCCATTTTTAGGCATCAATTGTAAAAATTGTATATATAATACTCTTTAGCAAATGAAGTTCAGTGCATTAAGAGATACAAATACAATCAGGACACGGAACTCCACAGAAGACTCATGCTCAAAGAGGATGGGCTTAGATACTGTGACTTTATGCATCGAGTCTTGTTTAGCTGGTAGAACTTGCTGGATGATTTGTAGTCACCCAGTGATAACCTGCATAGGGTGAAGTACTGTTTTTCAACGCTCAAAATGGAGATTGCATCAATGATTAAGTCATCAATTTATACTAGGTGTGTGGTGTGAAATTTCTCACGACTTCGTCTTATCTGTGCAGCTCTTGTTAGCACTCGCACGGGGTAACCGTTCGGAATCACTCGGTGTGGATACCCGCTTGGCATTGGCAGATGCACAAGCATTATATCGAGCAGGTGAGGCACGTCTGGGTACAAATGAGGACACCTTCATCCACATTCTGACAACACGAAGTGCTGCCCATTTGAATTGCACTTTTCAATACTATCTGCAAACATATGGCCACAGTTTTGAAAAGGTTAGTTTGAAACCATATTACTATGATGTGAATAATGCAAACATAATATTTTATTCTAAATAGGAATTTCCATTCTGAATATTGAAACTACTCTCTGTTCCAAGAAGAGTCTGTCCACTTGCAACGGAGATAATGAAGATTTCTAGCCTTTCCGACTTCATTATAATTGGCTCCAGTGTGTGCAATTCTGTATTCAAAAGCTATGATCATATTAACTTAGCTGGTTCGAATCTCTTGCTATAGGTAAGTATATTTGCTAAGATTCTTATTGTTGATTGTTTAGCAGGCGGTTAGAAGAGAAACTTCTGGGCTTTTCGAAGACGCACTTGTAGCTGTGGTCCAGTGTGTTTGCTACCCGGCCAGATTCTTTGCCAAGGTAACATATAAATCTCTCAGCTCGTATGTATTGTATACCTTGTCATAATTCTCCTCAACAGTGTGACAACTTCTGTTCATATTGTGAGATTCATTGGAATGTTCTCTTTGGTTAGTTTTTCAAGCTAGAAGCTCTTGTGATTTTCATGACCTAACCTGTTAATCCAAATAATCTACAGGAACTCTACACTTCAATGAAAGGCCTGGGCACCAATGATGAAGCTTTGATACGGGTGGTTACGACACGTGCTGAGATCGACATGTACTACATTAAACAAGAGTTTCAAGCTACATACAAGAAGTCTCTTGAGAGTATGATTGTTGGAGACACATCTGGGAACTACAAGTTTTTCCTTCTCTCATTAGTAGGAGGTGCTTGATTATCCCAAAAGGATGCAAATTCTACTTCACCTTCACAAGGTTTTGTGGGCCTGTTTGTATTATAGACTGTTCTCTGGGTTACTAAGAAGGGCTGTACTCTCAAAGTCAAGTTTATCAATGGCCGGTCTCAGATCTCTTTCAAAACATAGGTCGCAAATTTGCGGGTTCTTAGTATATCAAATATGTACCATCAGATTTGAGCTCTTACACACACGGTTAGTTTCTTCACATTAGACGTACAGGTTGATTCAAAGAGAGTGATGGGTCAGTAGTCACTGGCCCTTAGAAGGTGGTTGCCTATGAGAAATTTAACATTTAGTTCATTTGGGCATTGAGGTAGGTCCAGGTTACTTCAAGGTTGTCAGAGTAGTTGTACATACATCTGGATGGATGCAATTTGCAACTGCCTATCTATGTTTGCAGATTTATATAAAAACCGTGAATATTGAATTCACATGTTCGAGTCAGGATTTTTCTCGTGCACCAATTTGCATCTGTAATTTGTTGCTAATTCAGCCATCTGAAAGGCTGGGTCCCAGCAGAGGGTTTGCAAAGATTTTAAGTGGAAATGTTGTTTGTGATTGATCATTTTTGGTTGCGATCATGATCTGGGCAGTAGGGAAATTATCATGAATTGAAACGGTGCATGCTCTCTACTTTTGTAACATGCAAAGCCTCCATGTGAAATAGGGTTGAGCCAAAATACATACATATGTGGCCTTCCTAGCACTTGATTCTGGTGCACCATAGGTCCACCCAATCATAGCAGGGGTATCTTGGTGAACTATATATATTTAACCAACCATGTGGGAATCTAAGGGCTTGCCCTTCATGGAGATCAGGTTGTCCGTGTCTGTTCAGGGTGTTCACCTTTGATAGGAGGCAACATTCTTCGAGGCCCCTCTAATTCTTGTAATGTGCATTTCGGGATTAAATAGGCTTAGACCAACTTGAAAATGAAGAAACACCATAATACATGTTGGTGGCAATGTTGGAGTTGTCTTTCTTTTCTTTCTTTCTACAAATGCGAATGGATTGAGAAACTTTTGAAATTGGAATAGAAACTTAGAGGCAAGGGTTGAGCTATATGTTGAGAGAGGAGAGGTGGGGATAGCAAGGGGGTCAAATTTCTTGTGGTTGTTGCTTGTTAATTCTCAAGTCTCTTCTCCAAAGCTCATGGTTGGGTGGTTCGTGCCACTACATTCCCTAGAATTGCATGATTGGTATAACTTTTTTAGAATCTAGGTGGTTAGATCTTCAAACGGCATTGAAGTTGAGTGTATGTGTTACACAAATGTAAGTATTTCAATAATCCCCTCCTCAAGAGGAAGGCTAGCAATAGCTGCAACACGAGGCTAATTGCCCCAACCACTCCAAACTTACTGCCCTGGAAAAGGTCTAGTAGCTCACATGCAAAGAGGCTCTCTGTTCATGCTTGCTCCTGTAGGAGCTAGTGTTTACATTAATCTACGTCCATTCATTCATAAGGGAACACATATGACAACACCATAACATGTGCATCTAACTACTAATTTAGTCTACCTCATGCCCATCACACAACGCAGTGTCGTCGACTCAAATGATTTTGTGAGTACAAAGAATGTACATTGGTTAGGACATTGTAGCAACTTGCACACAAAAACCATGTCGCCGGTCAATTGGTACACACCAGTATTTCAAAAATCGCCTCCTCAAAAGGAAGGTCAGCAATAGCTGCAACATCTTAAAAACTAATTGTACAACCACTTAAGAACTTATCACCCTTGAAAGAGGACAGTAGCCCGGGGGCAACGAAGCTCTCCGTTCATTGTTTCTCCTCTAGGGAACAATTAGTGTTTACATCTATCTATCTATCTATCTATCTACGTCCGTTCACTCACACAAAAAGGAAACACACATGACACCACCGTAACTTGTGCACTACTAACTTCGTCTACCTCATGTCCATCATATGATGCCAGTGTGTCCGTGACTAGAATGATGATTTTCGTGAGTACGAAGAATGTGCATTGGTGGAGACACTGCAGCAGCTTGCACACAAAGACCATGACGCCGGCCCAGTTGGTACGCAAAAGAATGTTGTGGCAGCACATTCCAAGGGTGACAATGCTCGGACAATTAATCGATTGTACCAAGTCTGACAAGTAGATATGGACTTGTAGCCTACTCACACTCTCTGCATGGGCTGCAATTCTTCATTGTGCAGGAAGCTCTTGAATATCTATCTGCTCTCAATCCCCTCCATGTCTGGTATGGTGGACATCTGTCTGTGTGTACCCACCAACACACTCGAATTCATTTGGACACCACCCATCCACAGTCACTTCGTGTGTGTGTATGAAGGAAAGTTATGGTGGATTGGCAACATCTCATCTGCTCAAGTGGCAGTGAGTAAGCAATGAATTTCTCCACTCCTTCAACTACACTTTTACTGAACTTGTAAATAATTTCTCCTCTCCTTCCACTACACTTGTACTAAGGGCTGCTTCACACTATGGCTGTCCAAGTCAAGAGGCTGTGGGATTGAATGGCCAAACTTTGTTGAGAGTCCAAAGAAATGGGCTGAAAATAGCCAATAAAATATAGGAGTTGGAGCCTTCGGCCGGGCATAGTGTGAAGCCTCCAGAGGCCAAGCCCAATGTCCAAAGGAAGAAGGAGAATCCCACTTTATTCCTTGCCCAAAACAACCCCTCCAATCTAATGGCCAAAATCTTGTCAATGATTGATTTTTTTATGAAGAAAAACCGACGGCCTCTCGACCATATACAATTTGGGTTTCCATTCCTGTCCGACCCAAACTTCCTTCGAGAGTTTGTCGCCTTCGTCAAAAAGTAAGCATGTTAAATTATGATGGCCTTTGGACTTTGGCCTTAGTGTGAAGGGTCGAGAGGCTGAATTCTTGGTTTCTTGCAACATGATTGGTGGAAATCGACGGTCTCTCGACCTTTGACCATAGTGTGAAGCGGCCCTAAACTTGTAAACGATTTCTCCTCTCCTTCAATTGAACTATGCTAAATAGTCTTATTAGCGTGGGTGGAAAATTAGCTTGGAAATAGTTAGCATTGGCGACACTAATTTTCTAGTCAAGGTGGAATTAACATGGGTCCAAGACCCCGGGTCTTCCCCTAAGCTTTCATGAAGATTTCCGACCAACACATTGATTATTGCTTGTAGGACAAAAGTAGCACAAAATAAATGAATCATCCACACTAATTTTCTACTAAATTTTTTAGGGTGGGTTGAAAATTAATGTGGCCCAGACTGATCTTCATTATGAGAATTAGTGTGAGCTCTAGACAATTATTGTGGCCCATAGTAATAGGATTATTTAGTGTATTACTTGTAACTCATGCATGGAGAAAACTGCTCCAAGATGAATCGTTTGTGTATGAGTGTAGTACTTGCCCACGGAAAGTTTTGACATCACTTCTTAAATCTGAGTAAGCATAGGTAATTGCATGATCCCATCTAAGGTATATGGTCCTATTGTGGGCGCTTCCAACTCCATAAACACTTTTGGCCGTTGGATTGGATTGGGAATTGCCTCATTTGTTTAGAAATTACACGTTATTATGATCACAAAGCTTCAAAGTTGTCATTTCAAGTTTCATAATCGAAATTGACAAGCAAAAGTTACAAGTCCAGAGGTCGTCTATATTTTAAGCACACAGTCCAATCTCATCTTATCACACATCTTTAAGGTTTTGTAATACAAGTTTTGCGATATACCGCTCAAATTTACATGGCCGAGGGAGGTCCACATACCTTTAATTTTGGATTCAATCAAAGTCTCATAGACAAATTCAATATCTTTTGAAGGACTGTGGTGTATACTGTGGCGGAAAACAGAAAAGAAGTGAGTTGAAACAAATGGTCCAATTTATTCACAAGGTACATATTATACTTGAATTTGAAATGACATAGCAGCTCGTAATTGCACAAATTCCAATTACATGGAAGCCTTCCATTAGATTACTTGAAGTTAGATTTTAATGTTTGACTATGTAAGTAAAGGATCCTCAAACACCACCGGTACAGTCAAGACTCTATAAATGTTACAGGTCGGGAGTAGCAAAAAAATAACATATATAGAATTATAACAAGTAACACTTATAGAATTCATACCGATGATTAATAACATTTATAGAAATAACACTTAAAAATTCCAAAAATGAAGAACATAACGTTTTATAAAAATAAAAATGAAAGTACAAATGATAATACATAATTCAACTAAACTAATTGAAAGAAATAATCTATATAGTAGTAACTTGACGAGATTCTTCCAACTAAACTAACCAAAAGAAAGAGTCTATAGTAGTATGATGAGATGAAACTTTCTTTTGGAGTCCTTGAATGCTCCTGATGTGTGATAGGGCATCATTTGGTCTTTGTTCAAAGTATTTCTTCAAAGTCTCTAGAGAACGCTCAACAACACTCAATCCTACAACTTCTTCTACCACATCAACCATAACCTCATCAACATCAATTTCTTGATGTTTTGAGGAATACATATCTAAAAACTCCTCATCGGTAGGTTCATAGGGGTTGTTTAAATCAAACTCCATCTCATAATTGAGGTATTCATGAGCATTCATCACGTCACCCACCTCACTATCAGATGACAACAACGTCAGTTGATGAAGTAGAGTAGCAACTTCATCAACCTCTACTAAGCGCCTAGCTTCCTCTATCTCCGTCTCAGTAGAGATCAAAAGAACACCCGTGTGCCTCCAACAATTTTGAATTGTTCGCAAAGAATATGGGATAAATGTGATTACATGTTTAAAATGTATGCTCTCATATATTATTACCTTGATTTTCTCAAAATTAACACTTATAGAGGTGCAATTAACAAAGAAGGGAGTAGAGCATGTTATAACACTTAACACATAACACTCACTAGTCTTACCAATTGTGTTTTTGTAAGGGAGTAAAATTTTCTTAACATATATGAAATTATAACGCTTATAGGGGTAACACTTATAGAGTCTTGACTGTAGTAGGATCTTGAAACTTCTCACTTTCGGCTTGGTAGTAGGAGTCTTAGATATTCTTATATAGATGCTTTGAATATTCTAAATGGGTTGTTGTATGTTGTAACATGTGATATGCCAAGATTGTACCATGATTTCAAAGTGGTTAGTGTGTCTTCACACTTTAAGATTACAAAGTTTTACTTTCAGGTTGGAATATTCTGTCATTTGATTGTCATGGCATTGCACATGTTTGGGTTGTTACGTTGATATGTTGGCTACTTTGTAGTTGTTGTGTGTTTAGTTTTTGGTTTACTTGTACAAGTTTGTAGTGAGAATCAATATACTTGTTTTCTAATATTAGCAAGTGATGTAGCATGCTCAAAACACAAGGGCCCCGGGATTTATAAGTAATCAAAGAGTACACATATTAAGTCAAAGTGCATTTATTCAATAATCAAGGGTCTCAAAACTCCTAGATAATAATAGCCCCCATAGTAGCTCCCGTAATAATGCATGGCCCAAGGAGTTCGTTTAGCCAAGACCTAGCCTTATGTTTGGTATACACATTGGGTAACTAGGTGGCCTATTGGGAAGTGAGGGGGGGGAGCTCAATTTATAATGAATTGGGTTTTCAAGCATTTCTTAACACCCTATCAATACTTATAGTTTTCTAACTATATTAATTCGAAATTGCATCAAACATATTAAATGCATCAATTGAGAGAGATTTGGAAACTCGACAAAAGAAATGCTACTGACCTAGTAAATCTCAAAAGTTTCAAACCCTCTACCAAAAAACCTTGTCCTCAATGGGAAAAAATGCCCTCATGCAAGATAATTTTCACACTGGGTGCAAGCACGGTAAAGTGGACAGCTCTTGATCCCTAGCTGGTGTTCAATGAAAGTGATTCAAAACTATACACTAACTTTGAATTTTGTGAAAAAAAATCATAGACATTTTAAAAACATATTGACTTACAAAGCCAAGCGAATTGCGATGAAATAAATTATTCCAAGAAAAGTCTACATATTTTAGAAGGTGATGCAAGTGGTATGTAAGTAGGTGATATTAAACAAGTGACTATCTAAAATCTGTTTAAAGTACGATAAAATTACATTAAATTGATAGTTTTCCACAATTTTTTGTCATGATGTCGTCAAGTAGATAATGAATTCAAGGAATATAAAAAATTCCAACTTCAAAATAGTTAAGGTCATGAAATCTCCAAAACCAAACTCAACCATTTGCTTTTGAGCATCACTTTTGATGTTAAGTATTGAAGATCTCAACTTGATATTCTACATTTGAGTATCTAACATAACAATAGAGGTCATCATAGAAAAATATTCCAATTTAAATAACGCTTTGCTACTAATTTTAGGCCTTTGACCAAAAAAATCATGGTTTTAGTATACCGGAGCAAAGTTTTGGTCCACTTTACCATCCTTGCACCCCACTACAAGGCCTAGAATGACCTTTTTAGACATGTCAAATCCCATATGCATCCATACTTTGACATAAATGTAACAACTTTTTGTCCATGTCCATTGCACCTACTTTAGGGGAAAAAAACAAAAAAAAACACTATATTCGTTAATTGGAGACTTTAGAAAGTCTCAAAACAAATTCTACGCATAATTTGGGATGCCCATATTGTGAGCATCCAAAACATTGGGAACATAAGTTAACATTATGCATATTCCTACATGAAGAATATACATCTAAATGTAGTAAATCTTTAAATCATAATAAAGCATAAACTACATGCGATATTTCCATGACACAAAATTATCTTGTTGGATTTGTGCCAAAATTTTTATTGAATCCAAAAATAAGCTTTGGCTTTATTGATTTGGATGATGCATCCCAAACCTATATATAACATTGACAACCCTAAAAAGAACAAGTCTATAAAATATGTCTGCTTTTACCAATAACTTTGACTACATTATTTGTGCTTGTCTCCATCTTCATCTTTATTTTCATTCTCAACATCATTTCTTGCAATTGCAATATGTGCCAAGTTGTCTTTGGCAAATTCTATATTTTTTGGGGGATAGTCATTGTCTCCGATTTGGAGCCCTTACGCGGCTTCCAAGCACAAATCATGGTAGTTGTGCTTCTCCAAACTGGCCCATATGCCAAGTCGATTGTCCACTTGAAACTCTTTTTGGTGTCCCAACCTAAATAGGTGCAGAGCGCACTATGGTCTTTGGTACTGGGACGGAAGTATTCTACCTCATTTTGACAAAAATTGGGGCTAATTGGAACAAAATTGGGGGATGACAATGCTTTCACCAACCAAATTGGTTTGGGGTGCTCCTCATCTCATGCACATACAAGGACCATATAACCTTCATAGCAATCTGTAACCACACAAAAAGATGGAGCTGGACGATTGCAAGCATGGCCAACATAATGTTCATCCACTGCGAACTCCTCACAGACATCTTCATTGTTGAAGAACATGGCGTCAAACTCCACAATTGTCACCCGAGTTTGAGGCCAACATCTTGGTGTCAAAGATGAACGGGTATTGACTTTGGGTGCCAGCAAGGTTGATCGAATACGATCTTAATATGCTCTCAATGGTTCATGGGTGTCCCGAACATGTCTAGTAATGTCCTCCATATACAATTCTTTCCATTCTTCAGTGAATTAGGATGTACCTTTAATGATTCCAGTCCATTCCTCATGGGATCTAGTGTGCAAGGTTTGGGCTCCCCATTAGGCAACATACATTTGCCATCACTATCTTGACGCCACACAAGTATACCGTCCTCCAGGGTCCAATTAGGTGATGTGCACAAAAGCTTAAATTGCATGGTAGGGACACCATCATCCCTCACATAAAAGTGAATTATTAAGCTTTGGTATGTCTGACTAGGCGGTTCACCTTTTTCAGCATGTAAGGCTTGATGAAGGCCTTGAAATCTAGTATTTCTTATATCATGTGTGGAATTACCGGCAATTCACATTGTTCAAATCTATGTATGATATTATAAGAAGTGGAATGGTAGGAAAATCCTTTTCATGCAACTTCATGCTCCAATGACCAATTCACACATCAATGTCGTTGTGCGTGTGGCCCATGATAAAAAAAAAGACACAATGCCTTCTAAAAAATGCCTTTAGCTACAAGCAAAGACACCCAAAAACACACACACACACACACACACACATACACACACATAAGGACACTTGTTGTCTTTAGCACAATTATCAAGTTGCATGTGGAAAGCTGGAGGCAAGTTTTTTGCAAAGATGGGTACAATAAGTGGTTCCAACAATGAAGACATACAAACTTGCTTACCTTCAAGCACTACATCATAGAGGGGTGTCATTCTAGAACCTTTATAAAATGCACAAGATGAGTGCACTAGTGGCTTCTCAAGATCGCAAAGGAGTTTTACAAATGAACCAACAATATGGTTGGCATCACCATGGTAAAAGTCCAAACCCTAATGGGCATATTTAACATCCACATGGCCATGTTCAATCATACCTGCAATAACAAAATGTGTGTGAACAATGAAATTTGGACATCAAAACAAGGTGGATGGATGACATTGGACATTTGGCATACACATGCAATGCACATCTCATATCCAGTAAACTACCAATATGTGGAGGTTTTGCGAACCTATGATAGCAACAAGAAACTTGAATAGACCGTATGTGACCTTTACTTTATGTGCATAACAAAGGCATGCAGCCTTGGCATGGTCCATCTTGTCATGAATGACTATGAGAACTTCCCTAGGCCTCATTATAGATAGTGCATACTTCTTATAGTAATCTTGACGGTGCGCCTCCTGGTTGTTCACATGCTCAATATTCACTATAAGAAAACTGCGTTTTTGGAGATGTTTTTGGAAAACGCAGACCATTTTAGGTGACATCCAATAGGACATCCAAATGTCAATACTGACGTCCAATGTAACATTGGGATGTTCTATTGGATGTCACCTAAAATTATCTGCGTTTTCCAAAAACGTCATCAAAAACGCAGTTTTCTTATAGTGATTTGTTTTTCTAGTGTTTAGTACAGGATTCGGTGCCTATAGGATGCGCGTCTCGAAGACCTTTATCCTTCTCACAAGTTGTACACCTAGCAAACTTGTCCCCGGGTTTCTTCAAAACGTACTTCGTAAACTATTGAGTTTTTAACACACTCAACTTGGACAAAGAAATGGGACCACATCTCGTTTTTTTGCCCACTTCGTTGATGATTGTAAAAATGTTTTCCCATTTTGTGCCCATTGGCAAGACCATTTGAACAATTTTCTCCCCTGATGACAACATCCTTGTCTTGTGGGGCATCACACCGACCAAGGGCACTATGATGGTAGAGAGTGTGCTTGCGGCTAGTAGCCCCAAGGGATGCATGGTTAATGCATGTGTCTACAAACATAAGGTATGAACACCAAGATGATTGCATGGTACGCACCATTTTCTTTAAGCAAAAATCAATCTTGGGTTATTAATACACGTGGTCCACATTAACTTCAAAATGCGGATGCTTCAAAATAGTGTGGTGCACATTTCTCAAAATCAATGATGTAGTTGCGTGAGAAGCATGTCACTGCTAGTACCTTAGGTTGATAGCACGTTGGGCACATTTTGCCCAATAACTAATTAATTTCATAAATAGGCTTAGGCGGTCTGTAAAAACATTAATGAAAAATTGGGCAAATATGTATATACATATTATTCATTTAGGCACATAGCATATACTACATACAAATTCATGAACTGTAACTTATTTTTTATTCATTCATGGCGGCCAAGTACACGATGTTAGCCTTGAGGATTTAGGTTAAGTTGTCTTAGTGTGCTTATTAAGGTTGTGAATAACATTTCATGTTGTTTTATGCTTATGTTCGGTAGAGGTTGTTTAAGAATTTGCAAGCATGGCGAAGAGCCAGAGGCAAATCGTCATATGTTCCATCCCATTGACAAGGATGAGAGATTATTGAGCGTTGAAAGTGATGTTGAAGTTTTGAATGTCCAAGTTGAAAGAGATTGCCTTTGGGAAGATTGGAGAATTTCCTAAAATTTAGGCATTTTGATGATGATCTTTCCTTTCATTTAGGCCAGCTAGCCCAATAATTTCCAAAACATTAGGCTTGATTGTTTTGAATTATTTTTAGCCCAACTTGCTATTAGCTTATGGTAGTTGCCTCGGACTTGTTTGGAATAGAGAGCAAATAGTGTAGGTCACCAAATATAAGCACATGGGTGGCACTTATTGAACTTCCCACATCTTCCAATTGTCACTTACATGTCACATGATAATGTCATCTTTCATTAAAAATATGGATTATTCCAATAGGGAACTTCACTACACTTTCTATTAGTGTGGCCCACACTATTCATCATCGATTCATGTAATTAATCTTGTAATCATTGGGTGATAACCAAAGAGGGTGGCATAGGACACATGCTACTACATGACAAGCCATGGAGGCGGCTCTAATCAACATGGTATATCGATTTTAATGCCAAATTAAATATGTGTTTTGAATATTGTTGGCATAGTTGTCTCTTGACCTTAATAATTGCTACATGTAAGCATCGTAGTTTATGGTTTTATCCCACCAACTTCACTACTATCCACCAACGTATTCATGATATCAAACAAGATAAGTATGGCCCACTTGAATCATAGTAGTAAGCTTGTCATACCTCATGTTATAACTACAACAATGCCTACTATTTATGTAGTCATGATTGTTCAACATTGTGCAATTGTAGCTTGGAAAGTGCATTAAGGTAGAGCAAGCTAAAACCATTATCTCCTCCAAAACCAACACTCCAAATCTTGCACTATGAGTACATATTGATTTTGAGGATGTCCATCCTCTGAACATCAAGCCACCCTGATGGTTTGGAGTCGTCTACCAATAAAACTTTGATCCTTTATAACTTTTGCATACAATCATTAAAAACATCCACACTTTGGTGCGTTGGATCTCTGTCAAATGCTAACAAGAAACATTTGGAACATCATCAATCTAAACCTAGTACACCGTTTCTAGTGTTTAGTGTCACTTATTATTTGGAGCTATGCAATACTATAACTTTTTACAGTATGTGTAAGTTTTTACCAAGTAAACAATCTATTAATGTTCTATGATGTCCAAACAACCAATTTGACCTCTGTTGGCAAAAACTAAGATCTATAATAAATGGTCACAACATTGCCTAATTCCAAATAATAAGTGATACTAAATACCATAAATGGTGTAGCTATACTCAACGCTTAAAGTGATGGTTTTAGCAATGTCTACCTTACATTCATTCGACATCCCGCGAGTTTAATCTAACAACTAAAAAATTCATAAGCCCAAGGGTTCCGCAAACACGGCCCTCGAATTATGTTGCACCTTGGCAATGCTTAGGAATTTCTTTCACAAGACCTCGAGAATAAAGCTAGACAACTCACGGTGTCATTGAATTTGTTGAACCATGTGTCTTCTAGCTATTGGAGGCCTCAATTGACCCTTGAAAGCCAGTCCCTAAATTGGTTTTATGGTGTGCAAGGCAAATTTCATATTCCTTCAAGTTGAAGGAATGCCGGGGATGGATATCTTGCTACTTGTTTTCCTATCAATTTGTGGTTAATTCATCTCAATTGGGTCCCATTGAACTAAGTTTGGATTTTGATGTTGATCTCGGAGTTGGATCAATTGAAAAAAATAAAAATAAAAATTCGTAAGAAAATCAATTGTATTTTCACCTCATGGGCATTATACATTTGGTTGGGCCCCAAACTAAAGAGACAGAGACTCCAAATTAATTTTATAGTGTGAAAGACAATCATGTTCCTTCATGTGGTAGGAAGGACAGGGCTACAAATAAATACCTATATGATCTAAATTGGTTATAAAATTGGTGTGCCAAGTAGATTAGAGTGATCTTCATGACTTGTCATGCAACAACCATGATGAGTCCATTAGTTGGCACCCAACGACGCAAGACAATTAGTGTGGTTGGTGATGAATAGTGTTGATTACACAAAAATACATGTTTTGTGCGCCTTGATATGTGTGATTAGGTAGACCTGCGCACAGGGGCGTTGCCAACCTTGATTTTAAAGGTAGGCCCGCTCGGGAAATCGAATTTTATCTAGGGCATATTTTTTCAAGAAAAAATCATTTTTTGTATATGCCCCAGGCTTTCAAGTGGGCTTTCGGACCCATGGAAGGCCCGCCCTGCCCGGGCCTAGGCTTGGCGACGCCCCTGCCTGCGCACATTTATTGACATCCCGTGACTCTTTTGATACTTGTTACCATAGTGGCAACATAAATGAGTTTATTTTGTTGGGCCTTGGAGCCTTCTGGGCCAGGGGTAGCACTCGACCATGACGCATTCATAATAACCTTTTAGGGATGGTTGCTATATAATTCAATAAACAATGCTATAATAATGTTGTGATTTGGTTTGACCCAATGTAAAGAATCAACCTTTTTGCAAGGTCAACATAATTGCAAATATCAATGTAAGGTAGATGTGCATCATTCGAGTGTTTATCTAAAATCGGACACCTAATATTTGAGTGGTATCATGTGGTTAGGTGTGACTCCAAGAACAGATACCAAAAAACACATGTTTAAAAGGGAATAGGCCATGTTCTCATAATATAATAACCACTATAGGCTCAATAGTCAACACAATTGGGGAGATCTACTTGACCATTCAATATGCATGAGAATCTTCACTACGATGATAATAGATAAGATGTTCATATGGCCTCCAAAACCCATGAGGATAGTGGCTACGGCCTCAATTCGGAATTGCAAACCATCTCTTACTAATTGTGGATTTCAAATCCTATGAGAAATTGGGCTAGTCGGGAAAAGTAACCATTTAAGACCCATCTACGTTAGTGGAATCACATAACGTACGTATGAAATTGCTCATGGCCACACTAAATGAAGTCAAATTTGCGGTGACCTCATCATTGAGCCTTTAAGAGATTGATTCAATTGTGTGATTCCTTTTGATAAACCCCTAATGATGCCAAATTACTAGCATATTATAGCCCCCCTCCCCCCCCAACACACACACACACCGACTTCATGGATGTACTACTACAACACTCATGCATAACTAACCCCATAAAAAGGGACGGTGGTAACAGCTTGACTTCGCCATGCAAAAACGTTTCCTAAATGTTGTTGAATTATTTGTCGAGGTGCCAAAAGAGCTCCTTAATTCCAGCTGACCAAGAACCCCCCCACGCAGTGCCATGCCATGTCAGCTATTTTCTAGGGTTGCTTCCCACGTGTGCACGGCCATACCCTTCTACCCCCAGCATGCCGTCATGCCACGTGCGTTGGTGGGACCCACGTAAAAATATCTCATTGCAGCTGCTCCATAGCTCAATCCAGCTTACCACCAGTAAGACCAGGCCTGTTTGTGCTAGTGTCCAACCAATCAACGTTTTGCAAGTTTTTTGACACTTGACATGCAACAACTTGTACCCAAAATAAACAATGCATTTCAATGGACACCCCACAATTTAGAATTCGACATGTAGCGTGACTTGTGAAGGAAAAATCACACGTCAGTTGACATGTTAGAAACTGAAATGACACGTAGCACTAGGTATGTGACATGGAGGTGACATTTTAGAAGAATATGTAGATGTGCATATTGACATTCATTTTTGTTTTTGAAACTTTGGATATGAAGTTGAACGTCAAATGAAATTTGTCAAACATACACAATGGTCCCAACCAATCGTAGCGAAGGTGAATATATGGTCAACTATACTATACCACAAAAGAGTATTTTTCTTCAGTTGACTCGACACCAGAAGTAGGGAGAGAGAGAAGGGGGGGGGTTACCATATGCGAGTGTGCCTCCGATTCATCCAGAGCTCAAAGTCAAATATTTTCATGCCAAACTTTCTACATCAAGAAGTCTTTCGACACCGCAACTTCCGGGGGTGTTTCGGAGTAGTTGTTGTTTTCTATTTTAAGAGTCGTACTTACAACTACTCGGTCAATGGTCAACGGGCCTTAATCTTGCCAAAGTTAGAAACACAGACAATCATTTTGAGATGGAGGGAGTACTTGAATGATTCTCCTTTTACTGCCGAGAGCTTTTGTGGTGTCTATGTAAACCCACCCATTGTAGATCTATGATAAAAAAAAGGGTTCCCTTGTAAGTCAAGGGCCGATTCTATTCCAATTGGACCTAACTAAACCAAATTCGATTCTTTAATGTTATTTTTAATTCAGAATTTTGCCTAGAAGTAAAAAAAATTAGGCTATATATTAGAATAAAGTTTTGTCAAAAGAAACCCACCATTCCTTGCATAGCCCAAAGAATTCTCTTTCCATCTTAACTGAACCTTGAATCCGGAATCCTATAAAATACTTCAATAGATTTTCCCCTTCCCAGTAGATGACTTGACATGAACAATACATAGCTCTAGTCCCTTTTACAAATATGGTTTCGTGACACCTACTGAGGGGGAGAGTGAAATAGCTTATTACTTTTGTAAAGCCCAACGATTGTCAACTAAAACCAAGTTAACCCCTAAATCAGGGTTAGAGACCCCAAATTAATATAGTAAATTTATACAAAATTGAAATAGCCACAAACATGTACATAACATTATTCAGATTCATAACAATGTTATGTGGGACTGACAATATTCCAGACCTTGGACAACTAACCAACTAATTCAACTATTAGTTAACTAGTTGCCTTTCGTAACTATAGTTGTTCGTGATTTGACCTGCCAAAAATGTAGTTAACTATAGTTGTATTAATTTTGGCCTACCAAAAAATCTAGTTAACTATAGTTATATCTAGTTAACCAAAGTTTGAGCGCAACCTGCAGTGTAGTACTGATCAAAACATCTATATCTTTTTCCTTTTTCTTTTAATATTCATAATTTTAAATTTGGGACCTAATCCCATTTGTGACTTGGACTCAATCAATACCCAATGAGCACGACCTCATTATCTATAAGTAACTTAAAGTATAATGGGTTCAACTGCTGCAAGGAATGGTGGGTTCTATTCCTTAGGATGGGCCAGCATGGGTGACAAGCATTGATTCTAACATAAGGTCTCTTTAAAAAGTTATTATAATATATTTCATTTCATTTTTGGAGATAAATGAAAGAACTCGCCGGTTGGCTCCTTACAGATTTTGGGACTCTCAAGTTATAATTGTCTGAAATTTTTCTAGTTAACTATAATTGTTCTTCAAATCAGTTTAAAATGTTCTAGTTAACTATAGTTGTTCCCTAAAATGTATTGAAAAAAATCTAGTTAACTATAGTTATTTTGGCAGTTGTCCAAGGTCTGCAATATTCCATGAAATATTCCCCGATATACTGAATGTGGAGAATATTTCGTGGAATATTGTTAGTCCCACATAACACTGTTATGAATCTGAATAATGTTATGTAGGAGCTAGGTGTTGTGAACAAAGTACATAAATTACAACATATTTTCTGTTATTTTCATGAGATGTTTTAAAATTAGCATTTCATGGATAATGCGTTCTCCTGCTCACCTTCGAACCATGGAGAACTTCCTAGCCTAAAATTACTACAATATCCTAAATTAACTCCCTCCAGAACAGCCAAATCACACAGTTTTCGAGCTTCCACAAATTCAGGCAAATATAGAAGAAAACGCCTCTTTGACTAACACGTGAGTTGACATGCGAAGAAGATGATTGAGGAATCTCATAAGGAAACGTACACCAATTACAAGGGCACTCCTTATTTTAAAATTGAAATATCAAATGGCCGTAGTTTTATTAAGAATATCTTTTAATAACGTCTTTTTGATATTTTGAGCCACTTCACACACAAGAATGAAGGCCCGTGATCATTGCATTTTAAGATCTCTCATTGATAAAAAAAAGAAGGGTTGAGACAGCCCAAGTTCACTTCACACTAGAAGGTGAAGGAGGTCTAAGGGCCCAAAGAAATGATCATGAATGAAAAGTCTACAAGGATTCGTACATGGCAAACTAAAAATGATGTTTCATGGGTTGCTGGAAATTTCGTCAAGCCCACCTCCAAGAGGTATGCATGATGCAAATTATGGCAGACCGTGTCAGTGGTATGGCATTTCCGGGTAATCGTTGCCAAAACACACTACTTATTGGCCTTTGGATGAGAATCAAGGACCCCTCACAAATACACGGTCATGGCACTTGGCTCATGTGTGTGAAGTGGCCCTTAATCTAGCCGAGACATACAAATCACAAAGACAAGCCTTGTCCATCGATGACCTTGAATTAAGGTAGAAATACCATAACCCGTGAAAATAAGATGATTCACATTGAAGATATGGTCTTACAATCATGAGATAATTTTCCAAGATAGACGAGAAGGATTCATGAAGAATGCAAGTTGTTTCATATTTTTTTTCCATGCACAAAAAATTCTACAATTTTTCAAAGTGGAAAGTTGTCAAACCCCCTACTCGTTCACTAGATTCTGCCTACACCGAACACGGTAATCCGCATCTCCATACAGAACATCACCTAAATCGGTTACCTCATGAGTACATTAAAACTTGACTCCCATTGGCTACACTAAGTGTACATGCATTGAAGTTATTTATATCAACGAAGTGCTTATCTTTCATCTTTCATCCTAACATACCTTGACGGGTGCCCTTATTTATCCTCAAAAGGCAGCTAACCTAACACCACAACACCGCCAACACCTATGACCGCTCAAATGTACGGGAGGGCCTTCATTTTGGAGCACCGAAATCTAGGATCTCTCACTTCTGAGAAGTCTTGATGCATGATGGTCCTAGATTTAGAGTTTCAAAATGAAGACCCCTCGTTCATTTGAGTGCCCCAAGGTCATAGGGGTACCATACTACTAGCCTCTAGTAGGTGCTAAGTTGGTGTTGGGTTGAAGCAGGTGTGGGCCACACTAAATAAAGAAACTTAATATCTTTACGGGTGACCATTTTCCCAAATATCCTACGTCATAAAAGATGCCCCAAAAGGAAGTTTCATATAGAAGTATTTTTTCTTTATAAAGATGCCCCAAAAGGAAGTCTAAAGGGTGGACTAATAAGAAAGTAGTAGGGGGGGGGGGGTAAAATAAGATAATTAGCTTGTAATAGGAAAACCGCCTCCTAAATCACAGCATACAGGCTTTTTGGTTTTTCCCCATTGCATGGCTATTTTAAAGTGATTGATTAGATTCTCTATGGCAGGGTAGGTTCGTCCGCCTTCGTCGCCACTCGCGACGAACGCGGACGTCTCCGTCCGTCCCCGATGCCACCTGCCAAGGCGACGACGCTGTGGACTGCATTGCGACGTCGTCGTCGTCGTCGTCTCCTCTCCGGGGGAGCCTTCAAATAGCCCCTCGCGCTTGGATCGCACAATGATACCGGTTTGCGGTGCCCGAAAGGCACTCACATTGCATTTCCCCCGCTGGGTGCACTTGTCGCGACAAATTTCGTCCTAAATTGTCCCTTACTATGGTCGACAATTTCTTCCGAGGTTACCAGTACCTCCAAGTTGTGTTCGGTGAGGTTCGGTGTGCACACAGAGAACACAGTTGTGGCGGTGTCGGAGGCTTTTGGGTTTGATGCGAACTTACTTGGACGATGGTGGAAGGAGGGAAGAAGTTGTGATTCAGAGGCGCACGTGGAAGAATTTTCTATTCAGTACGGTTACCGTGTGGAGGATTTTTGACGTGTCATCACATTCTTTTTGGGGTTAAGTGCCCGCGGTGTATGGTGATATGTCGGTTAGGGATGAATTTTAAAGTGTGTCGGATCTAGTGGATTTTGATGTGAAGAGTCATCTTATAAATTCTGGAGGCTTAAAGTGAGTGTTGGAGCTGGGAGTCTTTAGAGAGAGAGAGAGAGAGAGAGAGAGAGAGAGAGAGAGCGCTAGCTAGCTTATAGTAGTGATGTGAGTGCTTTAGACTGGAGATTTCTAAGAGTTTTTGCGAGTTCAGACACTAGTTGAAACTGACTCATTTGGAGTGATTTTACAAGTGGCGAATTGCATGTGACTGCATCTTTTCGGGCTTTACTTACCCTCCTGATCTGGAGTTTTTTGTTTTTGTTTTTTTTCCCACATATACTATATGTATTGACATCCCCAGTCTTATCACTCTCGGCTTTTTTGCATCCAAGTCTGTGCACCTCACCGCAACCTCGGAGTTAACCCTCGCGGTTGGTTTTTTCGGATGTTCTAGCTGGGATCCTTCTCTCCATGCAGCATTTCCCCCAAAAATCCCCTCTCGCCTAAGATTTTGACAGTTTGAGATTTCGTGAGGCTGCAGCCTCGGAAATAACCCCGTCCCCCGTCACGTGATTGCTTATTTCGGATGCTCTATCTAGAATCTCTCCCTCCCGGCAGCATTTCCTGACCCAAAAGAAATATTCACCCACCTAAGTCAAGATTTTGACGGTTTGAGAGTAAATTTAAGAACTTGGCAACAGTTTGTCAGGTGACTTGAGATTTTAAAAATTTGAGAGTTTTGCCAAGTTAGAGCTTAGTACCATGGAGGTGATTTCTTCGCACCTTTTGTGCTCTTTGGTCCTGCCGCTCCTAGTGCACATCGCCACCACCCTGGGATCGCTCTTCCGCCTGTGGGTGCACCAAACAGGTGGATCCCGTATGCGCAAGCTTGTTGTGGCAGCGGCGAGTAATTCGAGATTGATCAGCCGAAGTGCAGATGGTCTTATGACAAGCAGCTCCTCGTCCGGAGGCGGAGGGGAATTCGGAGACGGACGCACCACATGGCACGGCAGCATCGACCTGATCGTCGCAGCGCCCGTGGAGAAAGTGTGGGCCATCGGCTCCGACTGGCTCCAGTTCCCCCGTTGCTGCGCGGTGGAGTGCACGGAGGGCCAGAGCGGTGTCCCGGGGTGCGTCCGCAAGGTGCGGCCCCACGATTGCTCTGGAAAGTACTGGGCTGCTGAGAAGCTCGTCCACATTGACCACCACCGCCATATCATGGCTTACGACCTCGTCGGTGGCAACATAGGCATCGAGCCGGGCTACCAAGCCGTCTTCCAAGTAATAATGTCAAACGCATGTCTCTTAAATGTCGCATGTTACAGAGATGAGAGTTGATTACCAGGTGACTGATATAAGTTAGCGTAATGGAATTCGAAGTGCCGTCGGTGTGAGATTCTTCAGGTTTGTGTGTGTTTGGTGTTTGTCAACTGAAGGAAGGGTATGACCATTATAGGAACTGTGCCAATCTCTAAAATCATATCGTTGACCAGACACGGGGATTCTAATGGTCAAACTCAGTCGCTCTCCGGTTGTTGAATGCATGTGTCAAATGATGATCGGCTGGATAAATCTCGGGTACACGGAGATTCATGTCACTCCGGGATTGTTTGCTGATTGTTTGTTGTTATTAGTCAGATCAGATCAGCTGGGGGCGTTAGTTTGGTGACACAGTACTTGAGAACCAAGAGAGGTTACTAGCCGGACTCGCATTTCGGAATTTCAGAAACTTGCCTTCTGAGAGTAGGTCCAGGTGACTAATCATATAAGTCGGAGTAGTGGAAATCAAGTGCTGTGTGAGATTCTTCAAGGGTGGGGTATGTACGTTTGGTTTGTATTGACTGAAGGACTGTGATCATCTTAGGAACTGTGAAAAATATGTGGGATGATTCAGGAATTTAGTGTTATACTCATCACCTAGTGTGCCTAGCCGGCTTCCAACTATGTGCCAATCTTCCAAATCGCAGCCTTCTGCAGATACGGAGTACTCTGATGGTCAAACTTAGTCCTCGCCGATGGTGGAATGAATGTGTCAGAAGATGATCAGCTGCAGGCAACTCAGAACCTATACGGAGATTCATGTCACTCCGGGGTTGTATGTTGAAGGTTATTCTTGGTCAGATCAGCTGAGGGTATTATTAATTGGGTGATAGAGTACTTAAACCAAGAGAGATTAATAGCCGGACTTGCATTTTGGATACAGGACAATTGCTCTTCGAAGTGCCGTTTGAATGTTTTCAAGTGCATGTACGTTTGGTTTGGTGTGTGAGATTTATGGCACTCCGGGATTGCATGTTGAAGTTATTCTTGGTTAGATCAGCTGAGACTTACATTAGTTGGATGATGATTGATAGAGTACTTGAACCTCCAAGAGAGGTACTAGGGTACCAGACTCGCATTTCGGAAATGAGAGTACCAGGTGACTGAAATCAGTCAGTATACTGGAATTCGAAGTCCCGTGCGAGATTCTTTAACTGTGTGTGTTTGACTGAGTGACCATTTTAGGAACTGTGAAAATTATGTGGGAAGATTCAAGAATATTTTAGTGTGCTATTGTTATTCGAAGAGTGTAGATGTCTGAGGGCGGAAGTTGATATGAGATACTTCAGCGTAGAGTGGTTACAGTCGAAATATAAGTCTGAGATGTTATCATCAATACTCAACACAGTGATAACAGTTGTGCCAGGCTGATCAGTTTAGGAACTACGAAAAATATCGAGAAGATTCCAGAATAAGTATTACTTTTATTTGAGGAATATTGATAGATTCTGAGGGCGGCGAGATTCTTGAGCTAGGGATGGTTACATCCGAAATCAAAATTTGGAATTGGTAGATAATATTATCATTGATACCTAATATAGTGGTCTAATTGTAACTCATCAGGTCCACTGAAGAGTTGGGATCAGTGATGTCTGAAGAGTAGTTTCTAAGCTGAGGGATTTTGCTGATATGAGATGTAACTTGCCAAATTTTTCACTGGCACCATCATGCATTTTCGTCTAGAATGTTTTGATAGTCCTTTGTGTTATTGAAGTCGGAATTGATAAATTTTCATTTTGATATGTAAAAATAGGCATTCGGAGAAGGTCCTGGGAAGACAAGAGTGGTGTGGCCCTTCCGGTTCAGCCCAACACAAAACTCAGTGGATTCCTTCACTCCTTTGATCATGGCGAAGTTCACAGGCTATGTGAAGGAGTTGGAGGCTATTGCACAGAAGTGAGCAACAAAATCAATATCTTCTATGATTTGGTCAAATCTGAGGACCATGGATCAATTGAGTAAGTTTAACCAATAATCCTGATCCAAATGGAGATAGACTTCCTCGCAAACAACATAATGTACATCAATTACTGAATCACGTAACACATTAGATACAATGACCGGTTTTTACTTGGCTGTTCTTACAGTCAAGTTCAGACCAGGGGGACATTTTTGTCTATTGCTCATAGTTCGTTTTTTTGTTTAGTCGTTGTAAGTTATGATACCAGAGTTGCGAATTTTGCAGTAAATTAGTATAGGTCATGTTCTAGCCAGTCAATGGATGTGTATCTAGAGCTCCTCTTTTTCTTGCTCATCAATATTTTACGAGCAAGTACTTTTTGCTTACTCATTGACATGAGTAAGTTCATATACTACACCTCTGGGCCTCTCATGAAGCCTTAAGTTTTGGGTTGCTCAAATTCCTCCATAGCTGTGTGAAGGTCTTGTAAGCATGGTTATGTACTGCATAATATGCTGTCTTTTTTTTTCTTTTTTTAATTTTCCATGGGGGCTATTTACCCATGTGTAAGTCTGTTCAGCTCCTTTCCTAATAAATTGTCATCATGATGACTTTGGATTTGAAAGTCACAGCTTGTGTGTTCTTGTGGCAATTCTCGTAAATTGATACTATTGCTTGTTACCTGATGCAATGCATGTGGTGAAATGAGACATCCAAAAAAGGCTTACTACCCCAGGTTAACTCTAGACATCTGGTTGCCTTGTTAATGACATCTGGCAATTGGAATAGATAATGGGAGATAGTTTTTGTAATTGTCCTTTTGAGAGAACTGAAACCAGTTAAGGTAGACATGCCTACTTCAGCTACTCATCGTAATTGGATCTAATATACATTAGAATGATATGTGGTTAGGTGTGGTTCCAAGAATGGATACCAAAAAGACATGTGTTTAAAAAGACTGGATTATGTGCTCAAAAGATGACAACCAATCTAAGCTCAATATTCAACATAATTGGGAGGATGTATATGACCATTCAATAAGCACGAAAATCTTGACTTTGATAATGAATGAATGTTATTGCGAGCTCCAAAAATTATGAGGAAAGTGGCTATGGCATTGATTTGGATTTGCTATTGTACTAATTGCTTGCTCATATCGTAAGAAAAGTGGGCTAGTTGGAAGAAGTAGCCATATAAGACCCATCTACCTGAACTGTAAGGAAGTCATGAACACTTTGATCTACCTTATCAGCAGATAACCAGTTCTGAGGAGGTGAAGGTAAAAGATACAATGACTGCCAAAACTGAGTACGAAAAAGTCTAGTCTACAGGTCTTTAGCCATTCATATTTTATAATTTATTGCATTTAATGCCAAATCAATTGACGGCTCAATTATACATGCATGTAAATGATGTGGCTACCAAATTACAAGTCCAGCAATGCAAGATAATTTGAGAAAGATCTAGATCAAAGTAAATTAGCTCTGGGTGCAAGCACGGTAAAGTGGACAGCTCTTGATCCTTGCTCAGGTTTAAGTGAAAGTGATCCAAAACAATATACTAACTTTGAATTTTATGAAATAAAAATTCATAAACATTTAGAAAACATATGAATCTACAAAGCCAAGCAATTTATGTTCACAAAAAATAATTTCAAACAACGTATATGTATTTTAAAAGACGGTGCAAGTGGTGGTGTAAGTGGGTGTCATTGAAAAGATAATTGTCAAAAACTTGTTTAAAATACAATTACATTACATTAAATTGATGAATTTTTGAAAAAAAAATTACGATGACCTGAAGTTTATAATGAATTCAAGGAATATGAAAAGAAATTCCAAGTTCAAAATATTTAAGGTCATGAAATTTACGTTCAAAACTATATTTAGTCAGTTGCTTTTACGCGTCACTTTTGATGATAGGTTTTGAAGATCTCATATTAATATTCTATATTTGAGTACCTAACTTAACAATAGAGGTCATCATGAAAAATAATCTATTTTAAACAACATTTTGCTACTACTTATAGGCGTTTGACCAAGAAAATCATGGCTTTCATATACCGGAGTATTTTTTTGGTCCACTTTACTATGCTCACACTTGCATTACGCAATGAATGCTACAAATTTGACATGTACAAGTGGTTTTCTGGGTCCGATTTTTTGGGTGGGCATGTTCTTGGCCTTCACATTTATAATTGTGTCCCCATTCAGTGCACATCATGTATGCAAATTGAGCAAAATAGTTTCATTGAGGTCTCTCTCTGCTGCTAGTAGAAAGCAAATAGAAGAAGCTACTTTAGAGAAGTTGAGGAGGGGTGAAAGTACTAGAAATGTTGCTAGAGACTTACAGGTATCCCAAAGTTGGGTTGCACAATTTCGTATGCAACATTTGAGTGAATTGAGTGATGTTAATCACAGTTTTGGTGGTAGGCCACATGTGTATAGTGCAGCTGATCGTAGAGCTTGTGTGAGAGAAATCACTGTGGGTGGCTTAGAAATTGCACACAAAATTGGAAATTACTTGAGAGAAGAGCTTCATGTTGGTATGAGCGATAGTACTATGAGGAGAGTGTTACGAAAAGCAGGTTTGAAATGTAAAGTGAAGCAAAAGAAACAAAAGCTCACACTTCTTCAAATTAAGGGACGATTAGAATTTGCTAAACGTCATTGCCATTGGACTAATGATGATTGGGATCGTGTAGTATTCTCCGATGAAACAAAAATCAACCGATTTTGCTTTGATGGTCACAGTTGGTGTTGGTTTCGTGATGGACAGAGTAGAAGTGCTGGAATGGTGCAACAAACTGTCAAGTTTGGAGGTGGGGAGTGATGATGTGGGGTTGCATGACTCCTAGTGGCCCTGGTATGATGTGTAGGATTGAGGGAAGAATGGATCAGTACATGTATTCACTATATTCGTTAATTTGGGACTTTTCGGCATTTTGAGACAATTACAAATATAAGAACATGGATAAAATCACACAGATATTGGAGAATGTTGTAAGATGCAAATACTTTGAAGGGGGTGTTCATATCAAGAACCCAATTAAGAACTCATATCAAGATGGTTTAGGTAGGACGACCCAACATTAGACCATGTTGTTGTGGTCCATATATTAATTTGAGACAAGAGAAAGTCTCAAATTAACGAATATAGTGATAGTAAAAGTGTTGGAATGGTGCAACAAACTGTCAAGTTTGGAGGTGGGGGAGTGATGATGTGGGGTTGCATGACTCCGAGTGGCCCTGGTATGATGTGTAGGATTGAGGGAAGAATGGATTAGTACATGTATAGAGAAATTTTAGAGCGAGAGTTGATTCATACGCTGCATGCATACAATTTGGATCCTGCCAATTTGATTTTTCGACATGATAATGACCCGAAATATACATCCAAGAGTGTGCACCGTTGGCTGAATTCGCAAGAATTTACTGTTTTGAAGTGGCCGGCGCAATCTCCAGACTTGAATCCGATTGAACACTTGTGGGCAACTTTAAAACGCCGACTAAACCAATATGAGAGACCTCCCAAAGGAATGTTAGAATTGTAAGAGCGTGTTGAGGATTGTTGGGCTTTAATTACTCCCAATGAGTGTAAGAATAGGAGCATGCCTAAGCGCATTGCAGCTGTTATAGCTGCTAAGGGTAGATGGACAAATTTGTAACTTTGTTCCAGCTTGTGTGAGCAAAACTGAGTTTTGGATTGAACTTCACTTTACTTTTTGTTTATACATGCATACTTGTGTGTAATAGGCCTCAATTCCCATGGAAGTATGACTGATTGCAATGGTAATCCTATGCAATTTATGGTTTCATTTTTGGTGCATCCAATTTCCTTACATTGTTTGTTGAATTTCAATATGTTGTGTTTACAGTACTCAATTTTGGCAGTCACTGTACATGCTGCAGGAGCTTTAGAGTCTAGATTTATTACTTAGGGTGCATTGAAATGAAGGGTCTCAGGTTTATCATGAGTAAGGTCAGAAAGCTACCACATTCTTTTAGTAATTCATACCCAATGCAATGGAAGATTCAGCAATTCAACCAAGCAACAAGAAAATGTATAGTCTGTTGTCTGCTTTGTTGCCACATTTATCTAGGGCCAATGGGCTCAAACTCATGTCGGAATAGCTGGACGTTGGTTTTTTATTTTATTACTTTTTAATTTTTAAATTGTTTTATCACATTTATTGTATATCTGAGACCTATGGCGGTAACCCGGGTTACCGAATTTATAAAGTGTGTGAATGCAATTAATTAATTAATTTTCCGGCGGGCAAGTTACTGAATTTAAAAAGTGCATGAATGCTATTAAAATAATAGTAATAAATTTCTTGGAGGGTGCCCAAACTAGGACCAACATTTGGTTTGCACTTTGTGAATCTCAACATAGTGCAGTCTCAACAACATGGACGTGGGATGGGGTTCATCATTGTGTCTTTTGGGGTTTGTGTGTGTGTGTGTTTGCTCTTGTGTTTACTGGTTATGTCGCAGTGGTCAAAGTTTGCCCTCTTCCAGTACGGCGGAGTCTCAAAAACCAAAGTCTCAAAAATTGTTGTTGTTATGAGGGCGAATAGAGCTTGACGAGCCCGACAATCCAAGCCCCTTTTCTTCTAATTTGGACCAATTTTGAGGGAGCTATCATAATCCGCGCACACCCGGGTTACCGCCATAGGTCTCATCTATACTTTCTGTTATATTGGCAGGTTCATATTTGTCTGGCAGCAACCTTTTGACCTGAGAGCTTTTTATTATCCTCATCCAGTGATCAACAAGGGTTGGCTATACATGTATTATTATATTGTTCAAGATGTGCATGAGGCTGAAACTTCAGCCAACTCTTAAATACTAAGTGCTCCTTCCTGATCTCTCTAGGATTTGGTAGTGTTTTTTTTGGGCATAATGCATTAGGGACTAGTATACCTCCACTAACACCTCCACCATGTATTCAAATTGAAATAGGATCATCAGTTCCCCGGGGTGGCAACTAGTGCAAATAATTTGTAACAGATAATCCATCCATATTGTCCTTGTACATTCATACCAAAGAACAATTTTACAGAACTTAGAATGGAGTGATGTAGTGCACATTGAGACCGTCCATAATACGCAATAATTTTTTGATTTGAACATGTCTATGTATTATAATACATCAATAATTTGAAAATAATGTGGACTTTCTCTTGGACAGGGGGGCTCGTCCATAATCTGGTCTCCATCAGACCTAATTATAATTTAGATAATCTACAAAAATTTGAAGATAATATAGATTACTTTGGGTTGTAAGCCCTAACCCTAACGCTCTTCCCGACTCCTCTCGGTGGCTTCTCTCCCGCTTCTCTTCTGAAACTCTTCAACCCGTTTGTAGAGCGCCCGTTTGTGCACACAACATTACGAGCCTCACCTTTGTGTTTGGGGTTTAGGGGTTCAGGGTGGCTTGTTGTCCTCCTCTTCTCCAATCTTGTGTAGAGTTGTTTAGCCAGGCTGCGAATTCTGATGCGGAAACCTTGAAGAGCAGGCCTGAAACGATCGAGAGAGATTAGTGATCATCGAGTGCCGTGATTGTTCCGATTGTCAGTGCTTATAAGAGTGCATAATAGTGTTGCATCCCCTTCTCCCCCTTCTATGCTTGCTCCCAAGGTTAAAAATTAATTAGGTGCAAGAGGGCCAGTCAGTTTCTGATTCCGGGCTTCGCACGAATTAAGCATAGCGCAGGAAAAGAGTACCTATATTGCGTTGCTTGTTGTCCTCCCGTTTTCCAATCTTGTGTAGACTTGAATCTGTTTCAAACACTGCATGCTGATTGCACAGTTAGGTGCAGAAAGGCCAGTTGATTTCTCATCGCGAATTCTTGATGAAAATAAGCATAGCTCAGGATCAGAGTATATAGTGTTTGCTTTTTGTCTTCCTCTGCTTCTTCTTGTGTAGGTGTTTAGCCACATGTGCTAAATTGCACATCCCTTTTTCGGATTGATCCACGGTTCATGCTTGATCGCAACTCATGTTCACAATTTCATGTATAGGAAATCGTCTTTTGCAGCACTGAAGCAACAAGATTTCGTCCAGAAGTGGTCGGATTGCCAAGAGAATTATACAAATTTTGTAAATTATTGAAATAATGAATCCAGATTATTTGAAACATAATCTAGATTATATTTATGATTATGTGTACATAATCTATGCCTTTGTGAAATTTTTGGACGAGCCCCCTGTAATTATTTGTTTGAGTTGCCACCCCGGGATCAGTTCATCACATTTTTGAACATGAATGATGACAATAACTCATGGCTGGGACAAGGAATCCTACATCAGGAAAATAGCAACATCTATAGTACATTGATATGTGCAATTAGGTTGTCCCATCCTAATTTATTAACATTCCACACTATTTTTTTCAATACTTATTATCAAAGTGACAAAATACATGGATTGAATTTTTATTGTGGTTGCCATACGGATGAATAAAAAAATTACAAGTTTTGTGATTCAATTTTGACCCAAAGTAATTTGCATGGGTAAAGAGGCAAGCTATTCGCAACGGCAACCTTTTTATTTTGATTTTTGATTTTTATGAGACAAAAGGCCGACAGGCTAGCGCCAAAGCATAGGAGGCAGTTAATCACCTGACAAATTTCTGTCAAGTAGAGAGGAAAGTTCACAACCAGGAATTAAACCACCAACCTCTTCCTTAAGATTTGGATATCTCTCCACCATCATCCAGTAGTTTAGGGTCGTCTTGGACCATCAACCTGATTGCCCATAATATCAGTGTAGCTTAATATTCTTATTATGTATCTTATTACCTGCCTGCAATTATGCGTGACCTGGAAAGGCTTGGGAGGTGGAGATGACTCAGATGAGAGAATTCATAAAGAGGCATAATTTCATGAATGGGGCGGCAGAAAGTAATACCCTGTTATAAAGGCAAGAGACAACACCACGTCACTCGAGTATCGTACAAGATCTGCCAAACCATCATGACTCATTAATTCTAAGACTCCCAAAGCCAAGACTCAACTTTTAAGACTCGAGGACAAGTTTCATAAAGCAACTCACTTTGTTCACACAAAATTTATTGTATGTCATACTTTGACATTGAAAATAGTTGCTCAAGGCCATGGAGGCAGTGTTCAAGATTGAAGTCTTCAATGCCCTTCAAACGCGATTTGGCCCTTTAAAATATACCTCTCTCAAAACAACCCTTCAAAATGCAACCCCAAATTGAAAATGATGATGTCATTTGAAGTCCTCAATATAATCTGCCTACCACAAGAACCAACAAGCGTAAGGCATTGTCACTACAAGAAGTGGAGTTAGATGGTTGATTCTTAATTCTTCACATTGTAATGAAAACATGTACCATATAAATCATGCACAAGTTTAATATGAGTTTTGTATTTCATTTCTATATTCTTAGATTGACGCCTTGGATTTGAACCAGCCCTTCAACTGAAAGGCTGAAATTTGAGAGCCCTTCAAAATGAAATTCAAATGCGGGCTTCAATCTTGAACACTGCATGGAGGATAAACCATATCTACATATTGTTAGCACTTGAGAACCATCCAAGAAGATATCAATCATTATATGACCAAAAAGAAAAAGTTTCCTCGTGTGATTCCATTGACCTATATTACACTGCTGGGAATGCTACAACGTACTTGTGGATAGTATGAATCAAAAGCTCCACTTCCACTTCATTGCTGGTCTAATGGAAAGATTTCTTACCCCCTATGACAAGTAATTCTTTAAGGCTCTCAAATTAGTTTTGAAGAAATTACGAACCGCAACTGTGACAAGTGATGTGAGGTTCACTGACAGAGTTTCATCTAATTGTATCCTTCCAGGATTGCCAGCTTACAAATGAATGTGTCTGTGTGTGAGTGAGAATTTTGGGTCTATTTCTTCCGGAAAGAGGGAATTATTGCATAGAAGCATACCTCTCAATCATTCAACATAAAAGCCCTGAAAGAGCATGCAGCCGGGGGTTATTATTTTCAGAAATTTTGAAACCGGAATTAGCTCCCCCTTCCCCCCTTCCCAAGTTGTTGAAGTCCAAGTCATTTCAGGTGAATTGGCCACAAACTTATATTAGGGGGTCAAGTTTTTATGTTTGATGAATCAGAGGTACGCTCCTATGCGATAATTCCCTCCCTCCATTTCTTCTTGCGAAGCTCATGAAGCGGGTAGAAAAAATGCTTTTATTCTGTCATGTTTGTGTGTTTCTTCTTTGATTCTGAGATAATATTGTTGTGCATGAGCTCTTTGAAAATTCCTGGGAGGATTCTGTCAAAAGTGGGCCATGTGAGCATTCATTGGTTAGCCCCTTTATATAGCATAACTTGCTCTGCTGAGTATATAAATATGTGACAAGCTCAGCACTCAAAAAATGTGTAAAAGTGCGTAAGTATGTTGTGGCTAAAAATCTATAAGCCATCATAAATCTTCTATCTATGCATATTGGATTGCTGACCTGGACCTGGAATAAAAAAAAAATCACAAAAAATTCAGCAGTCTCCTTAAAAATTTCTTCTGATGAAATGTCATGGTGAAGGTTCTACTTCTTCAGAAAATTATACAGTAGGGTATTCAAATCCATAGAGACTGTCAACACAGCAATCAAAATGGCAAGGTGCATGATCAGGATTACGTGTCCCATGTTTCTTCTCAGAGGTTTTGTTTACAAGGATAAAAAATTATATGCCCATATTCTCTTGCGTCATTGATTGTACTCATTAATTTGTGAGAAACCTTCTTGAAATTCTTTGGTTGCATGCAATGGCCATCATGGCCTTTACATTTATTCCTCTTTCAGTTCCTCTCCCCTGCCCCGAGTCATGACACTGCTGTCCGTATTTTGAGGTTATTTATGTAAACAAACCATATATCCGCAGCAGCACTCTCATTAGCAAAGGGAGAGGAGAACATGAAAATTTCCTTATCATCCTGCAGGAACATACATCATTCGCACTCGTGAGGTGGACCTGTTTTGGAGGAGTGGACTTCAGCTCTGACAGCAAGCAAGAAGAATTGACAGCATGCTGATGAAAAATTTGAGATACTTCTCGCATGGTAAGGATATTGTCACTTTATTTCAGGGCCCTTTAAAAGTTGAAAACTTCCCATGTACTGTCATCCTTGAGTGGGCCATCCATGACTAAATACATCAACTTGCCCACATTATCCACTTCGCATGGAAACCAGTCCCACACAGATTAGTTTCAAATTGACATCCAAATTTATACACATCCAATTAAAATTTGGTAAATTAATCCAAACTTCGTGATTTTAAGGGATGTTTCTGACTATTTCACTCATGGAATAATATTTAAAATATTTTATTTTTATGTTTGGAATTGCAAATCAGTGGCGCATAGCCAGATTAAAAATCACTGATCTCACATGAGCACTGACCCTTGATATATATGTTGTGCATGGCACATGCATTGCTTGTTGATATGAAATTGTACCTGACAATCGGAAAACCTCATGCTGCAAGCTAAGTTCGTTCAATGGGTGGAGTTTTCTTTTTGTTGAGACAAGAGGCAAAAAAGCCAACGCAAAATGAATTAAGAACCAAGGGTTAGCCCACATACATGTGAATTAAGATCTTGTATGTGAAATAAGTCCCAAGGGTTATATGTGGCATATTATACACTACTAGATGACCATGCTTACAAGACCTTCACACAACTATGGAGGAATTAGAGCAACCCAAAATGCTTAAGGCTGCATGAGAGGCCTATAGGTGTAGTATATGAACTTACTCATGTCATGAGTAAGCAAAAAGAACTTGTCCGTAAAATATTGATGAGCAAGAAAAAGAGGAGTTCTAGATACACATCCATTGACTGGCTAGAAGGTGACCTAAAACTAATTTACTGCAAAATTGGCAACTTTGGTATCATAATTTACAATGAGTGAGCAAAAAACAAACTATGAGCAGTAGTAGCCTATATACTACAGTAGTTGGGAAGAAAAAAATGCCCTCCTGCTCTGAACTTGAGACTAAGAGCTGCCAAGTAAAAACGGGTCATTGTATCTAATATGCTAGGTGATTCAATAATTGATGTACATTATGTTGTTTGCAAGGAAGTCTATCTCCATTTGGATCAAGAATATTGGTTAAACTTACTCAATTGATCCACGGTCCTCAGATTTGACCAAATCATAGAAGATATTGATTTTCTATGCAAGAACCTCCATGAGCTCCTTCGTGCAGCCTGTGAACTTCGCCATGATCACAGGAGTGAAGGTATCCACTGAGTTTTGTGTTGGGCTGAACCGGAAGGGCCACACCACTCTTGTCTTCCCAAGACCTTCTCTGAATGCCATCATGTGAATTAAGAACCAACATATCACCTACCCTATAAAATATTTACATAAAGTGCCCTTTTGTTTGTGTCTGGTGTCCCTAATTGACTGGAAACTGGGAGACATTCTCATCTGTGCACCACCGCGTCCATGAGGTGATTCCTTCGCACCTTTTGTGCTCGTTGGTCCTGCCTCTCCTAGTGCACATCGCCACCACCCTGAGATCGCTCTTCCGCCTGTGGGTGCACCAAACAGTGGGATTCGGTATGCGCAAGCTTGTTGTGGCAGTGGCGAGTAATTCGAGATTGATCAGCCGAAGTGCAGGTGGTTTTATGACAAGCAGCTTCTCGTCCGGAGGCGGAGGGGAATTCGGAGACAGAAGCACCAATTGGCACGGCAGCATCGACCTGATCATCGCAGCGCCCGTGGAGAAAGTGTGGGCCATCGGCTCCGACTGGCTCCAGTTCCCCCGTCGCTGCGCGGTGGAGTGCACGGAGGGCCAGAGTGGTGTCCCAGGGTGCGTCCGCAAGGTGCGACCCCACGATTCCTCTGGAAAGTACTGGGCTGCTGAGAAGCTCGTCTACATTGACCACCACCGCCGTATCATGGCCTACGACCTCGTCGGTGGCAACATCGGCATCGAGCCGGGCTACCAAGCCGTCTTCCAAGTAATATTGTCAGACACATGTCTCTTCAATATCGCATGTTACAGAGATGAGAGTTGATTACCAGGTGACTGATATAAGTTAGCGTAATGGAATTCGAAGTGCCGTCGGTGTGAGATTCTTCAGGTTTGTGTGTGTTTGGTGTTTGTTAACTGAGGGGAAGGGCTATGACCATTTTAGGAACTGTGCCACTCTAAAATCATATCGTTGACCAGACACGGGGGATTCTTATGGTCAAACTCAGTCGCTCTCCGATCATTGAATGCATGTGTCAGAAGGTGATCAGCTGCAGGCAGCTCAAAACTTATACGGAGATTCATGTCACTCCGGGATTGTATGTTGAAGGTTATTCTTGGTCAGATCAGCTAAGAGTATTATTAATTGGGTGATAGAGTACTTGAACCAAGACAGATCAATAGCCGGACCCGCATTTTGGATACATGACAATTACGTTTCGAAGTGCCGTGTGAAAATTTTCAAGTGTATGTACGTTTGGTTTGGTTTGGTGTGTGAGATTTAGGGCACTCCAGGATTGCATGTTGGAAAGGTTATTCTTGGTCAGATCAGCTGAGAGTTACATTAGTTGGGTGATGATTTTTAGAGTACTTGAACCTACAAGAGAGGTTACTAGGTTACGAGACTCGCATTTCGGAAATGCTACAAAAAGCCTTGTGAGAGTACGAGGTGACTGAAACCAGTCAGTGCATTGGAATTCGAAGTGCCGGGTGAGATTCTTCAAGTGTGTGTGTGTTAACTGAAGACTGAGTGACCATTTTAGGAACTGTGAAAATTATGTGGGAAGATTCAAGAATATTTTAGTGTGTTATTCGAAAAGTATAGTTTTCTGAGGGCGGTAGTTCATATGAGATACTTGAGCGTAGAGTGGTTACAGTCGAAATATAAGTCGGAGATGTTATCATCAATACTCAACACAGTGATTACAGTTGTGCCAGGTTGATCAGTGTAGGAATTAAGAAAAATGTCGAGGAAGATTCCAGAATAAGTATTACTTTTGTTTGAGGAGTAATGGTAGATTCTGAGGGCGGTACACTATACATGATATTTAGTGTCACCAATTCTAATTGTCGTGCTCAATACTAATTGTAAACCGCAGTCCAGTGTCACCAACACTAAATATTAACGCAACATTATTTGTCATTCCTTGTAATTTTTTTGGGGGATTACAGCTTTACAGGTTTGCAATTACTGTCACTCACCAAGTGATTTTTCATCCGATTTCAGTCATCCATGACAATATTTCATCACTAAGTTGCTGACAAGAGAAGGTAGAGTTTTGGCCAATGGATGAACTCATCCGTCATCCATGACAGTATTTATTCACTTATTCATAAGAAGTGTCATCCGCAAAGTTACCATAGTGACATTAAATACCATATGACACTAAATATCATATTTAGTGTAGTTGATATTACAAGATTCTTGAGCTAGGAGTGGTTACACCCGAAACCAAAAGTTGGAATTGGTAGATAGTATTATCATTGATACTTGATATATTGGTCTATTGTAACTCATCAGGTCCACTGAAGGGTTGGGATCAACGTTTCCAGAGAGTAGTTTCTAAGCTGAGGAGTTTAGCTGACATGTGAGATGTAACTTGCCAATTTTTGACTGGGACCATCACACAATTCCGTCTAAAATATTTTGGTAGTCCTTTGTGTTATTGAAGTTGGAATTGATAAACTTTCATTTTGATATGTAAAAATAGGCAATCAGAGAAGGTCCTGGGAAGACAAGAGTGGTGTGGCCCTTCCGGTTCAGCCCAACACAAAACTCAGTGGATTCCTTCACTCCTATGATCATGGCGAAGTTCACAAGCTATGTGAAGGAGTTGGAGGCTCTTGCACAAAAGTGAGCAACAAAACCAAAATCTTCTATGATTTGGTCAAATTTGAGGACCGTGGATCAATTGAGTAAGTTTGACCAATTTTCCTAATCCAAATGGAGATAGACTTCCTCGCAAACAACATAATGTACATCAATTACCGAATCACCTAGCACATTATATACAGTGACCGGTTTTTACTTGGCTGCTCTTACAGTCAAGTTCAAAGTAGGGGGGCATTTTTATCTACACAACTAGTATATATTAAGCTATTATTGCTCATAGTTCATTTTTTGCTTACTCATTGTAAGTTATGATACCAGAGTTACGAATATTGCAGTAAATTAGTTTAGGTCGCCTTCTAACCAATCAATGGATGTGTATCTAGAGCTCCTCTTTTTCTTGCTCATCATAATTTTATGAGCAAGTTCTTTTAACTTCCTCATTGACATGAGCAAGTTCATATACTACACCTATGGGCCTCTCATGAAGCCTTAAGTGTTTTGGGTTGCTCTAATTCCTCCATAGCTGTGTGAAGATCTTGTAAGCATGGTCATCTAGTAGTGTATAATATGCCACACATAACCCTTAGTTCTTAATGTACATGTAGGTCCACATATAACCCACTAACCCTAAATGTTTTGGTATCAATTCTTGGAGCAACATTTGACCGCATACCACCCAATTATAGGCATCTAATCAAGAGATTTAACAGAACGAGACATGTCTACCTTTGTCCACTTGTTTTCTGTACAATTTGGATGGTGAGAGGTTATCACATACATTAAGCGTACCTCCCATTCATCCAACATAAATGCCCTGAAAGATTGTTGAGCCCAGAGGTTGCCTTTTTTGAGTTGATTTGACATCAACTTCAGTAATTACCCCAAAGTAGTCTAGTTCAAGTCATTTGAGATGAATCGACCACAAAGTTATAGCTGGTGAAGTTTCTATGTGGGATGGATAAGAGATATGCTCATATGTGATACATCCCTTTTGTTGTTATGATAATATGCTACTACTCATCCATAATTTTACTACAAATTCTGCACAAGGAATTTCTTGGTTGTAAACCTTTTGTGTTGAATAAGAAATCACTCCACTAAACATGGGAATTAGTGCTCCACATTATTCATCATCAACCCACATTAATTGTCTTGCAATCATTGATTGGCAATTAGAGACTAGAGTTGGACTTGTCACGTGACACTTGATTCTACATGACATGTGACGAGGACCACTCCAATGAACATGGCACACCAATTTCAATGCTAAACTCAATAAGATTTTTAGTGTAGTGAACATGAGACTCAAGGGGTGTGTACACACAACAAAACTATTATTTGGTGGTTGATGATTGTAGTTTACTTTTTTTGGAACTCTATTTTTGTGGGTTGAGGGCAAAGGCGTATTGATGACCACCACAACCACAACTATGCTTGCTCAACTATGATACAAGGTGTAATTGGGAGTAGTCAACAAGGGGTGTGGTTTTACTTTCTTTGGCTCTATTTTCTTTGTAGGTTTTATGTAAAATTGGAAGAGAACTTCAAAACCAAAGCATGGGAGAAGATTTATAGGGGGTAATAACATCTTAAACAACCTTTCCACTAGAATCCATAAAAGTGCTTGTCTGCACTCTACAAGTCACACCAATTGGAGAGACGATCATTGAGGATAAATCCACTCCACCTATTGGGGTGGTAAACAAAAACAGAATAGCAGGTGTGGTTGAAAGTGAGTCTGAACCACAACTCCCAATTGGAACCGTTGTCTGTAAATGCACCTTGAATCAGAACCTACGACTATTACAAAGTTGGTCTTAGACTCATCAGAATTGAAGAATTGCTTCACTGAGAAAGTCTCCCAGTTTCCAGTCAATTAGGGACACCAGACACAAACGAAAGGGTTCTTAATGTAAATATTTTTTATAGGGTAGGTGGTACCTCCCAGTTGATACAAACGTTTGCCAAGAAACTCTTTGCAAGTAGCCACACTACCTTAGTTAAAAGCTTACTTTGTGCTTCAGATATGAAGCACATATTTACACAAAATTTACCTCCACCTTCACACCTATACAAACCCTAAACTGCCAAAATCACATTAAAAAGGTTTGTTGATGTCAAACTTCACTGATGAGCTGGGCAGCTTCTCCTTGATTGCAATTGCTTGTGTTTCTGTAGTGGTCATGTCGAGCGATTTTGCGGACGTGCCTATTCCTGATCGGATATGGGGAGGCACATTATCATCCGTAATTGGTTACCACACCACGGCATGACCACTACGTCCTGTAACAAACACATATCGCCCTGCCATCCATTCCAATAGGTTAAAAGCGCCTTCTACAACCTGTGTCAAGGCTCCTCACATCCATTATCCAAGGTATTATGGTGTTATTCGGTTACTTCTCTTGATCGGACACTAATATTTGAACGGTGTGTGGTATGGTGAGGATCAAAGAACAACACCATAAAGAGACATGTTCAAAAGAGCTTGGGCGAAGTTTCCAAATTTCATGAACTACCCCACACTCAACAGTGAACACAATTGGGAGGACCTACGTATTCGATAAAGGAATCAACAAACATGCACCTCCAACAACCATAACCAAATCATAACCATAAGGGAGGTCCGATTTTCAATTCGATTTTTGCTGATGCTTTCATCATAGACTTGCTCATGCAACACAAGTTTTCGTTGTGTAAATCTAATCGTAGAAGTTGAAGAACATGAAAAATGAACCCAATAACACCCACATACCTTAGTTCTGAATTAAGCGTTCACGACAGCACCGCCGTTGGGGTGAAGCACCTGGCCGGTGAAGTACGATGCGTCCTCGGAGGCTAGAAAAACATATGCCGTTCCGCACTCAAACGGTTGCCCAACTCTCTTCATGGGGACCATTTCCGTGCCCCACTTGCCACCTTCAGTCACCTCGGCCGGGAACGAGGAGGGAATGAGAGGCGTCCATATGGGCCCGGGGGCCACACCGTTTACACGAATGCCTCGCTTCACAAGTTGCAGGGCAAGGCCTCGGGTGAACGCGAGGATTGCGCCCTTCGTCGATGAGTAGTCGAGCAGCATGGGTGCTCCTTGGTATGCAGTGATGGAGGTTGTGTTAATGATCGAACTGCCCTCCTACAGCACAAATTCCAAACCAAAAAAACCATCATTTTTAGTCTAGGGACTCGCCAAATTGACCACCGAACTGAGTGAAGCGCCATTCCATTGAATGGTATAAAGAGCTGAATCCATAAAAGCAAGAATATTACACAAGCCCGGGTTAAGTCCCGGTAAAGTAAACTAGTAGACAGCCCTTCTTCGGTCACTTTTCTTATCAGGACGCCTATATTTGAGTGGTATATGGTTAGGTGTGAATAAAAGAACGGATACCAAAAAGGCATCATGTGATTTAACTGCGTGCTCAAAGATGATAAGATAACTACACTAAATATGATGTTTAATAGTCTCACTTACTGTTTGGAGTTCCACATTCCTACATAATTTTACTATTAATGTAATTTTTTTACCAAATAGAGCTGTAAATGCTCTATAATGTCCAAACAACCAATTTGACCTTTGTTGGTAAAAAATGAGGTGTACAATAAACAATTATAGTGTTGCATGATTCCAAATAGTAAGTGACACTAAATATGATATTTACTGTAGTATGCTAGATTTAATAATCAACATAATATGGAGAAGGAAGGGGACCTATATGTCCATTTCATGGGCATGAGAATGTTCACTGTGGTAAATCAATAAGTTATTCATACAAGCTTAGACAATTATGAGGAAAGCGGCTTTGGCCTTGGTTTGGATTTGGTAACCATCTTGCACTAATCGCGTGTTTCAAATCCTAGGAGAAGCAAGCGAGTTGGAAACAGTAACCATTAAGACTCTTCTACCTTAAGGGGCTGCAAACATTCACCCTTTTGGGTGGTATGACTGCTTAAAGATGATATAGTTCAATAGAATGTTTAAATTGGTGAAGATTCATGGACATCTGCTGCAGGAATATTTCAATGAGATTTTGAAATACCATTTTGTCCTTTGATATTCGGATGTTTGACAAAGTCAGGTGATGTGATGAATTCACCTTCATGTATTTCACAGCATGTCGAGTCAGATAAAACATGGAGAAGATATTGCTGCGAAACGTTTGCTCCAGCTGTTCCGGCTTAATGTCCTCGATGCTTTCTGCATAAAACTGCTCTGAAGCATTGTTGACAAGGATGTCGATTCGGCCATACTGCTTCACAACCGCATCAACAATTTTCTTGCAATTCTCATCGTACCCCAAGTCCACTGAGATGGCCATGGCCTTGCATTTTCCCTTGGAAATCCGCTCAACTTCCTTCTTTGTGACTTCTGCGTCCTGGTCCTCAGGCCCCCCTTTGTACACAAATGCGACCTGAGCACCTTCAGCCGCAAAGAGACAGCAAACCGACCGGCCTATGCCCGAGTCGCCACCTGTCACGAGTGCCACCCTCCCTTCCAACTTTCCTGCATTTTTTATTTTTTTTTCAGCGATAAGCTTAAGGTAAGGTAGATGGGTCTTAAACAGTTACTTTTTTCCAACTAGCCCACTTCTCCAAGGATATGAAACATACAATTAGTGCAAGATGATTAGCAGATCCAAACCGTGCCCATAGTCATTTGCCACATAATTCATATGAATGTCTTGATTCATTATTGAAGTGAAGATTCTCATGCTCATTAAGTGGTCATATAGGTCCCACTAATTATGTTGACTATTGAGCCTGGATTGGTTATCATATTTTGAGCATGTAGTCCAATCTCTTACTAAACACATGATACCTTTTTGGTATCCACTCTTAGAACCATACCTAACTACATACCACTCTTTTGATACAGAGTGCAAGATGATTGCCAATTCCAAATCAAGGCTGGAGCCAATTGCCAGAGCTCATATGAAAATCTGATTCATTGTCAAATGGAAGATTCTAGAGTTCATTAAATGGTCATTTAGGTCTCCCCCTTCGAATTATGTTGACTATTGAGCCTAGAAGCGGCAACAAATTTTGAGCATGTAGTCCAATATGTGATCACTTAAAAGAGAATCTGAGGATCTCCATTCTGATTTCTTACAACTTTGCGTCTGAACTCTGATTTTGAGACGATTGAAATGACAATCTTTGCAATCTGCAATGGCCAATTGGATGACACAACTTCCAAGCCGATTCAATTGCGATAAAATTTATGTGGAGTTGGAAGCTGCGCCCACAAAAGCGCCGCATGCCCTATGTGGGCCTTATATCTGTGGTTGTGACACTGCTTAATTGGACACCTATATTTGAGTGGTAAGTGGCAAGGTTTATAATTAGCAATGGAGACCAACAAAAATGACATGTCATGATGAGATTGAACTATGTGCTCATAATAGGTTAACCATTCTAGGGTTCAACTGTGAACACCATTGGGAAGGCCTATGGGATCATTTAAAGAGAAAGAGAATATTCACATTGACCTCCTCTAACTATTGCATCACAACGAGCCCGAGTCTTAAACTTAAAATGACAATTTGTGTGATTCACAATTGCTAACTGGGTACCATAGCACACAATCTTCGATTCAATCCACAGCCAACATTGTCAATGCCAAAGATTTTGTGCGCTCCTAACCACCTCTCCTAAAGTGCAAGGAAAGATCGAGTTTCACAAACTGTTAACCTAACATTCAAGGCATTGGGAAAATACATGCAAACTTCACAACAGGAGGGCATTAGGAGGACATGAGGTGCTTTCAAAATATCCAACAAAACTACGTTTGGGGTATTTATTGTCAAGATATAAATTTATGACAGGGAAGTTTAGGAGTGCAAACCTGATGGCCGATATGTGTCTGAATAATATTGGGGAGCAGGTCCTTCCATGTCTGCCTCCACTCCCGGGTGCACTTTTTGCACCTGGGCTGGGATCTTGCTGGATGGGTCCTCTACCATGGAACTCATCTTTGCTAAAAAATTAAAACTTTTGAAGTTTCCACCAACTCACCAAACCCTGCAACAAGATTTGTTCAAGGGCTCAAAAAAAAATCCATCATCATTCATTGCTCAAGATCAAGACCGTGCCAATGCCAGAGCCATTAACGCCAATGTTTGTAAGTAAGAGCCATCATGGGTTCCCTTAATAATACATGAAAGAACTGGAACTGCAGACATTCTTTTTTAAATGCATCCACTCACTGCACAAAGCTCATCATCCAAAACTACAATGTTTCTCAAGATTTCATTAGAAGAATTGTTGCTCGGCGCTCAACATACTGTATTGATCTATCAATGCACAGGCTCAAACAACACAAAAAAAACCTTTCAAAATTTGATTGGGTATTAATATACTGGAAACAGCTGTCACACTTCAATGCACCAATCATCAACCCAAAGCAATATGCTCCACAACTTGGACAAAATGTCAACCCAATCTGTTTGCACACAAGTTGGATAATATACTTACAAGTTTACAGGTTCAAAGATGTCTCACTTGGATGCACCAAATTTGTCAAGCTAAATTTTGCACAGATCCTCCTCCTTGAAGAAAATCCTAGCCTAAAATGCTTCCTGAGAAAGCCTGAATCATGCAAGCTGCAGTTGTTTGTGATGTGCAGATGTTGCGCTTTTAAGTTGATGGGTCTTGGCATGCATTCTTCCGGACAACATGCAATGTAGAGGATTGCCTTCCCCTGTGGAGCATGCACTTGGACACGTGGCGGCGTCCTGGTAAGCTGCCACTTGGTGTGCCATTTGCTAGCCTCCTGTCCAATTTAGGGTGAGGCTTTGGTGGATGGATGAATGGTCACATGAGATTGGATGGATGAGGCTTGCAGTTTGCTCTGAAAGAATTTGAGAAGGTGTGGTGTGTTGAAGGCCTTATGATCGCCTATAGAAGTAATTTAGTAAATACTTGGAGAGATAGACCCAAGATGGGTATCATTACCTAACCGCCATGCGGGTCCCCGTTTTGGGGTTTTCCCCAAGGCTTGTAGTTTGACACCAAGTTGGAGGATAAGAGGTCGATTCAACCACTTGGGTAGCATGCGTGGAGGAATGTTGTTAAGGTAGACGTGTGTTATTTGGACACTTTTCTTTGTGCACCCACGCCTCATAGGACATGCAATTAGGGCGAGATGATTTAGAGTAGAGAAACCTATTTATGATAAGTTAAGCAATTTCGCATAAGTGTAGCACAAGTGTGATATTGGAGTGATTTTTCACAGGTTAAGGAATTGATATCATAATGTTCAACAAAAAATCACAAGCTAATTCCAAATTTTGAAATTACCCTAAACCCTTAAAGGAAACTTGATTCTCTCCCAACCCATACTCACATCATAGGCCAACACATTTCCAATAACTGATAGACTAAAACTTGAGGACAATGTGGTTGAAACTCGGGGAGATCACTCCATTGTCAAGTTGAACACCACGTGCGAACAAAGTTTGCTACCCCTATATTACATGCCATAAATAATTTTAAATTTTATGATATTTTTTCTACATATACACAACCATTGATGGTATCTTTTGTATATTATTTTTGAAAATTTTAGTCATCTTCATTTTTGTAGCAATTTTTTTAGTTCAATTCTACGTCATTCTAGTTAGAAACGGTATGTTTTATTAAAAAAACAAATCATCAAATTTAGTCACCATTTTTTACTATGTAAAAGGCACCATTTATATGTACTCATGAAAAAAAATTGATAAAATTGTGACCCATTTTGGTGATGCTTTTGACGTTTTTTACATTTTTTACATGTAAAATGATCGCACATGGTTGTTCAACTTTACAATGGAGTGATCTCCCCGAGGGTTGAAAGCTATGAGCCATTGGTACCCTTTTCAAGGAACCGAGCTTCACCATAATGATTGAAGCTCAACCTATTACCATACTACCCAAATATGAAACATGTGGATGCCCTATTTTATTTTTGACTTTAATCAAACGGTGAGCTCCACTCCAAAATTTAGTTTTATAAATGCTTTGAAGTCTAGCACCTCCTCAATTCATATGTGGGATGATGGAAATGTTGTCCAAATCCATCTATGACTTCATCAAGAGTGGGATTGTTGGAAAATCCTCCTCATGCAACTTCGTGCTCCACCATCCAAAGATGCATCAATATCATTGTGCGTGTGGCCCACTAAAAAGAACGATACAAACACCTCCTTGAAATGCCTTTCGCAATCAATAAAGACCAATAGGCAGACACAAATTTGTTTTTATTGTCCTTGGCACAATTATTCTATTGGACCCGTATAGTGAAGGGGAACTTTTTGCAATCACATGCTCACTAGGGGTTCTGGAAATGAATCCAAGTGTGAGCCCAAAAGGGTGCCCACATTTAGTCTTAGACCCTTGAAACGTTAGTTGATGCACTTTGAAGTAGCATGTTACTTCACAAAAATATAAAAAGAGTGAAATGTTAGTCTTAGAAGTACCATGTTGTAAGAGGCTAGGATGTGAGTTGTTATTGTGTTTTTACCTTCGGAAGGATTTGAATGAATGAGGATAGGTAAGGAGAACTTGGATTGAGTAGTTAGTGAGTAGGCTAGTACAAATGGATGGAGACAACCAAAGTGACTCAAGAGGCAAGTGCATTCGAATTGGGATGAATGGAGGATCACATGGAGCGCACAAGTGGACCACCTCATCATGGCCACTTAATGGGGAAGGTCCAAGGAAGAATGCAAGGTGGAGGATAAGCAAATTCTCAAAGCACCAATCAAATCACGAGTTAAGCATCGTGGTTTGAATTAAGTGGTGAGCAACGATTTGGGAAAGTAAGGGGAGAAAGTTATGGCGGCGGAAAGCGAAGGAGGCTAAGTTTGGGTTGAAGCATCCCAAGTTTGGTAAAGTGTGGTAGGTAGAAAGCCAAGGCTAGTTAAATGTTCGAATTAGGATCCTTGTTGATCATTTGAGGGAGGAAGGCTTAGAAGATAGGATTGGCGCCTACTAAGTAGGAGGAAATCTCAAGGGCTTATCGTGAGCCTTGAGGGTGCTCACCCCCTCAAGCTTACTATATAATCCCTCATTCTTCCCTCACTCATCCTCTCTTTCCTTTGTGCTCCAAGGCACCCCACGAGTTATAAGTGTGGGTGTGGGAAGCCATATTGGAGCACATGTGTGTGCTTAGTTTTTAGTTTGAGAGCCAAGGCTTGTTAGCCTTGAAGAGGGCTTGACCTCTTGGTAGAATTAGTGTTGACGTGAAGGATTTTAAAGTTAATTCATGATTCCAATTTGTGGTACTTAAAGTTCATGTTTTGAATACACGTGGTTGCAAGTTCCATGTTTAAGAGTTGAGCACTTGATGTTGTGATGAGTGCAAAAATATACTTGTGTGGATTAGTTAGTCTTAGTGAAGTTAGGAAATTCTCTCTCCCCCTCTCCTCTCTAGGATTTTAGGATTTTAGGATTAGAGAAGAATTGTGTGATTAGAAAGGGGTTGTTAGTAGAATTAGGAAAATTAGGTAGAAAGATTAGTTAAGGGCTTGAATAATTAGTGAGGTAGTTGGGGATTACAACTACAAAGTTGTGGGTTCATGAAGGAGCTGGGTTTATGAAGGAGCTGGGTTTGTTTAGTTAGAAAGTAAAGAGCTGGGTTTATGAAGGACCTGGGCTTGTTAGTTAGAAGCTAAGGAGCTGGGTTCATGAAGGAGCTGGGTTTATTTAGTTAGAAAGTAAAGAGCTGGGTTTATGAAGGACCTGGGTTTATGAAGGAGCTGGGTTTATAAAGGAGCTGGGTTTGTTTAGTTAGAAGCTAAGGAGTTGGGTTCATGAAGGAGTTGGGTTTATGAAGGAGCTAGGTTTATGTAATTAGAAAGTAAAGAGATGGGTTCATGAAGGAGCTTAGTAGATAGCCTACTTAATTAGCTCATAGACAAGTAGTTAGTTACATTATGCTAGTTAGTGTTATGTGTGGCTTTCACAAGTAAATGTATTTGAGATTGACTATAGAGAATAGTGTTTTTTAACACTTGCATCCTCTCTTTAAAAATAAACCACGTGCACAAATTAATGGAGAATGTGGAGCACTCTTGCGATGGCAAGACAAAGGAAGCAAAGACCAAAGGTGCGAGGGAGAGATTGACATAAGTCACATAAGTATTTCTTAATACTTAAAGGCTTATGTACGGTATGGAGACACCAAGTGAGACCTCTTATAGTAGCGATACGGAATACACAAGTGATAGTTCAAGTGGTAGTATAGAGTCAACGGCACGGACTCCATTTAGGAGAGGGATATCCTTAAGGGCTTGTGTAGCTAAAGCGGCCGGATGGACGTTAGAAGCAAACAAAGACAAAATAGCACCCGAGCATAAGGAGGTTAAAATAACATAGTTAACTTGTGCATTCTCCACATACGTATTGAAATCGTACATTGAGTTGTTAAAAGTGAAATTCCAGTTAAATCCAAGACCACTTGAAGGGTGAACCTTGCACTATGGACTCATCCAAGTCCAAATCCAATACCGCGGAGGAATGTGAGCCCAAACCCACTACTCGGACTACGGACGCTTAAGGGTGGGGGGTTTGGCCTCACATAATTGGTGCGTCCGCCGGGAGCGAAGCGGAAGGTAGTTACAAGACTTGGAGGCGACTAGGAGACTTGGAGGCAACTAGGAAAAATTGGAGACACAAACTTGAGAGAAGGGAAGGAGCACCCGAAACTCGGTAAGTATTCTCTCTTTGGGTTACATTTGAATTCATTGTATTTCAACTATTCCTTGGAATGAATTGCATTGTCAATTACGCAAATTCATTTTTGAGGAAGGAGCGCGGCGAAGGTACGTCCTCAACTTTTTTGGGGATTTGCTAAGAACTTAAAAGGAACCTATAACCGAGTAGCTCATTAAAACATTAGAGGGTAAATTCACCTTAGGACATTGAACTTTGACACTCACCTCGGGGTGAGTCTCAAAGTTTTGGGAGTTGTCATTTCATGCTCTAGATTAAATTAATATTTCACAAAGTTTATGGTGTTGTTACATTGAGTCACGATTGAGGGGAGTGCTAACTCACAGGGGGATGCGATTGCTCAAGGTATGTTTATTTCTTCAAAGTGAACTCATTAACTAATTAAGGAATGCCTTTTGCACTCGTGATTGTTGTTATCCGTTGTAGAGGGTAATTCCCGAATTGTGGATGGTGTGAGAAGTTGAAGGGTGAAGCCTCGACTTTTAACATAATCTACTCGGAAGGTCACCCCCTCACAATCGGTATTGTGGTGAGTGTTAATTTGCGGGAAGGTGCGGAGGTGATGCTCCGACTTAACCAAAAAATTAACATGAATATGCCTATCCCCTATTGGGATTCTTTCACCTAAGTGGGCTTGCAGGTTCTTTTCCTCACCTCCTAAAAAAATTATAACCACACCAAGACAAGTGAAAATATTAAGAGGGGAATTGCTAGGATTATGTGTGGTCAAGTGAGGGTCGATCGATTCTTATGGAATGCAAGGTAGGACTCGCTCACAAAAACCAAGTTTGATAGTAGGACTAGAGAAATCTACTCGAAAGAGGCGGTCCTCTAAAATCAGTGATAGATTAGAACAAGATAATGTTAGAATAGAGAGTTGTTTGAACGTCGAACCTAGGACTAGGTCAATTCTAGACACCTTAGAACTTGGAGCTCAACTTGAAGAGGAGATCACTCCCTCCAAATTGAGTGGTGAAACTTCTTCGGAAAATTACACACTTAGAGAAGAATTCCCGGTAGAAGTTGATAGGGGATTGTTGAATAGTTCACCGGTCACCATGGCCGAGGAACGGGGGATGGATCCACCACCCATACCCCCAATTCCGCCCATACCTCCTATACCTCCAATAGACCCATTGGTTAGGCCAAGAGGCCTACCAATTGTGGTTCCACAAAATTTAGCGGCGATGGATATACCATCTCATCTCCCTAAATTTTATGGGACCAAGGATGAGGACCCCTCTCGGCACATGGAACGGTATATCGAACGGTTGGCTAGCTTCCTCATAACCGACCCGGGTTATTGGTTAGTGTGGTTTCCTACCACTCTAGAGGGGGAAGCCTATGAATGGTATCGGGATCATGCCGAGGGACATTTTAGGGGATGGGAACAATTACAAAGGGAGTTTCTTAACGAATTTAGGCCGGAAGTGGGTCAAAGTACCGCATTAAGGGCATTGTCGTCATTGAAGCAAGGAAGGGAGGAAGAAATTTCGGCTTACATTAGGAGGTTTGATTTAGTGTGCACTAGATTTGTGGGTACCATGCTCAACGACGACACGCTAAAGCAATTTTTCATTCAAGGGTTTTTTAAGTCCGGAACTATTAGGGGTGTTCTAGAAAGGAATCCCTTGACCTTGGCGGATGCCAAGCGTGCGGCTAGAGATATTGAAAACTTGGATAAAGATCACGAAAGGCTATGGAGAAGGGAGGATGAATTGATCCCACAATTCATCCCCATACGCCCTAGGGTGGTAGCGGTAGAACCCGCTAAGTATGAGAACCAAATTCCATATGCCATTGTGGACACCGGCCCCCGACCTTTAGCGGTTAGGGAACCGGCACCTCTTTTGGCACTACCGGCCCCTAGAACGGATCCACACTTGGAGGAGGTTGAGAGAAGACTAGGTGCTAGCCAACTAGGATTCCAAGAGGCTATGATAAAACAAATGCAAAGCCTCACGGATCAAATGTCATTAATGATCCGGAGTCAACAACCGGGGCCTCCACCCCCGGTTGAGTCGGGTAGGCATTCTTCCGGATTATGGTGTGTCCAATGTGGCCAACCGGGCCACACGCGTCAATTTTGTAGAAGTGGACAAAACCGTGACCAAAGAGGAAACGGTAACCCACCTCAACAAAATCAACGAGGTCAAGCGCCACCTCACTATGGAAATGGAAGCAATAGAGGACCACAACCTAGAGGGCAAGGTGGCCAAAATTTAGAGAAGAAGGAATTTCATCCCTTTTGTGGAAGGTGGCACGCTCAAGGACAATGTTGGTCCGAAGGTCAAGAGTTTAATTGTAGCAATTGTGGAGGAAGTCATCCCTCGGATACGTGTCGCCAACCGGACAAAATAATTAATGTCCCTTACCCGGTGGCTAATCCACAACAACAAGCAAGGGATAATATGCGAGGTGCTAGGCCACAAGGAGTACCGGCCAATGAACTTAGGCCACCTAACTTATATTATGACCATAGTAATGCTAGGCAAACTTTTCATCCACCGGCGGGCTTGCAAACTACAACCGGTTACATTCCAATACAAAATAGACAAGGAGTTCCACCTAATGGTAGTAACGGGAGACAAGCGCCTCCAACGGATCCGGGACCATCTAACTCCCAAGATGTTAGGTTCATGGATGGAGTGTTGGAGGCCACATGTGATGACATGCTTCCTCTCCCAACGAGAATTGGAGAGGAGCAAAGTCAATGGCCTCCTCACACCAATGCTATTACATATGAGTTAGTGAAGGGTAAGGGTGTGGTTGAAGAAGCACCTGCACTAGCGGTAACTACTAGGGCTAGGAGAGGGGATGCCCCGTTGGAGGTAGGAATAGGAGAGCAAGGAAATTACTCTTCGGATGAAGAGATTAATCTCTCCGAGTTGGATAGGGTAGCTAGAAGAGCTACTAAGGATGTGGAGAGGGAAAATATAATTTTACAAGATAGGGAGAGGACTAATGCGGTACATGACTTGGATAATAGCGATGTGGGTGAATGGGAAGGACCGGGGGTTCCCGTAGACAAATTCGACGTAGTGGGTAATTCTAAGGTGGAAAGATCTACCGGGTACGACTTGTGGGCGGACCTTAGTACACTCAAGGCGGATATTACTTTCGGCCAACTATTGGAAATTTCACCCACGGCAAGGAAAACATTAAAGGAGGGAATGCCGGTACACAAGAGGATGAGGAAGGTGAAAGCTAAAATAGCCGCTAGGATCCAATCACAAGGTGGAAGAGACGTGAAAGCTATAGAAATAGAAGTTGTTATAGTAGATAAGGTGGTTCCTAATGTGCTAGTCGACGGAGGGAGTAGTCTAAATATACTACCGGAGGATACTATGAAAAAATTGGGACTTGGACTCACGGGGCCTTCACCTTTGGTCATAAATATGGCAAATCAAAGTTCGACTACGCCTTTGGGGATGATCAAGGATTGTAGAATGACTACAGGAGGCGAGGAGTACTTGGTCACCTTCCATGTCATTAAAATGCACTCCAACAAGGACACCTTCCCCATTTTGCTAGGTAGGCCTTGGTTGCGGATGGCGAATGCTATGGTCAATTGGGGTGGACCTAAACCATCCATCACTTATGGTCCGGAGGGTAATAGGGTCATAGTGTCCATTGGTTCATTAGAAGGATGGATGAAGAAGGAGATGTATTTGCCATTGGAGAAGGAAATTGATGACTTAAACGAGAATGAGATTGGCAAGGCATTGGTGGGAGTCGTCCATCCCGAAGGTCAAAGGGTTGTTATAGATTCGGGCTCGGGAAGTCTAGGTCCTAATTTTTACAATTATGGGGATAATGGGGATTATGCCCAATGGCTAAGGGAGTACCCCGAGTCCGAGGTTGATGTAATGGTTACATTTCACCAAGTAGGCTTAGGGAGTGAATTTCCTAGTGTTAGTTTAGGAGAGGGCTCATTGTTGGAGCCATGTGAGGTGCTCACCGAGGAAGAGTGGGTTAGCGGTGGGTTAACACCTTGGGTAGATGACGTGGAAGAGGGTGAGGTTAGTTTAATTCATGTAGATGGGACTCAAGAGGAGGATGTGATTATTGAGTCATCGAAATTGGAGGAGCCTTTACATTTCAAGACCACGTCTACGGGGATAGTTGTAGGTCAAGATGTGAAAGATTACCCCAATGTGCCTTCCGATTGGTATCGGAACAAAGAGGAACAAGCACATGTGTCGGAAGCGGATTGGCGGTACGTGGATGTGAAATTAAAGAATGAAAAAACCCGACAAATGAAGATGGGTTCCAAATTGGGGGAGAAAGAGGTTAGGGAGTATAGCAATTTGGTGGATGAGTTTAGTGATACTTTTGCATGGTCCTACGATGAGCTTAAGGGAATTCCTAGGGAAATGGTAGAGCACCGGATTCCTTTAATTCCGGGGGCGAGGCCAATTAGACAAAAGGAGAGGAGGATGAATCCTCAATTGCAATTGTTGGTGAAAGCGGAATTGGAAAGGTTATTGAAGGCCGGGTTTATCAAGCCGGTGGAAATCACGGATTGGGTTTCTCCTATGGTCTTAGTAAAGAAAAAAAATGGGAAATTAAGGGTTTGTGTCGACTATAGGAAATTGAATTCGTGCACACAAAAGGATCACTTCCCCTTACCTTTTATCACCTTGTTGCTTGAGGAGGTTGGAGGTCATTCGCGATATACCTTTATGGATGGGTATGCGGGTTATAATCAAATTTCCATAGCCCTCCAAGATATCCATAAAACGGCTTTTACTACACCTTGGGGTACTTTTGTGTGGGTAGTGATGCCATTTGGGTTATGTAATGCCCCGGCTACTTTCCAACGATTAGTAATGTATATCTTCACCGACTTGTTGTTCAAATCCATGACCGTCTTTGTGGACGATTTTAGCACACAAAGTAATGTGGACGATCACCTACATTGTGTTAGGGAGGCATTGGTTAGGTGTAGGAAGATGAGGTTAGCATTGAACCCGGATAAGACATTTTTGGGAGTGAATAAGGGAGTGTTGTTGGGTTATGTTGTTAGTGAGAAAGGTAGAGAACCCGATCCGGATAAGATTGCGGCCATAAGCGACTTGGCAACTCCAACCAATTCCAAGGGGATCTCTAAGTTGTTAGGACATGTGGGATGGTACCGGGAACTTATTCCTAATTTTTCAAAGATAGCGGTGCCCATTACCCATTTGCTCAAAAAGGATGTCAAATTCGAGTGGACGGATGCTTGTCAAAAAGCCTTTGAGGAATTGCGGGATAGGTTGAGCACCTATCCGGTGTTGATACCACCCAATTGGGGTAAACCTTTTCACGTCTATTGTGATGCTAGTAATGTGGCAATAGGGAGTGCGCTTTGTCAAGCAACGGGAGAAAAAGAGAAGGATCAACCTATAGCTTATGCGAGTAAGCAATTGACCCCCGCCGAAAGAAACTACTCTACAACGGAGAGGGAGTGCCTAGCCATGGTGTTTTCCGTTAAAAAGTTTAGGCATTACCTCATGTGCAACCCGGTTGTATTTTTTGTTGACCACATGGCTATCAAGTATCTAGTTAACAAGGCGGAGTTAAGTGGTAGGTTAGCTAGGTGGGTTTTGTTATTAGAAGAATTCGACTACACGGTGGAATATAAACCGGGTCGTATGCATTTACAAGCGGACCACTTGTCTAGGTTGTCGGAGGAGATAGGAAAAAATCCGGTAAATGATATGTTAGTAGATGATAGCCTCTTTGTGGTCACTTCTACACCGGAGTGGTATGCGGGCATAGTGGAATTTCTAACAACCCACAAGTCGCCCAAAGAGTGGACAAAAGAAGAGAGAAGGAAGGTGAGGGTAAATAGTAGGCAATTTGTTGTAGTGGGCCATAGGTTGTTTAGAAGGGGGTCCGATGGTATTTTACGACGATGCGTGTCAAAAACGGAGGTTGAAGCGATTTTAATCGCTTGCCACGATAGCGCTTGCGGCGGTCACTTCTCGGGTCAACTCACCGGGCAAAAAATACTTAGAGCGGGCTACTTTTGGCCTACACTATTTAAGGACGCCCATGACTATGTAAGGAAATGCGACGCTTGCCAACGGTATGCCCGAAACGACCTTAGAATGGAGATGCCTTTACATGTATCATTACCCTTAATTCCTTTCGAAAAATGGGGCATCGACTATGTGGGTGAGGTCCATCCCCAATCTTCAAAAGGAATGAAATATATTGTGGTGGCAACCGAGTACCTCACCAAGTGGGCGGAAGCCAAAGCGGTGAAGACCGACACGGCGGAACACGCGGCAACATTTATGTACGAAAACATAATTTCGCGGTTCGGGGTGCCGAAGATCCTAGTAAGCGATAGGGGTACTCACTTTTTGAATGACTTGATTCGAGAGATGACAGAGAAATTTAAAATTGATCACCGGAAGACTACTCCCTACCACCCACAAACCAATGGACAAACGGAAAGGGTTAACGGAATTTTGGTGAGTATACTACGCAAGACGGTTATAGACTCGAAGCGGGATTGGGATACGAAACTAACGGCGGCACTTTGGGCATACCGTACAACCTATAAGGTAACTACGCGTGCTACACCATTTTCCTTAGTCTATGGTCTTGAAGCGACACTACCAATCGAATATGAAGTCGAGTCACTTAGGGTGGCCGTGAGTACGAGACTTACCGAAAGTCAATCCTTACGAAATCGACTAACCGATTTGGAAGCACTTGACGAAGGGAGGAGAATGGCGGCTCAACATATTGAGGCAATCCAAAGAAGGAGAAAGATTATTTTCGACAAACGACATAAGAGAAGGGCCCTAACACCGGGAATGATGGTCATGATTCAAGACGCACGAAAGCTTGAATTTCCGGCGAAATTCGATGCGGTATGGTTAGGACCTTACCTTGTCTATGAGGTCTTTCCTAATAATTCAATTCAATTGGAAACGTTGAATGGTGAGCTCTTTCCTACCCGTACATCGGGAAGTAGATGTAAGGAGTACCGAGCTTGACTAGGCAACTTACCCTTGGAGCAAGAGATGTTTGGATTCATCCCCCGATGGTCGCCAATTATGTGAGCCCAAAAGGGTGCCCACATTTAGTCTTAGACCCTTGAAACGTTAGTTGATGCACTTTGAAGTAGCATGTTACTTCACAAAAATATAAAAAGAGTGAAATGTTAGTCTTAGAAGTACCATGTTGTAAGAGGCTAGGATGTGAGTTGTTATTGTGTTTTTACCTTCGGAAGGATTTGAATGAATGAGGATAGGTAAGGAGAACTTGGATTGAGTAGTTAGTGAGTAGGCTAGTACAAATGGATGGAGACAACCAAAGTGACTCAAGAGGCAAGTGCATTCGAATTGGGATGAATGGAGGATCACATGGAGCGCACAAGTGGACCACCTCATCATGGCCACTTAATGGGGAAGGTCCAAGGAAGAATGCAAGGTGGAGGATAAGCAAATTCTCAAAGCACCAATCAAATCACGAGTTAAGCATCGTGGTTTGAATTAAGTGGTGAGCAACGATTTGGGAAAGTAAGGGGAGAAAGTTATGGCGGCGGAAAGCGAAGGAGGCTAAGTTTGGGTTGAAGCATCCCAAGTTTGGTAAAGTGTGGTAGGTAGAAAGCCAAGGCTAGTTAAATGTTCGAATTAGGATCCTTGTTGATCATTTGAGGGAGGAAGGCTTAGAAGATAGGATTGGCGCCTACTAAGTAGGAGGAAATCTCAAGGGCTTATCGTGAGCCTTGAGGGTGCTCACCCCCTCAAGCTTACTATATAATCCCTCATTCTTCCCTCACTCATCCTCTCTTTCCTTTGTACTCCAAGGCACCCCACGAGTTATAAGTGTGGGTGTGGGAAGCCATATTGGAGCACATGTGTGTGCTTAGTTTTTAGTTTGAGAGCCAAGGCTTGTTAGCCTTGAAGAGGGCTTGACCTCTTGGTAGAATTAGTGTTGACGTGAAGGATTTTAAAGTTAATTCATGATTCCAATTTGTGGTACTTAAAGTTCATGTTTTGAATACACGTGGTTGCAAGTTCCATGTTTAAGAGTTGAGCACTTGATGTTGTGATGAGTGCAAAAATATACTTGTGTGGATTAGTTAGTCTTAGTGAAGTTAGGAAATTCTCTCTCCCCCTCTCCTCTCTAGGATTTTAGGATTTTAGGATTAGAGAAGAATTGTGTGATTAGAAAGGGGTTGTTAGTAGAATTAGGAAAATTAGGTAGAAAGATTAGTTAAGGGCTTGAATAATTAGTGAGGTAGTTGGGGATTACAACTACAAAGTTGTGGGTTCATGAAGGAGCTGGGTTTATGAAGGAGCTGGGTTTGTTTAGTTAGAAAGTAAAGAGCTGGGTTTATGAAGGACCTGGGCTTGTTAGTTAGAAGCTAAGGAGCTGGGTTCATGAAGGAGCTGGGTTTATTTAGTTAGAAAGTAAAGAGCTGGGTTTATGAAGGACCTGGGTTTATGAAGGAGCTGGGTTTATAAAGGAGCTGGGTTTGTTTAGTTAGAAGCTAAGGAGTTGGGTTCATGAAGGAGTTGGGTTTATGAAGGAGCTAGGTTTATGTAATTAGAAAGTAAAGAGATGGGTTCATGAAGGAGCTTAGTAGATAGCCTACTTAATTAGCTCATAGACAAGTAGTTAGTTACATTATGCTAGTTAGTGTTATGTGTGGCTTTCACAAGTAAATGTATTTGAGATTGACTATAGAGAATAGTGTTTTTTAACACTTGCATCCTCTCTTTAAAAATAAACCACGTGCACAAATTAATGGAGAATGTGGAGCACTCTTGCGATGGCAAGACAAAGGAAGCAAAGACCAAAGGTGCGAGGGAGAGATTGACATAAGTCACATAAGTATTTCTTAATACTTAAAGGCTTATGTACGGTATGGAGACACCAAGTGAGACCTCTTATAGTAGCGATACGGAATACACAAGTGATAGTTCAAGTGGTAGTATAGAGTCAACGGCACGGACTCCATTTAGGAGAGGGATATCCTTAAGGGCTTGTGTAGCTAAAGCGGCCGGATGGACGTTAGAAGCAAACAAAGACAAAATAGCACCCGAGCATAAGGAGGTTAAAATAACATAGTTAACTTGTGCATTCTCCACATACGTATTGAAATCGTACATTGAGTTGTTAAAAGTGAAATTCCAGTTAAATCCAAGACCACTTGAAGGGTGAACCTTGCACTATGGACTCATCCAAGTCCAAATCCAATACCGCGGAGGAATGTGAGCCCAAACCCACTACTCGGACTACGGACGCTTAAGGGTGGGGGGTTTGGCCTCACACCAAGCATACATCTTTTCCATCCAACACCGCTTTCTATAAAGGTGTCGACCCAACATTCTCAAATAACAATCTTGAAGAGTATGCAGGCAAATTCTTCAAATCACGCAAAAACTTAGCAAATGACCCCATGGTATGTTTTGAATCCACCGGATACAAATCAGGAGCATAATGGGCGAATTTGAAATCACCATTGCCATGAGCAATCATCCCTACAAGAACAACCCAAACACTCATTGTCAAGTAAAGACAACGATTTCCAATTTTACAAGATCCAAAAGGCACTAGCAAAGAAGATGTATGTCCTGGATTGGGTACTTGAGGCTACCAAAAGGAGATTGGCAAAGGGGAGAGAATCCATTGGACATGAAAAGGAACTATCTATATGCAAAAATTGATCAAAGGCCCCCCTATGAGCGACCTTCAGCCTCTTGTTGCAATTTATCTTGACAACCCGTCTTGAGGGGCAGACAACGAGGTGGAAGACATAGAGGAAGACTATGAAGAGGAGGATGGCACAAGGTCGAAGGGAGGCCATGACTAGAGGCTTAAAGAGGTGGAGCAATGCATGTCTCTAGAAAGAAATAACTGAAGAACCTTCAGTGTGGAATGAGGTCATAGAGTTAAGGGCTTTGTTCCTAAACTAAGAGCAGCAACGGGCCATGGCCCAACCACCATCGAGTGTAATATTATCATGCAGATGATACAAGACACATGGGTGCAAAATATGGTTGGAGTTCCGTTGAGCACATTCTCTCACTTGCCTCATAGGCTCCTAGCACAATACATCCCGCACCAACCCTTCCTCCAACAGCCCTTCACCTTCCAACAGCATGTGCGCCCCCACCATTTTCCATATGCCTTGTGTAGCAAATGGATGACCCAGGATGTGGGGGGGGAGCCTGGGACACATAGCACTTTTGTCCCCTACCCCCTCATATGCCTATAATATTACCCTACTCTCACCAATGGAATAATCCCCATCATGTTTGGGTCAGGCGCTTCAATCTCCCTTGGTTTTGAAGTCCTTCTCAGTGCCCTTGACACCCCTCCCATTTCTAAGCAGTTTGGGTCAACCAATATTTTTACTCCTAACCTAATCAATGATCCCAATGCATGATGCGCATGCGGAGGCTAGCTTGGGACAAAGGCCTAATACTAAGCATGTGTAGGAGCAGGTTGTTGATTGCAGTGGTGAAGGCAGTAGCACAACAAACCAAGCACCACAAGTAATGGATGCTTCGATGACTATGGGGCATGACCATGACAAGGTAATTCACCCACTCCTCCCAGTTTGGGTTGGCTGACTCAAACTTCTTGGATCATGTCTGGCTAGTGTGCAGGTTGTTCTCTATCTACTCTTGCCCTCCCTCCCCGGCTTGCGCCCAACCGATCTCCACCGTGCAACTAGGCTCGACCTTCACGATGTGATATCCGTTTTGTAAATCATGACTTAGGAGATCACATCTATGTTGAACTACTCGATCAAATTGGATTCTAGACAAACTGCACATAGAGCTTTTAAAAATAAATCATTCTTCTTGGCCTCCCTATGCATTGCCATGTTTGAATCTCTATTGATTGTTTGCCCCCTTGAATGGTTTGTGACGTGCATTCTAATTTCTCTTCATCATCAATATTTCACATGCTCTTGTTTTTCTTAAATAATATTTGAAATGGACTTAGCATAACATAGCCGTCCCCCTTGCTTGTCCCCACAAGGCATGGAACATAGCATCGCTACTCCCTCTCACTTGTCTTCCCAACGTGGCCGCTCCCCCGATTTTCCCCACCCCTACCACGGCAGTTAAGTGGCGAGTCCTGGTTCTGGACCTCAATGGGGTCCTGGTCCAATATGTGCATTGTCCCAAGCCCCGACGGTCCCCTTCTCTATGCCCAAGAACATTGACTATGGTGGGCTCCCAATGTACATCAAGAGCAAACTCAGCTACCTTCGGCCCAAGCCCACCGTTTCTTTTAGATTGCCCAATCCAAATGATGGGTGACCATCTAGAGCTCCATGAAATCGGAGAACACCCACACTGTCGTAGAGTTCATCTTCAAGGGGATTGAGTCCCCATGCATGGTGCTAGGCCATGTGTTGTGTAGGACGTTGTTGACCCTGGATGGAAAGTTGTTAGGAAGCCGGGGAACCTTGCCGTGAACCAATACTTAAAGGTGTTGAAACCCATATTATGGGACCAATGCCCCACCATGATAGGATGTCCCTATGATTTGTGGCCAACCCGTGCCAACATCCTCCTAGTGGACGATAACCCCTCCAAGAACACCTTGAATCCCACCTCCAACTACATAATGTGTCCCACGTGGACGGTCGAGAAGGTCCAAGACTGGTTTTGGATGGACCTTGTCAGATACTTCAAGTGCTTGAAGGGAGTGGGCTACAAAGTGTCCTCCAATTTGTATAGAGTAATCCAATAGGGGATAGATACATGAATCCCATAGACTACATGTATAGAAAGTTGTATGCTCATGCAAAATACAATAAACAATTTTGAGATAAATTTTTTGGCCGTGTGTATTTGTGCTTTGGATGTATTTTGGTTTTATATACCCCCCCCCCTCCCCATCATCCCTGTGTTTTGGTTTCATTCTTGTCCACTAGCTCTTCGAGGACTTGGTCCAAGCTGTCAGCAACTCCAACTTGCAAGCCTTTTCTACGACGCGGTGTCCACGATCAACTACTCCAAAGCGCCCCTAAACGTTGGCATCATGGATAGCCCCCCGCCCAAGCAAATCTTCCGCCCCTCACCATCCCGTCACCACTCAAAGGGGTTGCCCATCCGCACCTAGGACTCCCCCTCTCTGTCCGATGGTGACATGGTGCCTCATCGGTAGCTTCGGATGGATGTTCGATCGACACCAAATGCGTCCGTCCCCGTTCCTCCCCACAACACATTGTCACCTATGCCGTCTCCGCCGTCACACATCTAAAGGTATGCTATAGCCTATGCCAAGTTGCACTTCCCTTCCTTCGTTTCCTCCATTTCTTTTGTCTATAATAGGTTTCGGCCTTCCTCCTCAAACTAACCCCCCCTTGTTTCATTAGTTTGTAGGTTGCATCCAATCCGGTACCAAGTTGAACCCATTCCAAAGGCGCTTTATCCATTGCATCGAAGTGTTTCTACGCCCTAAGTAGAAGTGCGAGGCAATGTCCTTCTCAAATGACATCCCATTCGAATTCATCCTCCTTAATTTGGGCTCTCATCAGCTTCCTAAATGTATCATGATAGGCCTATATCCTGACCTTGGCTATAGCCACGGAGCAGAGATTTTCTACATCATGGAGGCCATGTGAGCAAAAGAAGTGGCGGCCGAAGCCATAAAGGGCAACCTTAGCATAGACATTGTACATAAGTAGGCTTAATTTAGGTCACACTATCTAATAATGGTTATGTGATGCTCGTTTGCTACTTAATTTCTTTGACTAGACCTTGTATTTTCTATTTCCCGTAATATGAATATCTTCTTTCTCCTCCAATATTGTCTCAGGTTGGGATTGTCCTACCGAAACCATCTTCATATGAGTTCTTGATCGAGTCGTGCCGTCATTTGTGCATGAATTGATGTAGATCATCACTCTAAAATGTTCGCATGTTTGAGTTTCACACACCATTCCCTAATATTTATGTGACAATTTCTATGTTCTTATATATTTAAATGACTCAAAATGCGAAAAAAGTCTTGAATTACCTAGTATAATATTACAACAAATGCTTACCAAAGTTTTACTGAAGAATCCATATATAAACTTGGAACAACCATTTGCAACATGGGCTACACACTCCTTATTCTTTTATTCAAGGAAAATCGGGTTATTTATGCAAACCATTCATAAATTTTGACGAAAATGTTCATTGAAGTTGATATGAATCATGCATAAATATGATGAAAGCCTCATTTTAAGAAGACCCATGATCATCTACCTACTCTTTCTTCACTACAAAATTATATTTTGACAGTCTTTACTCCACACCAATTTCACAACCCTCAGATGCAACTCTGCACAAGGTATGCAGGTGTTAATAAGTTACTTTTCATAATTGGACCCAAGCTATGTTCAATCGATGTGTGGATAGGTGAGGATCAAATAATAAACACCATAAAAACACATGTTTAAAAGAGATTGGGTTACGTTTTCATATTTTTTTAACTACTCCACACTCAATAGTGGACACAATTGGGAGGCTCTATGTATCCAATTAAGGAATCAACAAACCTGCACTTTTGATAAACAATGGAGGTCAAATTTTTGATCTGATTTTTGCTTATGCTTTGGCATAGATTTGCTACTGCAACACAAGTTTCCGTTGTGTAGAAGTGAGGGAACCTGAAAAAAGAAAAAGAAAAAAACACCCACATACAGTACCTTACTATTCTTGTGTCACCACATAATTAGGTAATTCAAGTCCTCTACTGGACTGTCTGCAAAGCTCTATCAAACAGTAACAACAGACCAAAGTTGCATCAACCCTCTGGACCATGGGAATATTTACGAAATAATACTGTAGACTCATTTATTATGATGATCGAGTCTAACAGGCCTGAAGTCATAAAAACACTCAGAGTAAGTTAGATAAACTACTGACATCCAGACACCAGGAATGTGACACTCACAAACATTGCTGGAGGTCAGATAGCTGCTATGAGCTCCAAAAACCAAGAGAATGCCACCTACATATACATATAAAATGTCATCTTAGGTGGCTGGAAAAATAAATATGATTTTAAAAATTGGGTGGCTTCGTCATAGACTCTACCAAACTAAATAAGGTGGTCATGTGTTACTCAGATACTTTTCTCTCTGCATCCACTTCTCGTAGGATATGAGTGTGACTAGTGCGGGATCATTAGCACATCCAAAACGTGCCCGTAGCCATTTGCCTCAAAAAATTTGGAGTTCATATGAATAAGATATTCATTATCAAAGTGAGTAATCTCATGCTCATTAGCTGGTCATGTAGGTCCTCCCAATCATGTTGACTTTTGAGCCTAGAATGGTTACCATAGTTTGAGGATGTAGTCCAATTTCCTTCAAACACATGTCTATTTGGTGTTTGTTTTTAGATCCACACCTAATCATATACACTCTAAACTCCATAATATCAACATCCTTAATGTCACTCTTATATCTTGAAACCCTAGGGAACGGATGGTCTCAATTTAAATCTCACTCCTTGCTGTCATGTTTCCCTCCCATATATCATGGGTTTTGACATTAAAATAAACCGCCAAAGAATTCAAACCACATGCTCACACGCATCACATTGTCATCATCGTAATTTTCGCCATTATTGCAATGTTTACTTTGTGTTATTATATAATATCGCATGCTACAGTAATTCTCGTTTATCACCCATCAATGTTTACACTACAAAACTCCTTAATATCATGTGCACTTTGGTTGCTACAAGCATGAGATAACGGAGTTTAGAGTGTACACTGAAATCTAAGTGTCCAAATTATTCCTATGTCAGATTTCAGCACATCTACCTTAACATTAGTTATCTCCCAAAACAGTCTGCACTTCTTCCAGCAATGCATTGCTTTACATGCTGGTCAGTGGTGAGTCACCTCCGACATGGTCCTGCAAGCCGAGGCACTGAATACGAGTTATTAAACTTGAACATGGCTGATGATCGTCCAGGCTTTGGAGTCTGCAGCGCTTACAGAGTACTTGCACTCCTCAAAAAATAGCATTAAATGCATCAATTTTTTATGTGGCCTGGTGTGCATACAGGATGGACTCTGCAAATTGGGCAAAATTACTTAATGGCTGATTTCTGGCAATATTGTGCGGTTTTCACAGCCACCTGGCTTGGTCTGCGGATTCCGGTGATGCTGGCAGAGTGCTCAATTAAAAATCATATAGAGACACCCCGGCCTTCGTAAAGAGCAGAGACAATGTTTTCCTCTGACAAAATGTCTGCTCACAGCAGAGAATTGAACTTCCGGCCCATTCTGCAAATTGCTCCTGAGCTCGAGTTTCAACATCAAACACCAGCTAGCTATGTATGTACTCACTCGCAGGGATCAGTGTGGGGGGACATTTTGGGCAAAATTGGTCAGGATCCAAGCATTTCCAAGTCCAACTGATTACATGTTGATATCTTTCGGTTTTCCTTTATTAATTTCAGGCATATTCTATAAATTCCTCTAAAATGACTGGCTATTTGCCTAAAGTTTTCAACTTGAACTGGTTATTTCTGAAACTCAACCAGCCTTCTTGTATCTAGCGGTTGGATCTCCCCATTCATAGGTAGCTGGGATGTCAAATGAATATTCAGTTCATAAGTTATCTATCTCTGATACAAAATCCCACAATCTTCACTACTAGAATCCTGCGGATTTAATGTCATATTCGTTTGTCAACTTTGTGACATTCTTAGTTTCCACTGGGAGAAAGTGTCATATTTGTGACATTATTGTGCTCAATAAGTTGACATTAACGCAGTCCAAACGCATTAGTGTTCAACTTTGCAGGCCATATCGAAGCCAAGGACTCCATTTTCTACTCAATTGTGATTTGCTTTTTTTATTATGGGCTAGACTAGAGAGGCTAACGAGGGCTTTCATTAGGTAGGCTGCAGGAAGTGGAGCTCAATAATTGAGACTTATTTGTTACCAAATGCAGATAAATCCCATCCACAACATAATAATGCAAAATTCATTGACCAGGTAAGCAGGTGCTGAGAAAATTCAGCTGACATACCTACCCTGACATAAAATTTGTTTCATTTGGCTAAAACAGACAAGATAAAGACTTAACAAATACCTACCCTGCGCTGCACTTAACAAGTCGTGCACTAGTGCGGGAGGGGGGGGGGGTGGAATGTCGTGCCAATGTCGTTCAAGCGACATGAAATACACTTGTGAAATTTGCTCTTTGGGTGCTCCGGACTATCGCAGCCCTCGACATTAGTCCGACATTATAAGACGACATTGGCTTGAATGTCGAATGACACGATACATGTCTAGTAGGATTCATTTTTAACATTTTCCGTTGTTGTGGGCACAACACGGATGAAAGTTCCTTTTAAGTTATGGTGAAATTTGTTTTGGTGGTAATGCCAAGGTGAATTGTTTAAAATGTAACTTGAGAGTTGAAAGTAAATTGGGTATAGGGGGTACGGTAACTTTAGGGTTTAGATGATATCGTGCCCACCACTCACAACGCACCAATGACGGTAGGATCATAGGGTTTAGGACCAATCAAAGCTTTCAAAGCTTCGATGAGAAATCCACAGGTAATTATAGCAAAAGAGAAACCACTGGTGGCTATGGAGACATGGAAAGCGAGATTTGCAACTCTCCGCGCAGATCAATTGTTCGACAAAGCATAAAGTCATTCATTTCCCTCTCCATCTCCCCAAACGTGACCATTACTGAGGAGCCCCACGATGGAAATGTAAGCCACATCCACCAGTGCACCCACAAATCTTATAGGGTTCTTCTCTTCATGCAGATTCTCTCAACGCCAACTGCCCGAATCGCATCTCCGTGCACGCGAGAGGAATTGAAGCACAATAAAATCACTCTACTAACGAGCCCTGGAGCGCAATTGAAGCACAATAAAATCAATCTACTAACGAGCCCTGGAGCGCCTAAACCCTTGGAGTGATGTCTGGTAGGGTTTCCTCACACATGCCACATCTCTCTACCTGGACAAGCAATCTGGGCTACGATGAAGGCAGCAGCCGAGCGAAGGGAGGACATCTCTCTACCTGGACACACAGCTGAGCGAAGGGAGGGAGAGAGGAGCAGACTCAGCAGAGTGCCGATAGACGCTCTGCTTTATCCACGTCTCTCCTCTCACACCAGTGAAACTGTGTCCGGGAAGAAGCGTCGGTTAGTTGCTTTTGATCTAGTTGAGTTCGGGAAATAACCAGTTGAAGTTCAAGACTTCAGGAAATTTACTGATCGTTTTAGAGGAACTGGAAGATGCCAACATGTAACTGGTTGGATTTAGAATCACTAGGATCTTGACCGACTATGCCCAAAAACTTCCCGGGCACTGCAGTGAAATTCGGCGAGATGTACTGGACTCACAGATGTACCATTTGAGTGAAAACCTGGAACAGTGGACAGTAGAAAAATATCATCGACAGTAGGTACTTTTCATCACCCCCGACACAAGTTGAATGCAGGAAGGTGGGTGACGTCGACGAGGTATGGCCAATGTCGCTGTGTTCGTAAGGCGACATTCCACCCCCCCCTCCCGCACTAGTGGTGGTGCGCGAGAGGTAGGAAACAATGTCCAGGGCTCTAGGATGATTTTCACTTATCTTCTGCAGAACTTCCTGAGTAAGGTCAAAATTGTACAGAACGAATCATAAATCAAGCTTAATACATTGGGCCTTCATTTGGCACACTAGGTGTTTGCTTACAATATTGCATAAATTTGACTCACAACAGTTTCTCAGAAGGGCATCACTTTATGATGAAAGAGAATTTCACCCGACTAAGGTAGAAATACCATAAACCGTTAACCACCCAATAGCGGTGCACTAGACCGCCTCATAATGGTAAGTGCCATGTCTTAAATGGCGCGGCAACTTCAATGCAGTGTAGGCAATGGGAGGCAAGATCTAACGTACTCATGATTAACGGGTTTAGGTGAAAATCTGTATCGAAATGCGGAGAGCCTAGTGAATTGGAAGTGGGTTGGACAAACTTTCCACTTTGAAAAATTGTGGAACTTTTTGTACAAGGCAGAAAAATACGAAACAACTTGCATTCTTCATGAATCCTTCTCGTCTATCTTGGAAAATTATCTCATGATTGTCAGACCAGATCTTCAATGCGAATCGCCTTATTTTAACGGTTTATGGTATTTCTACCTTATAATTTTTTAAAAAAACTTACAAGCTCTCTGGTCAGTGATGAAAGCCAATCCATGTGAACCCATTTATCCGTTGACATTAACCTAGGTCCTGTTACTCCACCCTGAATTCTAGGCTTATTGGAACTCATGAGTACAGTACATGGCCACACTTTTTTGAATTAGAAGCTCACTCTTGCAGATTTCCACAACTTCCTTCAATACTGGATACAGATCCAGTGTCTCATTTTCTTTGCAAAGGTCTTGAATCTTTATGTGCAGAAGAAACCTCATTGGACTCAAGAATTTCTTCAGAGTTCTGTAGTCAAGAAAGAATACTGACAGATTATTCATCAGCTTAGGTAGATGTGTGTTATTCAGATGCTTTTCTCTCTAACACTATATTCGTTAATCGGAGACTTTTTGATGATTTTGAGACTATTTAAGAACGTGCTTTTCGAATTTGGTCTAGTAATGAGAACATAAAAATCCCATATTGATAATTTTGGGAACAATTATTCGACATAAATGCATCAAATGAGCAAAAATGTAAAGCATACATGAAAACAAATGCGTATGATATGAGAAATTGTTGCCAATGGAAGGGATGATGCGGAGAATGATTGGAAATTGAATCTGTTAAATGGGTTTGAAATTCAAATATAATGGAAATACCATTAAAGTCTTCAAATAGAATAAATGACCATACTCTACGTTCTACCCCTACATGCATTTAGGAACCACGTGGACGTTTCTAGTCACACTTGTACGTCACACTATTTTTTTTTAGCGGCCGTGTCCTTGTTTTTTGCGGCCTCCATGGCTTTGAAAATCTCCGGCCCGCGGCTGTAGCCATTTTTGTAGACTTGCCCGGAATATGTGTCGTTCTTCCATATATTTGGACGTGCTCCCGAATTGTATGAAGTGGTATTGTAAGTGGAATACGAGTGCGTTTGCGAGAGGGAATGCCTTGCACTTCTCCGGAGGGCCAAACAACGATCGGACTCGGAAGATGCGGCCTTGAGGGCGTGCCTATCCAAGGAAGAAGTCGAGGAAGGCCGGCCACCAAGCGAGCGGGGAGCCGCCTGCGAAACAACGCCATGGGAAAATAAGAATAAGAATGGAGTGGGGAAAATAGTGAGGGAGGTTTGGGATGGGCGTTCGTAAAGTTCTCGTCACGCGGATGCAAGATAAGGAAAACAACGGTGAACAAGGGGGGGACGAAGAAGGGCACCTTGGATTTGGGGACGTCGGCGCGGGGCAAGATGGGCACTGCGGGGGCGTCGAGGGGAGCATCCGGAGACGATTGAGAAGGGGGATTGTTGGATGACGGTGGGGAATGAGGGCATGGAGGGCCCACGATGGCGGATGGCTTTGCGGCAGGAGGAGCGGAGACAGCAGGGGAGGGGTTGCACCGGGGAGCTTCCATGCGGAGACGACGGCTCGGGCCACGACGAGCGACGCCGTCGACGCTCGAGGGCGACAAACGCCCTAGCCGAACGAGCGTTCGCTTCTCCTTGGAGAGGGGAGAGGGCGACGGGGCGTACGCGCGGGAGGCAACTCTTGGGGGCGGGCTGTTCACAACGCCGTCGTCGATGCCGACGTCCAGGGAGTAATCCACGGCCGAGGCTGCGTCCACCGCCGAGAAATGGTAGAGGGAGGGGATCTGGAAATCCGACACGCCGCGGGAGGGGGAGCCAGGGGACGAGGGGGGACGGGGAGTGCCGTTGAGAACACGGGTGTCACATAGGGGGGCAGACTATGGGCAACAAATAAAAGACATCCAAACATGGAAGAAAGCATTAGATAAGTGAAACACAAGGACACAAACACGTGCAAGGAGAAATTTCAAATCAATTTACTGAATTTAGCGAGCCGAAGGATGCTCTTATATACACTATCGCGGGGGCTGAGTGCCGCGTTGCCGATGGGATTGGACCTAACAAAATCCGGGACGCTCCCGGTGTGGAGCACAAGCCTTCTAAGGTAAGGTGCTAGCCTATCTACCAAAAATGTGTCCTTCCTATCGCCGGTCCAAGGGTCGGGGAAGACGACGTTGCCGGGGGGGTTGAGAACGCTCTTGGTGGGGCTGTCGTCGATGAGGAGGGTGTTCTCCGGAGTTGGCCACCACCCGTGGGGGACCCCCTCGAGCGGGGGGACGCCTCGCCAAAGTCTAGACCTGAGGACCTTGAGGAATTGTTGCCCTCCGCCTCGACCGCCGAACTTGGGAACCGGCAGTCCCTTCTCGTCAAGCAGCTCATCGCATGCCTCTTGGCCGAGGACGAGGCAAGGGCTGGGTAGGTCACGGAAGAGGAAGTCGACGATGGGCTCCGTGTTCTCGACGACCATAGAGCTCCACACGACGACGTGAGCCAAGTCGAGCACCTCACGAAGGAAGTCTCGCAAGCCGGGACGGGCGCGGACAGCCTTGCGGTTAATGAGGGTGTCGAGCTCGCCGTCGTAGTCCCTCTCGTCGGGATGACGGAAGGGACGCGTGGGGACCCTGGGGATGTGTTGGGTGTGACACAACACCCCGTTGAGGTCAAAAACTATGAACGGTTTGTTTCGGGTCTCAAGTCCTCTGGCCGAGGGGTTGCGATCTATCTCCGGGGGGTCCTGTGATTAACAATTCGACTAGTTTAATGCTATGATAAAGTAATGAGATTATCAAGAACATGAAGTGAAACATGAAGATGCATTATGAGGGAAGGACGAAGAGCGATAATAGCAGCGCAATGAAAATGTGGAAGGGTGTATTCACGAACGAGCGTTCGTGAATGAAGGCCGACAGTGGCATGGCGCATCATTTACGAACGCTCGTTCGTGAGCGCGGCTTGATGAACATTCACGAGCGGTCGTTCGTGAAGGTGGAAACGGGGTCGCACCCTTTTACGAACGTCCGTTCGTGAACGAATGTGTATTACAAGGATCGAAATGAACGCACATGAACATACAATACAAAAGGAATGCGAGACGAAACAAATTTTGGGAGGCATGGATGCAAATCTCTTTTGCATATGTATTAATTCGATGAATATGTACAATTTCTCAGGTGATAATTCATCACATGTTCCTAAGGCAACATTATGCCGTGTTCTACAAAATTTATCGACCTAAGGGAGCACGCAAAAAAGGCTCCAGCAGGTCTTGGATGTCGATGGAGAGAACGCGCCAAAACACAACGCATGCGGTTAGAAGGGTTACGAACGAGCGTTCGTAAAAGCATGTGGCATTCTCAGAATAGAGTTACCTCGTCATCGGGGGGAGGGGCACCGGCACTGGACCGAGGAGCCGCTCCCTCCTCAGCGATTAACGAACGCTCGTTCGTAACCTCCACCGCCGCAGACGCCTCCGTCTCCATGACATCGTCCGCTCGCTCCGCCTGGGACGCCTGGGTCTGTTGAATGGGCTCCACTTCGTGGTTGTCGCCCCCAAGGTCGAGTGCCTCCATATTTACATCCTCCATGTACGCGGAGGGCTGACGGTCAGGGCTGTCCTCGACCTCCATTCTTTGGACCCCTGCCGTGTCACTCGGGCTCGCCTGCGTGTCCCTCACAATGACCATGTCAGTGTGTTGCGCAGTGTCATCGCCCTCCCTACCTACTCCCCTCTGGACGACCGCGAAAGACGCTGTGTCCGTCTGTGAAGGCAGTCCTACCCTTGACGGGGGAGGGGTGAGGACTGCCGGACCTGCAGATTCACGAACGAGCGTTCGTAAATCTTCGTCCTCTTGGATGGCCGCCGCGACGGCATCGTGGGTGATGGTGGTGGCCGGCGGGAGTGGAGGAGTCCCCACCGGCGTCGGGTGGGGTGGAGCCGGGAATGACGGTCCTCCAGCATAAGGGAGATGTGGGGGGTATTGGCCGGATGGGTACCCAGGAGGGAAGGGGTACGCTGGCTGTGGAGGAGCCGCAAAGCTCTGCATCCTGCTCAGCATCTCCAGGATTGCGTCCGTCTTGGCGTTGGAGGCCCTTATCTCCTCCTGAATGACGGACATCTTCCTGGCATTTTCTGCTGCAGCGGCCGCCATGTCCTCCTTCATCTTCTGCTCGAGCTTGGCGTTGAGCTCGGCGACAGAGAGAGCCTCCTCCTTGACCCGCTTGTTCTTGTCGAACTCCACCCCCAGCTCGACCATGATCTCCATGTCCCCCTCGTCCTCGTCGGAGACCTCGATGACTGCTCCCTCGGGCAACTCCACGTACGGGGTCTTTTTCATCCTCCGTCGCGTGTTGCGGAAGTGGTCCAACGATGGACGGGAGCGCTGGTCCAGCACATCCAGGTTCTCCATTTTGGGCACCTGCAGCCTTGGTCTTGGGGATACCGACGTTGAACACCCGCCAGGCGTGCCGAAGGGGTCCGCGCCAGAGACGCGCGCGGGGAGGACGTCTTGTGCTGCCCCCGCCGACGATCCCGTATAACCACCGGGAGTGCCCTGCGCGTCGGATGGATTACCCGACGGGCCCATTATTTGAAGCGGGGGGATGTCGAAGGACCGGATGATGGAGTCCACGTTGACGGATGGGGCCGGCTCATCCTCTTCTACCTCCATCACGGGCACGCCCTCGTTGGCGGACACGCTGACGTCCGTCCTCGTGGCGGTTATGTCGCCCAAATCCATGGTCGACGCCTTCGACCTGTGGACCTTGTAGTCCTCCTCGTCTATGGCGTCAACGTAACTGTTGACGCACAGACCCAACATCTGAGACACAGAAGGAAATCGGTTAGCCATATACGAACGTGCGTTCGTAAACATCAACCCTATGAGCCGAGCAGTATACATTACAACAAAAATAGTTGAATTTCAAAGATGCCTCAGAAAATGGCATTTACGAACGAGCGTTCGTAAATGAGATCTTACCATTGCAGCGTACATGAATTTGCTGCCTCCACACACGTTGTAGACCGTCTCACCATTCGTGGCCAGGGCTTGGAGGACGGAGATGTAGAACTCCATCCTGAGCTCCAAGGCGGGGAAGACCGTGTACAGCGTCTCCTGGAAGAGATCTTTGGGAGGGGGGTGTGGAATGCTGTAGATCTTCTTGAAGGTGTTGTTGGCCTTGATAGGCGCGCGCCCATGCCTTGCCGTATTCAAGGTCAAGAAGATGAGGCTCACCGCTCCCACCTGCTTGTTGCCCCTGGCCTCGTTGATGGCCACGATCCCTTCCGTCTTCGCAGGGACATACGTGCTGTGGAAGATGCTGTACTCGAACTTGATGGTGTCCTCGTACAGCTCCGTGACGACGGAGGCCTTCTCCTGTTCCACAATCCATAGCCACACGTGTGGCTCCCTCATGGCCGGAGATCTGTACTCCATGAATTTGGCCATGAAGGGGTTGTAGAACGGCACCCCCTTCGCACCCTGCCTTGCGGCACCCGGGATACCCCTGAAATCGATGAGTGCGAAGGGGCACCCCCTTCGGTCCTCCCTCACCTCAGCCCTGCTGATGGTTCCGTCCCACTTGGAGAACGAGGTCCTCTCCAGCCCCGTTGTCACCACGCAAAATCTTGCCACCCCCTCAAATGTGGCGTTCCTCTTCCTCTCCAAGAAGGAGATGTACCGCTGCAGCTCCACAGGTTCCGTCTCTGTTTTCTTTGTTCTTTTATTTCCCTTTAGCTTCAAGACAGCGACGTGCTCCTTTACCAAACTGCGCATCGATGCGCCGTTTATGTTGTACTGCACCTTGAAACCCTTCCAATTTGCCCAATTGACGTCGCCGTCGGCATGGAAGAGTTGCATCTCCGGCAAGAGCCCACTCAACTCCCGGATCGCAGCAGTCTTGAGCTTCCTGTGGTCGCACCACTCCTTGATGGAGTACGTGCCGGGCTTGTGCTTTGGTCTCTTCAAAAAAATCTTGGGATACGGGATGGTCCTTCCCACTGTATTCCCAAGAAGGTGGACCGCACATCGCTGCAGCTCCGACTCTGTGAGTCCTTGCAATGCCCTGAAAAATTCCCTCAATAGTGGAGGGGCTTCCGCGCTCTTGTCGACGTTGTATTTCTCTTCAGTGTCGGGGTTGACCAGATCGCCCGAGCTGTGAGCGTCGAAAAAGTGGGTCCACAAATCCCAGATGTTGTTGTTGCAGCAAATCAGGCGGAGCTCGCCCTTGAGCTCCAGGACTGATTTCGTGGTGGTGGACTTCATGTCGATGGAGGAGAATTTGTCCACCATCGCGTCACAAAACGCCTGCAATACACGAACAAGGATCAGTGTTGTAAATTAAATACGAACGCACGTTCGTAATTTCACGAAAATGCAATTGATGCCTAATTGCGAGTTGGGAGAAACTAATTGCAGCCCACACTTTACGAACGCTCGTTCGTAAACTCACCTTCCACTGTGGAGACTGGCTTTTGGCGTTCTCCCTCTCTTTTGGCGGACACCCGTGGGCGACCCATACGTCTCTCGCAGCCACTATGTTTGCCGCCCAGGACGCCTCAAAAGCCTTGATCTTGTTTCCGGAATTCAGGTATGTCGATATTTTCCGGAGCTTGTCCCAGTCGTCCGACCACACCAAGAACGCCTTCCAGTACCGCAGCTCCGCCTTGAGCTCGTGTTGGAAGTTATCGTCCTTGAGGATGATTTGCGACGCCTCCAAGCTGTGCTGACCATCGATAATCCAGAACTCGCCATTCTGGATTCGGGGCCAATCCCTCTCCGTGGGACGAGAAGTTAAACCCTTGGGCATGACGCAGACAGTCTGCCTATCCCACTTCACGTTGTTCATGAGATTGTTGATCTGCCACTTCACGCCCTCGCTCTCGCGAGACCTAACCACCCACTTGTTGGGGGATTTCTCGCACTTGAAGCAGTCCACGTTGAAGGTGAAGTGGCGCCCCATGGGCCAGCAATCCTTCGAGTAGTTGTTGAACTCTCTCAGGATACGGGTCGCCTTCGTCGCGTCCGGGTTCTCTCCTTTCTTCAAAGGGGTGGGCATAACTGGCGGCGAGCTAACCTCAGCGGCTTCGGTCACTCCCGACCTCTCCAAGTCGTCCCTCGACCTTTTGGATGGCGTGGATTGTCTGCTTGGCCCCTCCGGCAACCTGCTCGCGGAAGGCACTGGCCTGGGTGCGCTCCTGGAACCTCCTGCCCCCGATGCAGATGGTTTTCTCGGACTTTTCTTTTTCTTGTTGGCTTCCGCGACCGCACTGTTGTACTTGGAGATGTTCAATGCCAGTGCAGTCAATTTCCTGGCAGTCCAAAATTGGCTGAGGATGTACTTTGAGAATAGATCCTCCAGGTTGAAGTGTTTTGCATCTGGTGCAACATTCAAGCACGCGTAGACGTAAGAGAAGGAGTACTTCAAGTAATGCAACAGGAGATTGATGTGGTCTTTCTTGTTCTTCATGTCCAAGATAACATAATCTCCCTGGGCCTCTATGGATTCTATCTCCCACGTCTTCATCTGCACCCACTGTTCTGGCTGGTCTGGCCTTGTTTCCAGCTCGTAGGTGAAACGGAGCGCGAAAAGACCGTCTTCCATTTTTGTTGGTATTGCCGTCCACTCCCCCATGAAATCCTCTTTTGGGACATAATTCGCGTTACCGTTTGAGTCCGCAACGGAATCTGGGAGGCGATCAATGGGCACGGCGAACAGGTCAATTGCGCTTCTGGTCGATCTGGCCATCTGCACCATAACAAAACAGTTAGGATCGTTTTACGAACGTTCGTTCGTAACATTACCAATTGGCATGTGGGTAGGATCTGACTAAGATCTGTGGAGTATTTATGATCGTCATAAATTGTATTCAATCAAGTGTTCCAGCAGATTTTTAGGAGATTTACGAACGAGCGTTCGTAAATGATTGTGATTTTCAAGGCGGTTAATTAAGTTTACTACTTTACGAACGCTCGTTCGTAAAGTATTGTACTTGTATTTGTTTGCTCATGTATGCGTCTTACGTGATGCATATTATCGAAGGTTATTTGGAAATGCAGCATGTTGATGTTATTTGTTATTTGTTAATGTTCGCATTTTAGGTATATATTTACGAACGAGCGTTCGTAAATATTGAGCCCCCAGTTTGTATAAATGTTTACGAACGTACGTTCGTGAAAATGAGGCACTGGATTTTGGGTACGGTTGTTTACGAACGCACGTTCGTAAACATGAGGCACTGGTTTTTGGGTACATATGTTTACGAACGCACGTTCGTAAATATGAGGCACTGGGTTTTGGATACGGTTGTTTACGAACGTGCGTTCGTAAACAGGGGTTGTGTTGAACGCCGTCGACCCATTTACGAACGCTCGTTCGTAAATGGGTCATCTTTTGTGTTTATTGGAAATATTGTGTATAAATATACGTATACGTATACGTATATATACGTATATATATATGTGTACGGATACGTGTACCAATTGCTGCTCGATTGGACTGAGCAATGCTTGCATTCGTGCCTGCAACGCATGGTCAGAATAATGAAACTGCAGAAATGAATAGATTCAAACAAAATTGAGTTTCAGAATGTGATGAGGAATTCAGAATGAGGATCATAGCTTAACTTGCATACAGAACAGGCCAAAGCTCATCATGCATATAACAAAACACATGTATCTCAACAATGATCAAACTCAAAATGTGAGGGAAGAGTTCAAAAGGATTACTGTACTCACATTGAAATGTTCTACACCAAAAACCTGATCTTCCACCCTTACTGGAAAACCCTGAGAACCTCACAAATGTATACTTTGAAATGCACCCTTGCACCTTCCTCACACTTAAGCCCTCGCAAGTTATATACAAACCCTAGCAACTACTCTGATGTACATGCAACTCCCAACCTTGCAACTCTGAAGTTTGTGACTCAAGCTTGCTGCTCCAAACCTTGCAACTCTCAACCTTGTACTTCTTGGGCTTTACACTCAAGCTTGCTACTTGAAACCTGCAACTCTCAACCTTGTACTGCGCTTTACACTCTCAAGCTTGCTACTTGAAACCTGCAACTCTCAAGCTTGTAACTCTTCCGCTTTACACTCTCAAGCTTGCTACTCAAAACCCTGCAACTCTCAACCTTGTAACTCTTTCGCTTTACAGTCTGAAGCTTGCTACGCAAAACCTTGCAACTCTCAAGCTTGTAACATAAGCACTTTGCCCTAAACTCTTGAAACTCGCGCCAACAAAACTAATATCTCTCAACACACGCACGCACAATACTATTAAAAGACGAGAGGAAAAAACGCAAGAGCTTCGCTCCACATCTGCTCGGCGCTCCGCTCCTCTCTCTCTGCTCCAAATGACAATGAGGAGGAGAGCTGAGGGGGCGCGGGGAGGTAGCCGCCGCCGCTAGGGTTTTCCCGCCGTTGACACGTGGCCTCCCCCCACTGGGGGGGCCGGGATGAGAGGGTGATGGGGGATGGGGGGATGGGGAGGTGGGGGATGGGGGGATGGGATGGGGATGAGGGGATGGGGGGATGGGATGGGGGATGGGATGGGGGGATGGGGGGGATGGGATGCGATGGGAGGTGGGCATGGGGACGGGGACATTGGGGGATGGGATGGGATTGGATGTATAAGAAAGGCATGACATAATCATGCTTTGTAATATGTATATGTAGTGGATGCGTTTATCACCTTAACCATAAGAACTTAGTATAAATACATGAATTTTGATTGGTGCATCCCCCTAGTACATCTACATTCGGATTCCTTGTAAACATCTTTTAAATAGGGAACCGATAATAAAATCGTAGTGAACAATGCACGTCATTTAGTAGGGATTCGAAGAAGAATTCAACCCCAAGGATGTTGATATGGTCTTTTGAAATATAGTGTTTTCATGAATGAGACATCTTTCATGTTGTTCGATGGTTCCTCAAATAATTACTAGGTTCAAAAAGAACCCAATTTGAGATTGGCAGGAGGCGGTGTCCTTTTCTTACAAGAGGTGGATGAAAATTCAATTTCCAAAAGGTCGTCAATTCATTTAATTAGGTGCCAACTTGAACTAGCACATTTGAGCCATGTGGTCGAATGTTTGGCTAGCATCAAATGTGAACTACACATAAATTAACAAGTTATGCCCCCTTCCCACTTGACTTTAGCTAAGACTAAAAGTATTTCCCAGGAAACGGGTAAAGATCCCTCCCTTATAGCGGAGGCATACGGCTATCCCAATGCACCTACAAGAACTTGCTTTGGAGACTTTCAAGTAGGTTTTCTCTAATTACCTTTCACACATCTTCATTGTTTTATCTACCAAGCAAGGATTGTTGGGCAGTTTTTGTCCCATCCCCAAATGCCTTGCCACTCACCTAACTGACCAATGGTTTTTGTTAACGGAGCTCCTTGTGCCCTCATAGCTAAGACTAAAAAAACCAATGACAAGGATGGGAGGCACCACTTTTAAACGTCCTAGATTATTGCCTCATGTTTAGGTACCGATGGGAGGGTTGGTGCTTGAGGCTTAAGACCTCCACTTTTAAGCCATGCCACATCATTTGCAAACTAGGCTCGGCAATACATAATGTCGATGCTGTGAAGGCCGGGTTGTTAGAACCAACTTTTAGTGTTACCTAAAGTCAGGTGGGAAGGGGGCATTAGTGCGATATGGGTTTTTGATAGGTCAATGTTGTTTGTGTGTGTACTAATCTATTGTATTAACTACTAGACATGCACAACTTCCACAAACCCTAAACACTAACCCCAAACCCTAAACCCTACATCCCTAAATCTTCAATAGTGTTAAGTGCAAATTGATTGATCACACAATCCATGACCTTATTATAACATGCATATGTTAAGACTAGTTTAAATCAACACTTTTAGCTATGCACATACTTCTCGTGGGATGCAAAACACACAATTATAAGTGTGGCTCCACCTAGGTATGGTTTCAATCCATATGCTTACTCTATCTTATGCACGATTCCAAAGTAATTAAACCTTTCCACACATGCCGGATTAATTCACTCTTTCCACAGCTAGGGTGGGATCTGAAATAAAACCCACATTTAATCTAGGTATGGTTTGAATTCATATCCTTAATCTACCTTACAAGCCATTATAATAATGGATAAACCTGCCTTTTATTGGTGTTCACGCACTTTGTGAGCGTATTACGGGCATGTTTTGATGTGAATCATATGATTATACCTACAAGTTTAAGGGCCTCCACAATCAATTTTTACCCACTCTTACCTCATTGTCTCTATATATATATCTCACTTAGACCTTGGTAATATATAATAGGTAACAATATTAATTGACAAAAAACTTGTACTTCACACCTTGGTTGCAGATCATTTATTCTATCTTAACCATCATCATATTTAGATTACATTAACTATTACAATACATATATATATACACCTATATATATACACATGTATATACACACACACACACATATATACATATATATTTACACACACACACACACATATATATATATATACACATTTATATATACACATTTATATATACACATATATATACATATAAAAATTATAATTTTTTTTCGGCAGACCTTGGTAACAAGTAAGGTGTATAACCAATGTACATATTTTGAATATGTTGCGTGCATGCCATTCATGTTCCATACATAGGGTCATGTATGTTCCGCATGGATAGAATGGCATATTGTTAGGTCAAAGTAGGCGGCGGGAATCCGCTTTTTAAATAGCATCCAAGGGCCCTTGAACCACTCCAGAGAAGTACTTAAAGCTCTTCCCCCCCATAACAGAGCTCTTTTTTGCGGCAGACGCCAAGTGTGCGCCCTAGAGACCCCACGGAGCGTGCTCACGCCATTCTCCTGCGCATCAAGCGTACACTCCCCAGGTACAAGACAACGTACAGTCACCGCATATACCGCCGTTAATACCGGAGCTTTACGAACGCACGTTCGTAAAGATGGAGCACGCTTTAGTGGGTGGATCATAGGATGGCCGACAGTATTTACGAACGTGCGTTCGTAAATACACCTGGGATTATGTCTGCGCAAACAGCGACATCCAGACATTCATGCAGACAAACAATAGGTCAGAGATACGAACGCACGTTCGTAAAGCTTAAGTCCACGCATTTGTAATTGGATCAGACATAGGAGGGTCCTCTGTTTACGAACGTGCGTTCGTAAATACACCTGGGATTATGTCTGCGCAAACAGCGACATCCAGACATTCATGCAGACAAACAATAGGTCAGAGATACGAACGCACGTTCGTAAAGCTTAAGTCCACGCATTTGTAATTGGATCAGACATAGGAGGGTCCTCTGTTTACGAACGTGCGTTCGTAAATACACCTGGGATTATGTCTGCGCAAACAGCGACATCCAGACATTCATGCAGACAAACAATAGGTCAGAGATACGAACGCACGTTCGTAAAGCTTAAGTCCACGCATTTGTAATTGGATCAGACATAGGAGGGTCCTCTGTTTACGAACGTGCGTTCGTAAATCCACCATGGATGATGTCTGCGCATACAGCGACATCCCTCCAGGCATTTATGCAAACAAACAATACGGCAGAGATACGAACGCACGTTCGTAAAGCTGGAGCACGCACTGGAGGTTGATCAGACACATGATGGTCTTGAGTTTACGAACGGACGTTCGTAAAGACCACCGAGGATTACGGTATGCGCATCCAGTGACATCCCTCCTACACATTTATGCACTGACAATATGGCAGAGATATACGAACGCCCGTTCGTAAATATGCCATCAAAGGATTTACGAACGGACGTTCGTATGTCGCACACGCATTTGTCACTAGTTCAGACAATGATGGTCGGGAGTTTACGAACGTCCGTTCGTAAATGCACCTGCGTGTGGTCCACACCAACACCATGTCCAGATACGTATGGCGATGCATATGCTGAATATATCATTGATATACGAAATGGATTTCGTAAATATGCCACTCAGGAGTTTGCGAACGGACGTTCGGATGTTGTACACGCATGTGTACCAGTATAGCATGTGGAGATAGTATACATATGGCTATGCCTAGGCACTCTATGTCAGTGATATACGAACGGGCGTTCGTAAATACTTCAATGGCATATTTACGAACTCCCTTTCGAACGATGGCCTTGAGTTTACGAACGTGCGTTCGTAAATACCACCTGAGAGTATGTTCTGCGCAGCACTACATCCCTCTAGATACATTTATGAAAATACACCTAATGGTAGATATATACGAACGGGGGTTCGAAAATATGCTATTGTAGGTTGGACGACTTGACGTTGTTTTGTCGCACACTTATCCATTTCGTCCAATACACAGGATGGCATTTCTTTTATGAATGAACGGCCTGAAACACCACAATGGCGATGGTCCATGTTGTAGTTGACAGAGTATGGCCAGGAACATACAGCTGTTCGTATTTAGACACTCCAATAGTAGCATGGGTTGTTTGCGAAGTTCGGGCCATGTATTTGCAGATATTGTGCGCTCTTGTATGCTTGGCATCCGTTCTTGTATGCGTGGCATCCGTTCTTGTATGCGTGACATCCGTTGTGTGGTTGGTCATGACATGGTTGTTTGTTTAGGTGTGATGGCAGTGGATGATGGAGATAGTGCATTTGAGTTTTCGACGAATGCATCGTCCTCCGATATTGAATGTGACCTCTCGTCCCCGTCTGCGGACACTAATGACGGGACGAACGGGGTGGGCGTGTCTGTGTATACCTCCTCCCATGAATCTTTCGAATTCCACGAACAATCTCCACATTCTGGGGATGACCATGATGACATTCCTCTATGTGCTGGTTTCGGGAGGGAGGAATGGGTGGGCCTAGATGTTGTTCTACTAAACGAGCTTGGTGTCCCGGTGGCAGATGGCATATGTAGAAACTCCGATCCCCGTGAATGTGTTGATGTCAACCCCCTTGGTTTCGATGATGTGGGCGTGTGCATCTTGAATTCCTTGGCACCGTGTGAGGTCCCGTTGACGTGGAGATTTTCCTTGCGTCGATGGCCCCTTCGTAGGGTTCTCCATGAAGAAGTAAGCTTGTGGGATCATGGACGGCGGCACAAGCAAACGCAGTTAGCTTTGTTGGGCACAATTCGTCCTCGCAAAGGCCTACGTAAATACGATTCAAGTCGCGTGTCTCGCGGAGATACGGAGAGACGGCGGGATCGCATCTTGGGAGATGATTCTATCCGTCTCGTTTCTGGAAAGGATTGTTGCACGATGAAATGTTGCCAATTTTTTCCACGCGAAAAAATTCGGTCTCTTCGTCAAGAGATGTGGCTTGCGGATTTTCGTATGCGGTCGGCAAAGAAACTCGAGGTCCACAGAAATTTGCACATTGATACCCATGGCCGTAAGGTCGTGACCCTTGAGAATGTGGACGTTTGTTGCACAGCGTGGTATATCATCCATGCGGTCTCCAAGGCTGACTTCTATAGGTTTCGGAAGTATTCTTTGTTGGGTCGCCGATCTCGATTTCATGGCAACTCTGGCACAAAGAAACCTAGGGAGGCGACACTCCAAGCATCCGCGACCCTCTCCACCATCATAGTGCCATTGGCCGATGCAATGCCCCACAAGACGAGGACATTGTCATCAGGTGAGAAAGTTGTTCAAATGGTGTTGCCCACGGGCACGAAATGGAAGAACATCTTAACGGACATCAACGAAGTGGGTCGCATCGCGGGATGTGGGCCCATTTCGTTGTCCAAGTTGAGTGTAATTAAAAACCAACAGTTTGCGGAATACATTTTGAAGAGACCTGGGGACAAGTTCGCTAGGTGTACGGCGTGTGAGAAATACAAAGGTCTTCGAGACGCCCACCCTATAGGCACTGAATCCCATACTAGACACCAGAGAAAATACATTGAGCATGTCAACAACCAGGAGGCACATCGTCAAGATTACTACAAGAACCGTGCACTATCCATAATGAGGCCCGCGGAGGTTCTAACAGTGATTCATGATAAAATGGACCATGCGAAGACCGCATGTCCTTGTTATGCACGCAAAATAAAGGCCACGGATGGTCTCTTCAAGTTGCCTGTAGCTGTCACAGGTTCGTATAGAATTCCACATGTGTGTTGAAAGGATCTCCGATTTGCATTGGGTTTGTTTTCCAAATGACCAACTCCATCCATCCGGTGTGTAGATATTTCATATTTTTGTTGTTCACGCATCGTTTGTTTTTCTTAGGTATGATCGCCCATGGACATGTGGATGTCAAATATGCCCATTATGGTTTGGATTTTTACCCTGGCGATGCCAACCACACGGTCGGTTCATTTGCAAAACTATTGCGCGATCTCGAAAAGCCACCGGTACACTCTTCCCGTGCCCTTTTCGATGGTTGTGGAACGACACCCCTTTATGAGGCAGTGCTACAAGGGAAGGAGGTTTGTATGTCTTCATTGCCGGAACCACCCGGAGAACCCATTATTGCAAAACCCTTGCCTCCAACTCTCCACGTTCAACTTGATAATTGTGCTAAAGACAACAAATGCCGATACGTGTTTTGTTTTTGGTCGATGCTCGTGGCAAAAGGCATCTTCAAAGAGGTGTTTGTGTCTTTCTTGATGGTGGGGCACACGCACGACGATATTGATGCCTCATTTGGCCGTTGGAGCATGAAGTTGCATGAAGAGGATTTTCCCACCATACCACTTCTCATGAAATCATACATGGATTTGGACAATGTGCCGGTGATCCCGCACATGATTGAAGAAATACCAAATTTCAAGGCCTTCATCAAGCCATACATGTTGAAGGGAGTGGACCGTCTGGTGGGACATACCAAAGCACAACAATTCCGCTTCTATATGAGGGATGATGGTGTCCCCGCCATGCAGTTCAAGCTTTTGTGCACATCTCTAAATTGGGGCCCGGAGGATGGTATACTCGTGTGGCGTCAAGACAAGGATGGGAAATGTTTGCTTCCGGATGGGGAACCAAAGCCTTGCAAACCCGATCCCATGAGGAATGGGCCGGAAATCATAAAAGGCATATCCGGGTTCATTGAGTATTGGAAAGAGTTGTGTGAAGAAGACATCACCAGACGTGTTAGGGATACTCATGAGCCGTTGATCGCGTATTGGGATCGCATACGCTCAGCCTTGATGACCGTTGGTGTCGACACCCGTACGACTTTGACACAAGGATTTTGGCCACAAAGTCGTTTGACAGTTGTGGAGTCCGATGCTATGTTCTTTAGCAATGGAGACGTCCGTGAAGAGTTTGCAATGGACGAGCATTACGTTGGCCCTGCGCGCAATCGTCCGGCTCCGTCGTTTCGTGTGGGTGTTGATTGCCACGAGGGTTATATGGTCCTCGTACGAGCAGGAGATGAGGAGCACCCCAAACCAATTTGGTTGGTGAAAGCATTGTCTTCACCCAATTTTGTTAGAACTAGCCCCAACTTTCGTCAAATTGAAGTGGAATATTGCCGTCCGAGCACCAAAGACCAGAACGTGCTCCGCACCTATTTAGGTTGGGACACCAAAAAGGGTTTCAAGTGGACAGTGGACTCCGCGTACGGACCGGTTTGGATAAACACGGATACCATCCTTTGTGCTTGGAAGCCGCGCAAAGGTTCTAAATCGGAAACAATGACCATCCCCCAAAAACATATAGATTTTGCCAAAGACAACTTGGTACGTATTGCAGCTGCGGAAAATGATGCCGATAATGGATATGAAGCGGAAGATGGAGATGGGGAAACATAACGTAGGTTGGAATTAATGTGGAAAATAGGGGCACTTTGTAGACTTGGTTTTATTGCGGATAGTATCAAATTTATACATACGTTTGGGATGTGCCATCCAATTCCATAAGACCCTTATATATGGGATGCGCATCCTAAACTTTATAAGGACATAAAAGCATTTGTTTTTGGGATTCGATTGTTATTTTCCACTTATAGTTCATGTTTTGATTATGATTTAAAGACTTACTATTTTGAGTGTTGTGCATATTCTTTGCATGCGAAGTTGCAAACCGTCATGTTCCCGATGTTCCCGATGTTCCCAATGTTCCGCATGCTCATAATATTGGCATCCCAAACTATGGGCGTATTTCATTTTGAGACTTTCAAAAGTCTCCAATTAACGAATATAGTGTTCTCTGCAACCTCTTCTCGTAGGATGTATGAAACACACAATTAGTACAAGATGATTTGCAAATCGAAACCATGCCCTTAGCCATTTGCCTCAAGATTTCCAGAGCTCATGTGAATATCTTATTCTTGTGCTCATTAAGTGGTCATATAGGTCCCCCCAATCATGTTGACTATTGAGCCTAGAATGGCTAACATATTTTGAGCACGTAGTACAATCTCTTTTAAACATATGTCTTTTTGGTGTCCGTTCTTAGTTTCAGACCTAACCGCATACCACTAAAATATAGGTGTCCAGATTATTGCTATGATCGATTTAGGCAGGTCTAAAAATTTGACCTTTGGATTTGACAAATCGTTGCAGTACATAGCAACCTTTTTATTCAAACCTGAATCCCAGAAATATTGAAACAACTATACAGAGAGGCTATATAATTTTGACTGTGACCTTTAGTTCCTAATAAAAATACAAGTCGCCATGATTTTCTTACATTAATAGTGGATGAAGATCTCTAGCTAATCGGTCAACCCACTTCAAATAATAATGCAGCTGAAGAGATTATTAGGTGCTGAATTAGTTCAATCCCTAATGGCTCATAAATCTCCTGTTTGTTGGGCCGCGACTTCAATCACCGGCTGCGTCTCGGTTGCATCCCAATTGTGTCAATCTCAAATTGCTTTACTCTCCTGGCATGCCTTGTGAGAGTTCGATCTACAGTGCAATTCTTTATACCTAAATAATTGGGTTCCCCGTTTAACCCAGTCGTGAAGTCACGGCAAAGTTCTGATTTGACACCGATGCTGCCATGGTAGTGGTATAATCGCAGAACTTTTGGATCCACATCAATTGTCTCACCAATCTTCAAATACTCCGCAAAGTGAACACCCGTGGCAAAAACCTTGCGGGGTTGCAATGCGTATTTCCGGGACTCCATTGGCGCCCAACCATAGTCACAATCAGCATACACCAGCTTCTCAATCGCCCATTTTCTGCAGGCCAGTTGACACCCGAATAAAAACCAGTAAATGATGTAGACTTGCCACTTGTATTTAGCTGATACAACATAAATGACAATTTCGGGTTAACTTTTTTACTTGATTTGTTTAACACTGAAATGCAAGATGTGTGCATTCAAAGCACTGCCCATGTCAATCTTCAGATCAAGTATAGTTTGAAGTAGAGATGGAGAAGGTCCTACAGTTAGAACTCACAAAAGAAGAAACCAGAAAGAAACCAACAACTCGTGCAACCCCCGCCTTAAAAATAACCATAGCCGTGGCCCGTAAAAAAGTCCCGACAGAACCTCCACCCATGGGCGAGCAGACATTACAACACCCAGGAAACCGCACAGGCAATGCATGAGTATACTCTGATGACGAATGAGTTTTTTTGTTCATGCAAGTGCCAATATAACATTACTCAGCAACGTGGGCCCTCTAAATATAACAGTGAGATGCTGTGAGTTCAGTCTGAATCCGAGTCTCCCGGTTTCGAGTATCTCACTGTTATATTCTGAGGGCCACAGAAAGAGAGCTGAACGCTGAGTAATGTTATGAAGAAGCATGAGTTTTTTGTCATGGTAAGTCCCCCATGGAAGTGCCACATGTCAGACCCTATTTTAGATCTCGAAATTCCATCAACAAGAATTGCTATGGAAATTAAAGGATATCCAAAAAAATTCACCCATGATTCAAAATTAGCTGAGTCCTACACAAGAAGCTCCAACAGAACAAGAGTTCCTTCACATAGCACCAAACTCCTTGTTTGGTGTCGACTCTTCGAAGGTCCACTTCACCGATAACTCTACTTATGCCAGATTTCTCCCGCTGACATTTTCTTCAGAGGAGAGCAAATTATCATATTTGATTGCCTCATCTCTCTTCAACCTTAAAGGAAATCATTCATCGGGGGCAAATTTGGATCTATGGAAGTCCAGGGATTTCGATCACTGACCTAGCGTTGATAGCGTCCCGGGTGGAGTCATTGACACCCAAATTCGCAGTGCACAGCGCATCCGACATCTTCACCGTCCTCATCCGGACCTGCGTCACATTGTTGCGCTCGTTCTCTGCGAGAAATTCCTGCACACTCGCATAACCACCACCCGGCACGGGGTCGAGGTACAGGTACTCGTCGACGTCGAAGAAGAAGGTCCAATTCGACAGCGTCTGCGCCCGGAACATGCAGTCGTTCAGCATGGTGAACTGGTGGTGCGAGCGCCCCTGGTAAACCTCCAGGAGCTGCAGGTTCTGCACGCTCACCCTCCCGAGCTCGATCCACGGCCGGAGGACGCGGTAGACGTCGGCGTCCAGGCCGCCCGCGTCGTGGAACAGGAAGTGGGCGCGCGGGCCGAAGAGTAGCGCGTGGTAGGCGACCCACTCGCGGATCCGCTCCGGGTTCACGGATCCGTAGAGGCGGGATGCGCAGAACGTGATGTCGAACGGGAAGCTCGCGGGTTCATATTTCGTGGCGTTGTAGGTTCCCGGCGCTTCGGTGAATGCGACGAACCTATAAGTTGGGTGGAAACAATTAGACGACGTTGATTAGCTAGGGGCCAGAAAGAGCGAAAGGAAGACAGAAAGATGACTCCAATGTTGCCGCCGGCGTTAATTATGATGTTGTTTCGTTTAAATCGAGTTGGTGTAAGTCTATACGTGTAATCCTGAAATGGGCATTATGAGAATTAAAGTGGGCCTCCCCAAGACTGTTGCCTTCTTTCAAAGGTGGCATCTTGGATGGGCATGGATAAGGCGGCCAACACCTATCTCCCTCTAAGGGCAAGTCCCTAGGTTCCAACGTAGTAGTTGGTTGGAAATATCCAGTTCACTTGGGTACGTGGGACCCCTAGTATGATTGGGTGGATCATAGGTGATAGGGTGCACTGGAAATCAAGTGTTAGGGAGATTTTAAGGCTAGGGTCAACCAGAACATCACTAAGCCTCATGCTCCCTCAGTGCCTATTCTAAATATAATAGATGTTATGTTTTATGGGACTTTACAACCATGTTGCTACACCTGTGGATTTTGGAGGATCACATGTTTACTCTTGACCCTTGGCCAAACTATGCTCATGTCTAAAGTTACTAGCAAGTGGACCAACTAGCAATCTTATGACTATTAGAATGCAAGGGGGGTGGCAAGCATTGTTATGTGTGGTTTTTTACAATCCTCCCCCATTATGGTGGATCCTTCCATTCATCGCCTCACATTTATCACACATTGGAATTTGGTGGAAGGTGATGGGCAGCCATTTAATGTGCAATATTTTGCACTTTTCACATTTAAATAGTGGGGCCCACCACCTTTTATAATATAACAACATCATCAAGTGGGCAACCTAGCTTGATGAGCTTATGTGTCCTCTTTCCTTGGGAACATTCTTAGCTAGTTGCACTCTAACTACAAAATAAAGATGCAAAACACAAAATCTTGACTCAATTTCAACCTAAATCTAATGACAAGGAGGCTGCTATTCGAGGATAGAGAGTGGGCAAGTTTACTAGGTCTAACATGAGAAAACTCCTCATTCATAACTAAGAAATGTTATGAAAACAACCCAATGACCATTAACTAAAGGCTAACACGATTTCCACTGTGCACATTATTGATGAGCTTTTCTTTTTCAAGACATCTTATTGATCCATATGACAATTCCTAAATGAGTTGGATGTGTGCAATAGAGTTGTGGTCGGAAGTTGGTTTTTTTGCAGCCAAACTTTCCATGTTCACTAGGTTTTTGGTGCACGTTTGGACTTTGGAGTCATGTGGAGGTTTGAATGACAAACATTCTATATGGGTTCTCTGGGGGCCAAACTCATTGTAGCACCTCTTGACATGCCAAAATGAGTTTGGCCGATGATATAAAAAGCTCTTTGTTCGAACCTCCACACGGCTCCACGCATACACCGAAAACTTACCCAACATGAAAAGTATCCTAATATGCAAAACAAACAACTCCCCACCCAAACTACAGTTGAATTGAAGGATAACTCTACTATGTGGTCACTTCACCCTACCAAACTTCCGTAAGAGGCCATAGTCTCTTCCCCCATGCAAATTATCTTCAAGTCTGAAGATCAAAATCAAGATGATGAAGGAAGATGATGAAGATGATGATGGAGATGAGCAAGCAAGCGACGAACCTTTCCGCCGGGCGGTACTCGTCGGCATACCCCACCGAGAGGACGATGCTACCCCCCTTGCCATCGGTGCCCACATCTTCCCCAAATTCGCACACCACCACCATCGTCCCATACATGGTACCCAGCTCCCAATCAGGCTTGATCGGCCACGCAAACCCCGTCACCACACTGCTTGATTGCTCATTCGGACGCCACTCGCACGCATACGGCACTTCGTGCAGGTCGTGCAGCCGCTTGCTGATGAGCGAGACGGTGGAAAACGTTCGGGGCCCATTGCGGTACGCCCCGAACTCGATGATGAGGTGGGAGGCGATCCCGTGGGGTTGCAACCTGCGAATCTCGCCTCGTGACAGGTCCATGGAAGTCGTGTTCAGAATCACGCGGTAGGATTCACCTATATCTCCTTCTTCTGCAAATATGGAAGTGGTGGGAGGAGAAGGAGGAGAAGAAGAAGAAGAAGAAAGTAATTCAGCTTGCAGGTTTTGGGAGGAAGAGATTAGTGGAGTATTGGAACCTGTACAATTGGGTGAGGGAAGAGTGGTTTTGGGAGTCTGTCGATGGAGGGGCCACCATAGGGTTTGGGAGACTCGCATGTCGGAACTGAAGAGGGCGATGAGCAGCAGCGTGTTGGTGACCATGAGCAGGACGATGATTTGCACTAGTCCCTGTCGAGCTGATTGCGAATGCGGCCACTCGGGGGACTTCATTGCACCAAATCGATTTCAAACCAGAGAAAAAATCGATGGATAAAGAGATTCGAACCACTTAATCTGCAGTCACCGACTAAACTCCCTCCTGAAATTGTCCTCCTCAGTAGGATTATGCAGCTCTGCGAACACCTTGATTGTCCAGATCAATGCAACTGATCTGTAGATTCATGACCTCACGACCTTGCAGCCGTAAGTAATTCGCTAATCACTGCAACTTTTGTTTGAATCTGATCAACTCCCTAGCTTCCATGCCTCAGCATTATCACCGAGTTAAGAAGATTATGCTTCAGAGGGTAGCTTGCAATTGGTGGGGGCAGCAACCTCCTGGAAGATGCTGCAGATGATTCACGGAGCTTTGCGTGACAGTGCAAGTACAAATTCGGTACAAAATTTGTGGTCCTCCATACAGATCTGCTGTCTGTCTGTCTTGCTGCCTGCTGCACCTCATAAATCCTCCTGTGACTGTACTCAAGTTCCTGCATGCATTCATCACATTGCAAATACTGTCAAACAAAGGTGCAAATACTGCAGGGAATGCTCTCACAAAGAATCTACCACGTAGGACTTGAGTGCTCCTCCCTCGTGAATGTTGGAGCTGCTAGTGCGAGCTCGGCCCATGCCAAAGAATCTTCACTGCATGCAATGTTAATTTCTTCTCTGGTTTAAGTTACAGAAGAAATCATCAGATTCTGTTGCATCACAGCTCAATAGTTCCACACACCTTTTGGTGCAATCGATATAATATACATACTTAACCACTGAGTCGGACTCAGTCTCCTCAGAGTTCAGGAGTCCTTCAAAGCAGCTCTGAAGCTGTAAGCCTGTATCATAGTCGTATGATAGGACGGCGCTCAGTTTTGGAATTAGGGGCAGATCAGGAGCAGACACGAGCAAGCAGAGACAACTTTGACTTATCAGGTGTGACCTGCGCTGGATAATTCTAATTAGGAACACATGTCAGACTACCCAGGCTATAAGGCGAGTTGCACCTGTACATGATACTGTAGGTATGGATATTGACTGTCAGCTTCACATGAACTTAACACATCCCACTCCCACATCATGTGGGAATTTGTCCACATCTCAGATAAAAAAGAGGTAACACATTCTACCATGGAGGTCAGTAAACCAGGTTCTCTCCAAGACTACACCGTCACGCACTATAAAATTCCCTCCGACAGAGAAGGCCCTAGTGATGATCACACCTGCAAGTTCTTCTCACAGGTTCGACCAGCTGATCAATGTAAACGCTCGTGTGATGACCTTCAGTATGCTATTTATTATTCATGTGAACGAACCACCTCATCATCAGCAAGCTATCAGATCACTCAAGGCTCCGGACAAGTCTGGCAGAGTTTTGCGTCTCTTGATTCATCTCTTTTGCAGAATCACCAAATGCAGCTAGCTAGCGTTGATCATTACAACACAGCTTGAATCCGAGATATGACCAACGCAAGTGCATGTCGTCAAAAAAGTTCTTTCCCTTTATTCCCCCAATAGACTCTAGGCCCAGTCTCCAGATTGATGCAACAAAAGCACTTGAGTCAAGGAGATCAACTGGCGATTAGAGTGCATCAACCCTTTGAATGCCTCCCAGGCTAGCTATCAAATCCCAACTGGTGCTGATATCCAGCAACCGGCACACACCCATGAGTACCCGACCTACCTACTTGCACAAGCTATTACATTAGTACTCAACACCTGAATCTTATCCTCCCGCCCGACACCACAACCACAACAACAACAACAACAACACAACCCTACCATCAAAATGTGGCAACCTAGCTATCATCAAGCGACCACATTGCCATGCTCATCGATCAGTAGTTATAACATTGCACCACCAAAGTTAGACCTGGCCACAACCAGATAGACTGACCTCGCACCGGAAACTCCAGGTGCTACCCTGCAGCAGCACCATCCATGATTTGAGAAGTGCACTACTCACCTGCAACAGCAAAGCTATTCCCCGAAACCTGGTCGTCCCGAATCCTGATTCATACCTGCACACACAGAAGAACTATGGGCATCATCCCATCACTGTGGATTGATGGCATCACCTGGCGTGGCCACATCCATTGACAGTCTTGTGTGAGATGAAAAGCCTGTGCGTTCTGACATCATCATCACTCCCGAATCAACTCTCAAAATTGGCAGCCTCTTCAGCACTGGCCGCCAGGACTACATGTCTCACAGGGCCAGGGCTAGACACCCTCCACCTCTTTCAGCTGGGCCCCCACCCCCATTATGGTCGAGGTAGAGAGGTTAGTGAAAACATCATGACCCCCATATATTTGTGGTTGATTCATCTCAAGTAAGGTAGAAATACCATAATCCGTGAAAATAGGGTGATTCGCATTGAAGATATGGTCTTAAAATCATGAGATAATTTTCCAAGATAGAAGAGAAGGATTCATGAAGAATGTAAGTTGTTTCATATTTTTATTCCCTGTAAAAAAAATTCTACAATTTTTCAAAGTGGAAAGTTTGTCAAACCCCCTACTCGTTCACTAGATTCTTCTTAAACCGAACACAGTAATGCTCATTTCCACACAGAACATCACCTAAACCGGTTAAGTCATGAGTACATTAAATTGTGATGGATGGTAGTCAAACATGATTAAATTTGGCTAAACTGATTCTAGACACATATCAAGCTGCCAACCTCGCAATTATCGGTTTTAGAAATGGCACTTCACTATTCTGACGGAAGTCTACTGCACGGGTAGAGGGTAGTTCACGGTTTATGGCATTTCTACCTTAAGTCACTCTACACTAATTATGGGTTTCTCATGGAGCTCATTCTAGAGTTAAAATTTTCTAAAACAGATGATTCCAAGCTATAATATAATAAAGTACATTCTCACCTTGGGTAAATTATGCTGGTGGGGCCCTAGTAGCACTTGAAAGAGGTGGGTGTCTATCTATGATGGCCGATGTCTTAGTTGTTCTTAAGTTTTTTAGTTAGGTTCCACCAATCTTAGGTCCATAAGTGGATAGGGGCTAGCCCACCTCTTTGAGTTGGGCGCCATCGGTCTTACAAAGATAAAGGGGGTCTAATAACAACTTGCTCCCCATAATATGTAGGTTTGTTGTCGATTCATCTCAAGTGGGTTCTCTACTAGATTGATTTAGGGTTTTTGATGCTTAGGACCATAAGACAAAACATACATTGAAATCCCTCAACTATATGAATGTGACTTATATAAATGTTGGTTTTAGTCTTCAATGGCCTTTGATTCATGACACCTAACATGAAAGGTGTGGTAAATATGTGTCCCTCCCAAGTTTGTTATTAGTTAATGTCAATTTGGTCCTGCTATATTAAATCGGGACCTAATATGACTTAAAATAAATACATGCGTCCTAGATAATCATGGTCTTGTGCATATTCACCCTCCCCCATGGTGGGTGTCACAAAGTTGTGCCAGCATCCGGATTCAATCATACATTTGTCAAACTCAGAAGCCCCCCCCAATTGAATGTATCTGGTATAAAATGTTGGTTTTAGGTTAAGTATTGGGTTTGAGTATATGTACCTCAACACTATGATTGTAGCAAGCAATATAGTGACAAGGCTCAGATTGTGTCTCATAAATGTTTTAACAAGATATGATGATTGTATAACTTTAGTGCTCTGATAAGACTTTTATTGCCAAGGATGATGATTGTTGATTTTCCTATTACAATTCAAAACAATGCAAGGTTGTTGATTTTGTGTTGACATTTATTAATTTTGGGTTAAGTTTACCCTAACCTAGTATATATTTGTACAATAAACTAGTATTTAGGTAACTCTGGACCTTTGGCGAGTTCAAAATCATGCATGCATTGTGTGATAACAAACAAAAACATAGCGCAAACACAAAACTATATGGTCATAATTGCATCAACTAAAATCAATGGAAGCCACATATGACCCACAAGAACAAAGTTGTGGGAAGAAGTCACAATATTAAGGAGACCCAAAGGATGATGTCAAACCCTAATTTTTCCGGAATTGACCAGAATGCCCAGAATTACCTAAATACTAGTTAATACTAGGTAGCATAATATCCATCCCTTGTGTACGCTTTGTAAAGCAAACTCTCATTAAATGCCATTTTTTAGGTACCATACAGACTATGTTGAGTTCACCCCCTGGGATAATTCAACATCATTGGGTCTCACTACAATACTTTGGAGTTCCTTAATTAGTGTGGAATTAACATTCAATTAGCACATGCACAATAGTTAAAGGTGGCCTCCTTGATTTGGAAATAGCTTGGGATTCAGGTGGACGAGGAGTCACTAAGCACATTCATTGTTGACGATTCACCAACCCAAATCACTCATTGAGTATGAAGTTGATAGTCGCATGTGTCACTACAGTAAATAGGGTATTTAGTGTTTGCTTGTATTTAGTGTTGTTACCACCCTACCCTGCTCAACACTAATTTTGAATTCCTTGGCAATTAGTGTTAGACATAAATGTGTTGCTACCTTCCCTATTGCCACCTCCCTTATTATATCATTTTTTTCATATCCTAACCAACACTAAATTCAAACATGTAACTTCCACATATTACCATAGTGGATATTTAGTGTTTGAGTTTACATTTGATGTTACTTACTTTCATAGGGTTATTGATATTTAGTGTATGCGTTCGTATTTAGTGTATCAAACACTAAATATCCTATTTAGTGTAGTGTTTGATTGAGGGCAATTTCCAGGGAGATGTTTTGGCACAATCGATCAGAATCCTAGTGTTTCCAAGTCCAACCAATTACATGTTGTGATCTTTCGGTTTTTCTTTATTAATGCAAGGTATATTCTATATATTCCTCTACATTAATTTGCAATTTTCATGAAGTGTTGAACCTCAACTGGTTCATCTGTAACTAGCAGTCGGCTCTCCCTGTTCATTGAATTGATGGCCCAAAAACTTCTAAAGTACCGACTCCTGAGTGCTGATAAATAGGTCCTTGAAAGGAAGAGTTACCAAATTTACGAATATTCTTAATAATGATGCAGATTCGGTATTTTGGAAACAGCAAAATTCAATTCCAAGTGCATCAATTATCTTAAGTCATAAAATATCCAAGTGATGTTGAACTTGGCTTCAAAATGTTGCAAACCGAACCTATTTCAATCATTGGAAAAGTTGGCTTTTCTAATTGGGATTGAATATGTTTACTATTCTAGAGGTGATTAAAGTTCATTGGCTAGGTGAATATGGATCCCAGGGGACATAACATTAAGTAGCAAGCCCAGATTGACCTTCTCAAAAGAGCATCAAACCAGCGCGTGCCGGTTTGATGCTCTTTCAAGAGCAAAGGTAGCACTAAGTTTGAGTTTTACTTAGGCTATTCTTAATTTATTTGGGTAGTTGCTTTCAATGCTTAGAATTAATTATGTCGGTTTCTAGGACAAAACTAATGCCAAGTGGTGGTAAAGGTTTTAATCTAGGCTAAATTACGATCTAAACAAATCTAAATAGCTATGAAGCAATGGGAAAGTCGTTGAGGTCAAGAAGGTAGTTGCATTTTTTGGAAAAGTCTCCCAACACCCGCATTGGAAACCTCTTTGATGCCTTTTTAAGCTTCTATATTTGATTAATTATCCATTCATTCAGCCTTGCTTTGCAAGCTTTTCCCTTCTTGTTGAGGCAAATTTGCGGATACTCAAAGGGTACCCTCCTAGCATTGCTACTTAATGTTATGGATGCACTAGATTTTTATACATGTAGCACGAGGGTGTATATAAGGTTTATTAATTATGACTCTAACTTACAAAATATACTTAACTTAGGGAGACTATTCTTTCTCTTAGCAATGTAGAATTTGTATTATGGACATGTATTATGCTTTACTAGGGAACATTGAACCCATATGCAAATTAACAATTAGGGCATAATATACATATAGGAGATTATGAAAAGTTACATAGATCTTGAGTTGGAGATAATAATCCAAAAACCCTACTGTGGGGAAGCAAAATTGCAATTTATGAGCTCTTTGATAGGCTTAGCTTAAGGCAGTAAGCACTTAGAGCTGGCTCACATAGGGTCCCAAGTCCCAACATGAAGACAAAGCCCCAACTTCTGAGCCTCAAGAAACCATTAAAATATGGTTAATTATCATACAAGTCAGATCTTAATTATTTTATGTAAACATATCCGTTGAACTTGTGTTGAGGGTTGGGTTTAGCTTCTTGCTTGACCCAACTCTCAACACAAGTTCCAAGCCTTGCCTCCAAAACAGTTTGCCATGTAGGCATCCATGTCATCCTTGGAACTTCAGACTTGGAATCCCATGTTAAGTGGTAAGGCCCAACTTCCATGCTCTCAACGGCTAAGATTGCATGGATTGACCTCAAGTGACTTGGGACTTAGGACTTGGGACTTGGGACTTGGGACTTGGGACCCGTGTGAACCGGCCCTTATTATATGTATAGCTAAATTTATCAAATTTGAAGGCCCTACCCTACTTGGATAGACAAGGTAAAAGTTGTTTGCCAGTCTGGATAAGTCTATGGTTTTGGCCACATTTGCCAATAATTCAAGCACCTTATATAAGCCCCAGAAGTGACCTGGCACATAAAATAAGTCTTGTCCCTTGTGCTTGGATAAACCCAAATCTACTTATTTACAACTACAGGGCCATATATATAAAAGTCCCCGACCCCAATCTTCAACTCTTCAACAATAATTCAAAATCCCAATGAGCTTGACTGTCGTGTTTTGTACACTCTAAACTCCGTAGTATCACACCTGTGGCAACCAAAGTGCACGTGATATTACGGAGTTCTGTAGTGTTAACATGGATGTGTGATACTAGTGAATTAGTGTAGCATGTGACACTATGGAATAATACAAAGTACAACATATTAAATGGTGTGGCGTTGTCCACTCCGCTTCACCTTCCCCGGCGATGTGGCGGATGCATGCACCAACATTCAACAAGTGGCATAAGCAGAAGAAGAAGAAGAAGAATAAGAATAAGAAGGTGACACTCCACATATTGACACATGGCGCAATGCAAGGGTGTGGTTTGACTTCTTTGGTGGTTTGCATTAATGACAAAAATTCGTGATATAAGGGAGAGAAAGGTGACAATAAGGAGTGAGATTTGGACTACGAACATCCGTTCCCTAGGGTTTCGGGATATTAGAGAGTGAGTGGCATTAGAGGTTGATATTACAGAGTTTAGGGTGTAGTAACTAACGTAGGCGTGCGTTATTTGAATACTTTTCTTTTCTTTTACACCCACATCTCATAGGGTATGGAATGCAATTTCTTTTCTTTTCTTTTCTTTTCTTTTACATCACATACAACATGCAATTAGTTTAAGATGATTAGCGAAATCAGTCCTATAGCCACTTGCAACTTGCTCATAACTTTTGGAGTTCATGTGAATATCTTATTCATTATCGAAGTGAGGATGCTCGTGCTTATTAAGAGGTCATGTTGACTATTGAACCTATAATGATTAGCATGTTTTGAACACATCGTTCAATATTGTTTTAACCACATGTCTTTTTGGTGCCAGTTTTTAGATGCACACCTAACCACATACCACTCAAGCATAAGTGTCTAGATTGTTATTATGTTTGATTTAAGCACATCTACCTTAAGGTGGACATACTCAATTTCGTTGATGATTCAACTCCAACACTTGTTTTATTTCTCCAAAGTGGGCAACCATTTATCAAAAAATAAATGTTGATGATAGAATTGTAAGGGTATAACATACAACTCATTGGCTGAGAGAGACAAAAAGGTAACGCTTATCATTATTTGATTTGTTGTTGGGGAGGGGATGAGGGGATGAGGGGATGTGGGTTTTTGGTATGCATGATTGGCAAGTTAGCAAATTGGCTTAGACAAAGTGGAAACTAAAATAAAATCAACTTCACATAATATGAATAAACAACAACAACAACAACAAAAATTAGGTCACGTACACCTAGTTTCCTAAATCCGTTCCTAGACCCCCACTTCTTCATATGCAAATGGCTCGTAAACCATCCCGGCTCTCGCCCAAAATCAATCTAGTATACTCCCAAAATCGTCCCCCACCTTTTGTCCAAACCGCCCCCGCATTGAAACCAACCCTCCACCCAATAAAATAAAAAATAGCACTAATAACTTTTGCATGCGGGATATATATAAATAAAAGTAACCAACCCTAAATAATACTAGATATATTCTGACACTTACCCAAATCCAATTCCACTTTCGTTTAAAGTCAACCCTGCATTCTCCTAGAACCGCCCCGTTTGTCACCCAAATCCGCTTCCAATAATTTGTGGCAAAGACATTCAGTTGGTTTAAGGTGTGTTTTGGGTACGGGATAAGGAGGCATGCATAGGTGTTGGTTATAGCACCCCCTACCTTATCACAACCGTGACTTGAGATTGACAAAAACCTTCAAGACTTCCATTAAGTTTACAGCAATCTCCCGCTTAAGTACACACCATTTAAGTACATATCCCGGTTAAGTGCGCAATTTTTTTGACAAAAATTAGGGTTCATACTTTATTGTTTGAACATGTCATGCAGAGTCATTTGCTGCGAATGCATGAATTTTTTATGCTTGACATTAAATTTCAGTTTGTTAATGTTTCATTGAAACGTCTCAAACGATCGTCACAGTTCATCACACTGATTTCATACTCCCATCCTAGCGCCTACTTGCTCGGCGCGTTCGGCTTGCTCAACTTTGCAATGATTTCACATCGTTGGGCTTTGGTCAAGCAGGTTGCCTCAAGTTTCATTCGTTTCCCGTTGCGATTCATCAAATCAGAGGGACTTGAAAGCGATATGAGTACAGTACGCACCTACCAAATAAGTGCGCACCAACGGCTCTGGTTCAAAGTGCATACTTAAGCGGGAGATTACTGTAATCACATCTGAACCACATGATGATGAAACTTTATAAACTCAACTGCATCAACCTCTTTAGTAGATTTGCTATTTTCTTGAGGCTGAATATGAAATTTCCTGAGAGCTTAAAGTACCTGATATACATAGGCGCATTTACATTACATGTATGAAAATCACACTTAAAATTTGATGAAAACTTGGCGATTTGAGGTTAACACTTCCGCTACAATTTGTCATCATGTCCTCAACAAAAATCTAATGGTCATGGTATAAGATTACATGTCAAGTTTCTTCCTACAGCCTTTACAATACTGCTTACAAGCCCTCTCGTAGATTTCATTTGTTCCCTCCTTATCCATACAAACTCAAGCCTTTCTCACATAAGAGCACCCAGTACGAAGGCTGCCACAATTTGTCACTCTAGGGAATTAGCCATTTTGAAACCATCCTGATGTACTTTTAGTTTCATTAGCCTTTTAGCTTCTTGGACTTTGAAGTCAACTTTATTTCATTCCATTACTCACTTGTTATGACTCTGAAGGATGTCAATCTAGAAAACTATTTTGTGTAGACTATTTTGTAGTTTGCCTCATAATTTTTGGAGTTCATGTGAATATCTTATTCATTATCAAAGTGAAGATGGTCGTACTCACTGAGAGGTACCCCCTCCCCCCCTTCCAATCATGTTGACTATTGAACCTAGAATGGTCAGCAGATCTTGAACACATTGTCCAATCTCAATTTAAACACATGATAATGCCGTTTTGATTCCAGTTATCAGATCCACAACTACCCACATACCACTCACATATAAATGTCTAGATTATTGTTGTGCTCGATTCAAGCACATAATATACCTTATACGGGATTTTGAAGGGCACTTAAAAATGCCATGGTTATGTGCCATGTCTAAGTTTTGACGTGAAGATATCCATCACAAAATTTATCCAACCCTGATATATTCCAATTGTACAATGTGTACGCTTCACAATTTTGGTTCCATGGTAGTACAAGTTCCAATACACCTCAACCCTCGGTTTTTGTCGCATAGCCTTGAATCATTGGTTTTTCTAGAACCTTTTTCTTTTTTGTCCTCACCCACCTCGGAGTACCGTGACTCAACACTTTGAGAGCCGAAAGCTAATTTCCACGTTGGATTGGCATGGTCTTGACCAATATGGATAATGGAGACGTGCCTTAGGTGGATATTTTTCTCTCTTTCTCTTTGCACCCACTTGTCATAGGATAATGAAACATGCGATTAGTGCAAGGTGATTAGCAACTGCAAATCATTGTTGTAGTCGCATGTTCTTGGAGCTCATATGATTATCAAAATGAAGATTCTCGTGCTCATTAAGTGGTTATTCAAGTCCCCCTCAATCATGTTGACTATTGAACCTAGAATGGTTAGCACATTTCGAGCATGAAGTCCAGTCTCTTTTAACCACATGTGTTTTTCGTGTCAGTTCTTGGTTCCACACCAAATCACCAATCCATGAAATATAGGTGTCCATACTGTTGTTGTGTTTGATTTAGGCACATCTACCTTACGACACGTGACAAAATTATCTCCAAAAGAACTATCTTGTGTCGAACCAGACAACATCCTAGTGTATGTGTTTCACACAATTCATAAAAGTTAGGTAGTTACTTTCAATTAAATACTTCGCATGAGTTTGGGTCCTTTATTTTGTACCATACTTATTAGGGGGACCCTTCAACCCTCATATTACAACTCAAAAACCCCCGTGAACTTGTGCTTTCCTTTACATGGGCATATATATATATATATAATTATTTTCCCAGATTTTCATTCAAATTTTAGGGTTTTTGGGGATTTTTTTTGAAGATTTTATTCAACAACAATGACATAGTATTGTTCTATTTATAGATTTTCAATCTATATTTTTTATGCCCCCAAAAAAAAAGGATTCGTGGACTCCTCATCCATGGGCCATGTTGGGGTCGAGGGTGGAAAGAATTTATCACATACGAGCGTATCTTAAAGCCTATGGTATAAGTTCAATAAACCCACACATGTAACATTCATAATAATGAGTATGATGATGGCCAAATTCCAACGTGCATGTTTGACAACAAGACAAATGTACTCAACATTGTGTCATGTGTTGACCCCCCTTACTTTATCATTAGTGCTCCACTGATCGGGTCGCAAGAAAGGGATGACATCAAAAGTCGCAGGAGGTTAACGAAAGACACCATGAGGTCATCCAGAATGCAATGGCCAAGCTTATCTACGCTACCAGTTTTGTAGGAGATTATGTGTGGTCGTAGATAGCAAGTTGTGAAACAGAGTCATATGAGATTGGTGAAGAGATATGGGTGTTTAGACTTAGATGAAGGCAATGACGGGTAGTATATGACTTAGTTGAGGCCAGTGTCAACTATGGTTGTTTTGTTGTAATCTCCACTGGGGACTATTGATGAAATAACCCCGCGTTGATTTTGAGTTAAAACCATAGTACTAAACAGGTGTGTTTAAGGGAATCAATCGTGGTGTTCGATGCATGCAATCCGCTTTTGACCTCAGCCAAAGTTTTGTCCTACAATCTCAAAAGGCCTTGACCACTCTCACCAGGCAACCTTGCTCACGAAGCTAACAAACATTTACATAAAAAGTGCTCGACCAACAAAATGTCAAGAAACCTTGTGGAAAGCCTCACCGACATCGGTGGAGTCTACACTATTGTGTCTAATTAGTGTGGGTGGGAAATGCACATGGGTTGGAAATTAGTGTGGCCCACACTAAATTTCAAATGTTTGGGTCACTTTGGATGAAAAATGTAATGTCATCCATTTGTGTGTGTTAGGGTTCTCCGCAAACAACCTCCGTTAGGTCAATGTGGGAAAAGTCTTCAAACACAATTGGATGGAATTATGAAGTTTCATCCAATTGTGGAAACGACAAAACCCACACAAATTTTTCACCTTTGAAATTAGTGTGGGCCACTCTAAATTATAATTTGAAATTAGCGTGTTTTATTAGGAATTAGTGTGGCCCACACTAATTAGACACAATAGTGTAGTTCTCTATGTTGGAACGGCCAACACATGGAAGTAGACTACCCTTGTATGTACCTCCTTTGATATCATATTACACTACAAGTGTTAGACTTACCTATTAACACTATTTGCACTAGAGTTGCTCAAAGGAGAGATCATTGGAAGAAAGAAAAACAATATATTCGGTAATTTTACATGAAACTAAAAGAATCGGTCCATCCAAGAACTTTGCTTTGAGCTTTGCGCTTTAGGTTTAAAAATCCGGTAGTCCTTGAGTACTACACATTGTACAAATGGCACACATATTTTAAGTGAAATTGGTCATGGGTAGTTCTCACGTTGGTTGTCGGACATCATCCATGTAACTTCCGCATCCTTTCCTTTTTGAGGGTTTATTCAAGTAACACCGCCTTTATTTGTCCTATGTGTTAGATGACATCGTTATATACTAATTTTGTAATCAATTGGACTGGAATCCAACAAACTATATTCTAAGTAAGCAACAAGGGTAGGGAGGTTCAACTCTGCTTATAATGCCCGGGAGTGGACTCTTCATACCACGTACAAGCTGACATGGGTGTAAGAAGGGGCATTATTTGAGGCATTAGCATACACCCTAACCTCGATAATGTCACCCTTGTTTATAGAACACCTTGATATTGTCACCCAAAACTTCGAAACCAAATTTTCTAGTGTAAAACTCCCTCGTTATTATCCCTATCACCCTTGATAATATCACTAATTTTTTTCCCCAGAATCTGTAGTGTAAGTGTGATAATAACAAGTAATATGGATGAAAAAAGGCCGGATGGACAACAAATTCTATGGATGACGTCGGCATCTCCACCCGCCTTTCCGCCTGGATCTCCGTTCTTGGAACCGAGAACAGGGTTCTACATGATTTTGAGGTGGAGTATTCTACTGAGGAGCTTGTGCAATTAGTGCAAGATGGCCAGGAGGTACATGATCCCGTAGAAGTAGACCCATTGATTGATGATAGCAATGATGTTGAGTCTAAGGTAGTGAAGTTAAGTGATGCACAAAAATCTGTTAAAGATGTTTTGAATTTTATGGCTAGTCAAGGTTCTCAAATTTTCAACACTATGGAGTTGTTAGGAATGGAAAAAATCCATGACAAGCTCACTAGAATTGGTGTTGCACATTTAACATCAATGTCAACAAAACAATGTGACATTAGGAGCTTCTTTGCCTCTAGTGAGAGGTCTTTACCTGATCTCAATGACACATTATGATGTGCTATCTTTGTTATTCAAGCTTCTGAATTTGATTTTATATTTAAAAACATTGAATTCTCATCACGGGGAGGTCACTCCCTCTTTAGTTAATGCATACACGTGCGCTCAGGACCTATTTATCGGGGGGCTATTTACCTTGCAGAAAAGATTATAAGGTATGGTATTTTTCAAAATAAAGGCAAATTCTTGTATTTAATACACCCTATCAATAATTATAATTTTTTTGGGGAATCATTTTAAAACACCCTATTTTACTTATACTACATTTTTTTTCCTTCCCAGCACGTGGGTAGAGACCATTAACTCCACGTTGGAACCGTTGGTTCAGTAACGTTCAAGCAAGCCAGCCTGCGAAGTCATCCATCCAAGCATTTTCAATAGAAAATGACCTCTTTTCATCCACTAGCACATACCCTACCCTAGACCTGCTACCCCTAGTAATTGTTTCCACGCTATTTTACATGTATTGACTAGATAAAAGAGGTCATTATATGTGATGGTATTTTACATGTAAACATGTTTCACTATTTTAAACCCCCCTATATTATATGTACGTTTTTTGCAAAATTTACCTACAATGAATATATTAGACCCTATTTTTTATCGCACGTTGTTCTACGATTTTTCGCCAGTGACCTCCCCGTGATTCTCATCTTTGTTATTTTCTTTTGAACATTGTAATTTTTATTTGTTTTTCTACCTATTTCTTTGATAATACCACATTATGCATAAATCTTCCAAATGTGACATTATCAAATATGTCACACCTTGTTTATATCACACTTTTTGGTGAAACGGATGGCGTGACATTATCGAGTTTAGGGTGTACATAGTATACATGAGGGCTCGAGGTAAGGTCCGAGATGACCCTAAACTACCGGATGATAGTGGAGAGGTACTTAAATATGAACGGAGGGGTTGGCGGTTCGATTCCCGACTATGAAATCTTCTCTCTACTTAACGGAAAAACCAAGAGCCCACCCACTGCAAGGTAGGCAGTAAACCCCACCCTGCACCAAGGAGATTCTTGAGTAGGGTAGGGCCAACGGGCTCAATTTACGCCGAATTGCCTGACGTTGTATATCATCATCATCATCATCATTATTATTGTTATTATTATTAGGGCTTGAGGTATTATTTTTCTCCAATGTGTACATTCAAAAAGGCTATTAATAATTTTGAAGTAAAGGTGGATACACAAGAGGGGCTCTTAAGATTTAGAGAAAAGTTGATAGTAGATGTGTTAGTTTCATCCAATTCATGTTCATCCATTTTTGTCATATCGTAATAGATCTCAATGACCACCATGCCCGTTCTTGTTATGATTTGCATTTGGGTTCTAGGTTTTTATAAACTGGAGGCACTTGGAGTGCTCGTGGGCTCCCTTGAGTTTTTTCTCTTCGGTTTATGAAGTTATTTATGCTCTTGTCTTAGTTTGTTTGACGCAATTACTGAGTTACATGCTATGGATGAAAAAATGTTCAATGTCTTCTCATTGGAAAGTGAAAGTGGGTTTTATATGTATAAAGGCCTATTTAATTCTTGGATGATATTTTGTATATGTAGTGGAGGCATTTGTCGTAGTAAAGTGAAAAGCTTAGTATAAATATATGAGTCCATTTTCTAGCATGTTGTTAGTACATATATATACATTTGCTTTTCTTTGTAAACTTCTCGTATATAGGGGGTTAATTTCAAAGCGATCCACGCATGTCATTTAGGCATCCAATGAAGAGTCCACCCTCCCCATCAAGATGGTTGGTGAATCGAAATTGAATCGATAGCCAATTTCCTCACATGTTTTGGAGGTTATACGAATATGTCAAGGTAGAGATTATCTTTCTTCTTGAATGATCATATAGGTGTCTCATAGATGCAACTCCACATTGAACTCAAAATGGTTAATACAAATTTTGAGCACACAATTCATTGATATTTAAATGTGTGTTTTATGGTGTCCAATCTTACATCCATCCCTAATCACATATTACAAAGTAACTAAGGTAGACTCACCTAAATCCAAGATACCAATAATCTGAACACCTTCATTTGAGTAGTATGTGGTTAGATGTAGATCTAAGTACGGATAGCAAAAAGACATGCGTTTAAATGTGATTGGACTATGTGCTCAAAATATGCTAACCACTCTAGGCTCAATAGTCAACATGTTTGGGAGGTACTATATGACCACTTGATGAACATGAGAATCTTCACATGAGACATTCATAAGATATTCATATGAGCTCCATAAATTATGACACACATGGCTAAGCGCATGATTTGGACCGGATTTGGATTTGCTAATCATCTCACATTAATTGCATGTTTCATATTCTGCAAGAAGTGGATACAAAGAGAAAAGAGAAAATAACACATGTCAACTTTAATTTCTAAAGACCAAGATGGACGTTTTTGTCTAGGCAGTCACCTGCCTGATAACCCAAACACAGATGTGCAAATGGACATGGCACGGCCCCTAGCCATCACATCACATCACATTGTAAAGAACGTGACACCCGCTAATGTGGTTTTTTTACTACACCAATTTTTGTTTTAAAATTTACTTTTTTTGATCAAATGCTCTTATCAACTACAACTAGCAATCAACTTCTAAAAACATTTTTTAAATTACAAAAATTAAACAAAAGACCATTAGAGCTTGTTAGATGCAAGCTCTAACCATCCATAAAAATTTTGGATTTTGGATTTTTTATTTTTTATTTTTTATTTTTCCTAGAAGTCGACCTAGAGTAATCAACTAGAGCAGTCAACTGCTAAACCCCCAAAATTTCCAAAAGAATAATGAATCATTAGATCTGGTGGCTACAAGATCTCACAGTCCATTTTTTCTAATTGTTTCTTTTGCAATTGATTGCAAAGTAACAATTGGCTTAGCAATTGACCAAGGGGTTGATCGTGTCAGTTTACCCTTGAGTAAACTTTTGGATTTGCCCCTCACTAATGTGACGTTTATTTGGTCCAGCATCACGTCGCCGTCACAAGACATGATGTGACATGACGGACGTGGATGTGAAATCCATGCACTAGAGTACATGTTTATGTTTAGAATGTTCCTATATATGACACGTAAACAACTGAAAATTTGTGCGAGCAATCCTAACTTCACAAAGCTTTCATCTGTATGATCATATCTATGGTGCCAATTCTCTCTAATAAGCTTTTGACTTAGGGCCAATGCACATGGGGTCCCAAGTCCCACGTCTCATTTGATATTAGCAAGCCCCAACATGGAGGCAAAGTCCCAACTTTTGAGCCTCAAGGAACCATTAAAATATGGTTAATTATCATTAAAGTCATATTTTGATCCTTTTATGCAAAAATATTCGTGGGACTTGTGTTGAGAGTTGGGTCTAGCTTTTTGCTCAACCCAACTTTCAACACAAGTCCCAAACCTCACCCCCAAAAAAGAGTTGCCATGTAGGCATCCATGTCATACTTGAGACTTAGGACTTGAGACCCAATTTCAAGTCCCAATTTTAATGCTCTCAACGGTTGAGATTATACAGATTGACCTCAAGTGACTTGGGACTCAAGACTGAGGACCCTGTGTGAACCGACCCTTAAACTTAACAATTTTAGGCGATTTTGAGAAGATTTTGCTTCGGCCTTTTAGGAGCTAACTAGGGGCAGTTTTTGCATCTACATGTGAGCCTGAATTTACAATTGACATTGTAAAACAATACATATGTTGGGAATATAAAATTAGGGATGGGCACCGACTAATCATGGTTGTGTGCATTATTTTTGGTCCTTTTTTTGTGTGCCCGCTTGCAGAAGGTGGCCCGAAGCCTTTTTTGTTTGGTGGTGGTGCTTGGGTTGCGATTTCTGCAACTATTTTGTGTCGTATTAGGGTTATTACAGGTCAATAATGTGCCGGCTTTTCCACTTCCCCATGCAATAGGACACAATGCCACCTCCCCCTCGAGGCCCGGTTCCCATTCCCTTTCGTACCAAAATTCCACAATAGGTGTGGGCTCGGTGTCCGGGTTTTTTTTTGTGCACATAAGGTAGGAGCACCTTAAACCAAGTTAAGGTATTTGGCATAAGGTAGAAATATCATAAGCGGTTAAAATAAGGTGATTTGCATTGAAGATATGGTCTTACAATTATGAGATAATTTTCCAAGATAGACGAGAAGGATTCATGAAGAATGCAAGTTGTTTCATATTTTTCTGCCCTGTACAAAAAATGCTACAATTTTTCAAACTGGAAAGTTGTCCAACCCTCTACTCGTTCACTAGATTCTCCCTACACCGAACACGGTAATCCGCATTTCCATACAGAACATCGCCTAAATCGGTTACCTCATGAGTGCATTAACACTTGACTCCCATTGGCTACACTAAGTGTACACGCATTGAAGTTGCCGCCTCGCCATGATCGGTTGCAGAAATGGCACTTCACCGTTATGACGGCGGTCTAGTGCACGGCTAGAGGGTGGTTAACGGGTTATGGTATTTCTACCTTACATGTGGCAGTCGTCTGAACCCGAAAAAAATCAACCATCAGGCAAAAAGACAGAGACCATATGTACTGCAAGTTCTTTTTTCCTTTTTCCTTTTTCCTCTTTCCTTCAATATTGAAATAAATATAAATTTTTGAAGTGAAAATTGTGGTGGGACCCAAAACCATTTTTTTTTGGGGGGGGGATGGGTTGATGTTCACATGGTGAACATTCTCAAAATCGACATGTACTTAATATGTAAGATTTCAAGGGTATTGGTTTTGGGTGTTGTCTTGGTTTAAGGTGCTCTTACCTTGAATCGGTCAAACTTCTAGTGTTTCCAAGTCCAACCGGTTTTATGTTGTGGTCTTTCGGTTTTTATTTATTAACTTGATGTATATTCCATAGATTCCTCCAAAACGATCGGTGATCTTTCCGAAGTCTTGAATTTCAACCAACTATTTCTCAAACTCAATCGGTTCATTTGTAACTTGCGGTCAGTTCTCCCCGTTCATTGGTTGGGCTAGGGATTCAGGTTGTCTATGTAAACACATCCATTGCAAAGGTGAAATTGTAGTGCATTATAGACTATATCATGTGAATTGTTATTTTAAGATTGTTTGACTCTAAAAATAGCACCAGAGGCCACAAATTAGTCTAGTGGAATGGGAGTGGAGTCCAATTGAAATTAATCAACCCTCAATCTTGTAGAGGACTTGTTTTTACTAAAGCCCAATCACCCAAGATGGATGAGTTTAAAATGGACACCACAAATCCCAAGACCAATTTTTGTGCCACCCAATAACACCAAGTTGCACCTCTCAATGGTAAGCCAACATGATACATATTCATGATTCATATTCTCATGTATAGATAGATAGACAGATAGATAGATAGATAGATAGATATGACTGAATTAATATTGACACATGTTAAGTTGTTCAACTCCTAAGTGCTTAAGGCGACACGTTTTTGCATTCATAGATTGGTTGGAAATTTTGGCATTTGGGGTTTAAGGGATATTTCACATTTCTACAAACTTATGGAGGACTTCCTTTTAGACCACATTCATATGGCTATATGGTTCCAAAATCCTCAAGAACTTCATCAATTTCTATGTTATGAGAATGTGGTTTCAAAGATCCAAATAGTAATGGTCACATAATGAAGTTGAGGGTTCAAATTTTGTCGAAATTATCACAAACCTAGATGGTTCCATCAAGCTGTGGAAGTTTTCAAAACGAGTAAATACTTGTAGTCGGTCAATGTAAGGCAAATGGCATAAAGAAAGCCTTGTGCAACACTCTTCCACAAATTTATTGAATTTCATGGAATCTAAGATGACAACCTTTCTATTGGATATTTCCTTGGCCAAACCCGAACATCCAACCGCATTGTTTATCATATTATATAGTGTGATGCAAAGAATATCTTCCGAATAGTAACTACTTCCGGAAAAGGCTTAATTTTTGTCAATAAATGGGGAGAAATTTGAGCCAACTTTGTCGCTATCCTTACTTCTTTAGTATTAACTAGTTCTTCATTAAGATGCTTCAGCTATTCCTTGTATTTTTACTTCTTCTTTTTCCAATTTATGGTTTAGTTCATTTCGTAGAGGTTTTACTTTGAACCAGTAATTTGAGAAAACAAACTGGCTCATCTGTAACTAGTAGCCAGTTCTCCCCGTTCATTGATTTTGGAACTCTTAATTTCTAGGTCACAATCTTGTCACAATATACTTACATTTAATGTTTATGTCAATTTCTTTTTTTTTCTTTTTTTTCTTACAAGCTAGATTGGACATACTCTTCATTGACCCCAAACTTCTCAAGTCTTGTTCGCGTGATAATAACATTCATTGTTCACTTTCTATATTAAGAAGATTGATAGGTAAAAGAGTAAGGAATTTTGTGAGGTAGAGGCATTGATATTAGTCTAAACTTCATATTTGTATAATATTGGTAATCAATGATGTCCAAAATTAGCAATTGGTAAACTCCATACGACCGATTTTGTGATGTTTTCAAGCTTAAAACTGAATAGAGCTATAGTACTAAATGAACATTATGTATAGATTTGGGTTGAATCACTATATTCGTTAATTTGAGACTTTCTCTTGTCTCAAATTAATATATGGACCACAACAACATGGTCTAATGTTTGGGTCATCCTACCTAAACCATCTTGATATGAGTTCTTAATTGGGTTCTTGATATGAACACCCGTTTCAAAGTATTTGCATCTTACAACATTCTCCAATATCTGTGTGATTTTATCCATGTTCTTATATTTGTAATTGTCTCAAAATGCCGAAAAAGTCCCAAATTAACGAATATAGTGATTTGAACTCTTTGTAAGGTAGGACAAGCACACATGGATTTACGATGTGCCAAAGTATGGTAAGAAAAGTGTTTGATTATTATGGATGATGCAACAATAATTGATAGTTTGAACGGTGTTGTGATATTCTTTGATGTTGCCAAAGCACTTTTGGCATACATCATGATTTTCAAGGTATAATTGTCAAGTTTCATAAATTATTGATGAAACATACATGTTGTGAGTGCGTTGTGGGTATGAATGCTTTGATACATTCAAATCATTATTAGAATACAATTTAAGGTCCAAGTGAAATTTTATTTCAAATGATGATTTGTTTTAAAGATTTTCCTCGATTTTTCATGAACGAAATACAATACCAGTCATTGGTCTCGTAGAGCTTCTTAAGCCCTCTGTTATATATATAGAAAATATCTAATGGCACAAGACAATTTTTCCAGTGACACATGTCAATTGCCCTAGTTGCATATGATGGTAGTGTAATCACATCTATTTTTAAAGAAGAAGAGTCATTCATCTCATCTTCCAAACGTGAAGGAAAACAACATCATTTCCCATCATGTTTATTGTTTTCATCTATTGGACCTTCAAGTTGGTGAATTCGTGTCGGTCTACTCCCAAAATGATTACAGGCTTCATGGCTTGGTCAAAATTTGAAGTCCAACTTTTTTACCATCATTTCCACAACAACCACAAAATTGTGATACGTTGGGACTTATGAAAAGGAGTGCACATGATAGAGGCCTAGGAGGGATGATGTTGGTGGTTGAATTTTTTTGTGAAAACTTTGGAGAGAATCATAAGGACATGTTTTAATAATGTGCATGGTTGACCACTAGCATTTGACCAAATATAGACCCAACAAATGTTTACTTTTGGGCCTTTTTTTTTGGGCCAACATGCAATTCTTGAAAGAACGTTAGGCATCGAGATCTTCTAGCCTTTCTTTAAGTACAATTTTGAGTTTCAATCGAAACTATGGAAGAGGACCTCCTCGATAAGTATTTGTTAGAAATTGGAACCAATTCCAAAAGCTATTGTTTTTATTCTAGCACAATAGGGGATTTTGAAAATTGGATACCCATGATCAATATAAGGAGAACATGTTCACATTCATGTTGGTGCATCTGAGCACCGGCATTTTTTCTCTCTTACTGAAAGAAAACTTAGAACTGGTATGCTTGGTTGTACACAGGGTTGTCTATTGTGTTGTGACGGAGGCTTATCCCGGCATAATGTCGTGCCGTCACGACACGTATCCGTCACGACATTATGCCAGATTATGCCGGATGCTGTCTTTATCCTGCCGGACTTGAATTTTACCGATTTTTTTGTGTAATTACATTACCCAATTTCGGACACGTAGGATTTACATTGTCCACGTGTGACGACATGTCAGCAAAGTAAAGGGAAAGTGGGGAAAATTTTACTAGCGCCCGTCCGCCCCCCCGTCCGCCCCCCCGTCCGCCCCCGTTCCCAATCCCCGTTCCCACCCGTCCGCCCTCGTTCCCAATCCCCGTTCCCACCCGTCCGCCCTCGTTCCCAATCCCCGTTCCACCCCGTCCGCTCCCGTTCCCCCCCGTCCGCTCCCGTACCCAAACCCCGTCCGCTCCCCCCCCCTCCGTCCGCTCCCCCGTCCGCCTCCCCGTCTGCTCCCCCCACCTCCGTCCGCTCACCTGTCCGCTCCACCGTCCGCCCCCCCCCCCGTCCGCTCCCCCGTCCGCTCCCCCATCCGCCCCCCCCCCGTCCGCTCCCCCATCCGCTCCCCCGTCCCCCCCCCCCCCCGTCCGCCCCCCCCGTCCGCTCCCCCATCCGCTCCCCCCCCCCTCCGTCCGCTCCCCCGTCCGCTCCCCCCCTCCGTCCGCTCCCCCGTCCGCTCCCCCCCTCCGTCCGCTCCCCCGTCCGCTCCCCCCCCCCCCCCATCCGTCCGCTCCCCCGTCCGCTCCCCCCCTCCGTCCGCTCCCCCGTCCGCCCCCCCCCCCCCCCCCCGTCCGCTCCCCCGTTCGCCCCCCCGTCCGCTTCCCCCCCTCCGTCCTCTCCCCCGTCCGCTCCCCCGTCCGCTCCCCCCCTCCGTCCGCCCCCCCGTCCGCTCCCACCCCTTCCGTCCGCTCCCCCGTCTGATTCGAACACTATAAATTGAGGGTGCAAGGTGCCATTTTTGCCTCCACTGACATAGTGTGTCTCAAGTCTTTTGATTCTCCTTTGAGGAGTGAGGATTGAATGCGTGAGACCCGAATGCAGAGTATACTTTGTCCAATCTAGTGTCTGTGAATTAGGGTTGCCCTCGTGGCACTCTTGAACAGGACCTAGTATGCGATCAAAGTGACTTGCTCTAACTTGTTTGTATTTGCAGGTTTTGTTGAAGTCATGCCACGCCGAAACGATGCATGGGATCATTGGTACGAGGATAAGGGGAGGGTTCCCGGTAAATCACAAAGGCAGGTTAAATGTAGGTTTTGCCCGTTCGTCATATCTTACCAAGGAGATAGAATGTTGGCCCACCTTGGTTATAGACCTCATGTAGGGGGTGCTTCTGATGTTTCCACATGTAGGATGGTACCCCCGCATATTAGGGCCTTGTTTGAACATTGCGGAGGCATTGTGCCCTTACATGTAGGCATTGTAAATGAGGACTCTCTGGTGGCAGATATTGTACCTCTGGAGCCTATTATAGCGGACTCCGTAATTAGTGAAACAGAGCCTTTGCTTATGTCCCAAACCACTCAACATTCTGATGTTGTGATATATGGCACTCCTCCTCGTGAACTACGTCAACTCAACATAACGGAGGGGTTCAATGTGTCAACAAAACAACTCCTCGATAGAGCATGGGCAACGGCTTTTTATGAAGCTAACATTCCTTTCAACATTGTGAGACATCCTGCATTTGTTCATGCTGTGCGTGAAACTGCCCGTCATCGAATGCCAGCCTACACACCACCATCGTACAATGCCATCCGTACGAAGTTGTTAACTGATAAAAAGGTTGACCTAGATAGGCAAGTGAAGGAGCAGCTGGGGAATTCCGTTGAAAAATACGGTGTTACAATATGTTGTGATGGATGGGACAACGTGCAAAACCGACCTCTCCTAAACGTTCTTCAATGTGGCACAAAGGGAGACGTTTTCTTGGGTACCATTGACACCACGGGAAATCACAAGGATCATGTCTACGTTGCTGCTCAAATTCAACCATTTGTGGAAAAGGTTGGTCGACATAATGTGGTCCAAGTTTGCACCGACAATGCCCCAGTTATGGCCTCCGCTGCTCGCGACTTGATTCGAGCAAATCCCGATCTATATTTTCAAGGATGTGCTGCACATTGCCTAGATCTCCTCTTAGAAGATTGGGGGAAGGAGGAATGGGTGAAAAAGTTGGTAAAAAAATCCCGCCATATTTGTGTATTTGTTAAAAACCACCATGCTTCTCAAGCTATATTCCGGAGGTTGTCACCAAATCTCTCACTCCGCCTACCTGTAGAGACCCGTTTTGCTACGAACTTCATCATGATTGAACGTCTTCTCCAAGTACGCAATGCTTTGGAAAGAATGGTGGTTGATGAGGATTGGATCACTCTAATGCGTGATATGAGGAGGAGATCTGGCACCTCTTACATGAAGGGCTCTGCTGTGCGAAGCTTTATACGTTCTGATGGATTCTGGAACACGTGCGAAAATTTCTTGTATATGGTGATCCCGGTTGTTAAAGCTCTTCGTGTATTTGACGGCAAGGCGCCTGCAATGGAAATGGCTTGGAGGGTCATGCATGATTTACAAACCCATATTCGTGGATTCAGTAAACCTCCATTTCGCTTAAGCCCTGAGCTTGCTGCAAATGCTATGGTAACGTTTCAAAATAGATGGAGGTTGATGTTGAATGATCTACACTGGGCTGGAGCGATGTTAAATCCGCTTCTACGTGGTTGGGCCCCACTCCATGAGGATGACAATTCGAGGACAATCCTAAATCGAGTTCTTCGCAGGCTTGCTCAAGATGAGGACACTTATGTCCAAATCCTCCACCAGTACCAAGATTTCCTTGAAAATCGAGGGCCTTTTGCTGATTCTACTGACCCGAGCGTGCATGCCGCACCTCTCCATGAATGGTGGGATGCAATGGGAGGTGGAGCTAAAGCCCTCCAAACAATAGCAAGACGTATCCTTGCACAAGTATGTTCCGCATCCGCATGTGAACGCAATTGGAGCATGTACTCATACGTTCACAACAAGAGTCGCAATCGCTTGAAGCATAATCGTGCTGAGGACCTCGTCTACATATATACCAATAGTAGGCTCATTCGACATCGGAGGGGCCCAAGACCTGCTCAATGGTACGAATTGAATGAGGTCCATTCTGACGATGACCTTGACGAAGAAGATGACAACGAAGATGACGTGGATCCAACTGGTAGGGCTGGAAATGATGAAGACAACAATGTTGATGACATCGACTTTGATTTGGATGACCTCGATTCCGAGAATCATGGTTCAGAAGATGAGGATGGCAATGGTAGTGATGGAAACCTTGGGGTGTTTGAGTTTGATGAACCGGATGTCCCCCAACATAACGACGGAATACATGACGATCATGAGGGGTCTATTGGAAGACCGCATGGTGAAACTCTCCACATTGGAGAAGGGTTTCCATCTGACCATAATGTTGCTATGGGGGCAAGTGAGAATGTGGGAATTGAAGTAGATTCCTTGCAACATCGGAGCGATTCTCTTTCATTTGGTGAAGGCGACAATGTACTACCCGTAAATGAGCCAACGCACGTTCAACATGATCCACTTCCAACCCGAGTACATTTTGAATCCATGGATGCCTCCCTCATATCCAACCATCGTATAGAAGATCCAACGCCCAATGTTCCTGAAATGCCTACAACTCGATTCCGTGCTCTTCAAAGGATTGCATCCACCTCTACGGTGCAATTGCATGCACAAGGTCAACATCGTCCTCTCACTCGAAGTATTGCCAATACTTCTAGATTGGGTGTTTCACGTGCAACTGCGGTGGGTGCTACTTTGGTTGCTATGCACAATGTTTCAAGAAATGTTACTATAGAGGCGCCACGTCGTCCTTCTGTACGTCGACATGTTGTTGAGAACATACCAATTGCAATTCCACCCGCGTCTGTTTCACTTCCACACAATCAATCCAATGGAAGAGGTGGTCTTGGAGTTGGAGGCGGAAGTACAACGGGGGATGCTTTTATAGATGGAAGTAGAGATGAAGTGCACTCAAGTCGTGGTACGGGTGGAGGGCGCCAGAGAACTACGAGAGGTGTCAAACGTACTAGGAAGAGGTATCAGGGACGATCGCTTCCGTTTACTGCTGAAGACTACAATGAAGATGAAGGTAGACCACATCTAGATGAAAATGGCATACAGGATGCAAATGGCTCCCGGCCGACCAAGAAGATAATTTTCTCACAACGTGACCGAGAGTTGCATCTTCGAAGCGCGACTCCCCAAACAGATGATGATTTCAGCACAGACGAGTCTGAAGAGGACCCAAGATGTGTCGAAGCAAATGATCCTACAGTACGGATTCGAACGTAATGGTTTTGCACAAATGTGTTCTTTCGGTGCTCCCACGTACTCCCATAATTTATTACTTCCGTCAAAATTGATACAAGTTACAACCTTAGGGCCTTCGGTAAGACATTTAGACCACAAAGCGAACGTTACGTTCGAAGTTGTATCATTTTATTATAGTAATAAAATTATTTATTGCATGTTTTTTAAAATTATTTATTGCATATTTATATAATTATATCTTTATGTGGTATTCAATATTGACTATGTAGTCAATAGTACTTTTGGTTAGACTATCATATGAATTACAAATATTCAAGTGAGTTTTTAAAAGTTTCGAATAACATTAAAACATGTGACATCCATATGCTATCTTTTACACGATCTTAGAAATGACAACTTGTCGGTAACTCCTCTTTATATTACATATTCTTTGAACATGAAATATGTTCAATGTGTACAAAGTCTTCCTCCGTTCCTATACAACTTTCTAAACATGCTACAAAAATGCCTAATCCGAATCTGAATCGAGGTCTATTGCAGCTGAAGTAGATCCTCGTCGTGCTCGTGATGATTCCCCGGCTTCCATCATTCGCGTGGTTTCACGGGTGAGATATGGACGACTTCCAGGAGACAGTGGAGTGGCATTACGTGGTCTAGGCCCCCCATTTAGCCATCTCAATACCGCATCATCCGTAACTCTATTCAAGAGTGCTTCAACTGCCTCTAACTGCGTTCTGTGTTTGTGGTACGACTGCTCTAAGTGCGCTTCAAAATGGGAATCCCGTTCCATGGGCATCTCATGTGCATCTTCTTCCAACTCATGCTCCGATATTGATGGTTCACCACTTGCATTGTAAAAAGGAGGTTGAATGCCTCTCCGTAATTGTATGGTTGTCGCATCCCAATGCCAACCAAAAGTTTGGTACAAAAATCTTTTCATGCCATGGTTTGGGGGCTTGTTGGAAAACAACTCGTCTGCAATATACAAAATTTGACGTGGATTTTGTGTCCATTCGCCATCTTTGTTATCGTTCCAAAGTTCAACCGTTGCACAATTGAATAACCAATTCCACTCAACAGAAGTCTCATCAAACTCGCAAAGGTTGAAGGGATAGTCCGTTGGCCTTACCACCCAGTCCTTAGGCATGTAATCCCGAAGGCCAAATTGGAGGTACAAACGAGGGTGGAAGGGTGATCTGCAATGGGGACATTGCCGTCTCCTGATCATTGCCACTATCAGACATTGTGGATGGAATTGGCCCCCATACGATCCAACTTGAAAGCATCCCTCTGGGCCAAATGGACTGCCGCAAATCCCACACACGGATCCGTTGAAGACCATTGGATGTGGACCCGGCCATAACAACTCACCCCTCATGCTGTATGGATATTCATGCACTTGGGTCACATCCCAATGGTGATCGGAGTCGATCAGTTGCCGCCAATCCAAGCTCCCGTTAGGCAATTTCAAGTCATCCTCATCATCCCACCTACTAGGGTACATACGTTCCTGATCTGGCCATGACGTGAGCATCAAGTTCCGCAATCTATGATTGCGGTTCCATTATCGCTGGATGCTCTCAAATTCAGCTTCATATTGACGAGCCTTGGCCATAGAAAGCAATGTGCCTGTCCTCATATTGGTTCGCTCCACGATCGCAATCGATAGAAATTTCCTCAACCTTGCATTCTGCTCCTCCAGTGTGCCAATCTTGGATTCGTGATCGACAACCACTTCATTGACCACTTGAAGTTGTTGTTGCATGTCCACCACCTCCTTTTGCAAAGCCTCCATCTTTCCTTGCATTACTTCATTCCTCGTACATACGTCCGCTGCTTGTGACTTTGCAATCATGGCCTCCTGTAAAGCTGTATCCCTCTCTGCTTCCAAAGACTGGATGTTAATTGGTGTACTACTTGAACTGCCAGCCTCCCCCATTATAAGTGTTGCAAGTCGATTTTCCAGCTCGAGAATCCTTGCTTTATACTCACGAATTTCCTCGGCATGTTGCTGGCGCAATGCCTCCATTCTGCTCTCCATCATGTCCGCACCAAGTTGACCAGGGTTTACCTCGTTTAGGGCCTCGTTAACCACCTGGTTAACCAGCTCGTTAACCACATCAACATTTACCTCCATGCCCTCCTCATCCATATGCTCAAACGCCTCCTCGATGGCCATCTCCACGTCATTGGCTGGTCGTTTGCGAGTACGTGGTTTTTTTGGTTCCCGACCTTCTGGAATTGGTGCCCCAGGCTCATCCACTAGTTTAGGATTCTTCCTGAACCACTCCGGAACGGGAGTGTATGGAATATCCGGAACTGTGCATTTAGTGAATGCAATTCCAATACCCCCAAATTTTTGATCATGCAGAGCACCCAAACTTGACCAATCCACCCTAACTCGCAACACGTGCTCCGCATACATCATACACGCCACCGACTTTGGAATTGCACTCTTGGGCCATCTATCCAAATTGGAGATACTTCTAAGTATCGTTAGGAATCTCCATTTTGCCTCCACGTCTTCAAGCTGCGTATAGCTCGCATTGACGGCCTTGCAATGTCGCTCGTGACAATGTCTTGGCCACAACCGATCAAAGTGAGGGAAGCCCACGTACTGCATTGCAGTCTTCGCTGACCACAGTTGTGGTACATTCTCCCAACCTACCCTGGCTTTTTTAAAGGGATCATCGTAAACATTCCACTCCAAATCAGCGGCCTTGCGTCCATGTCCTCTGGAACACCCAGAACTAGATCCTCCACTTGCACTTGCCATGTCTCCAGTTCCTCCACTTGCCATGTCTGAAAATTGGAGTTTCTAATTCTAATTCCACCCAAATTGGAGTTTCTAATTCTAATCTAGAACTCTAATTTTTAAATTACTAATTGCACTTCATAATAGTGCTACAAAATATCCAAGCATACACTTCAAAATAGTGTTGCTGTGGAATTAGTTCAAAAATGTCCCTAAAAATTAAAGTTCAACTATTCGGCACACCCTTCGAGCACCCCGCTACCGGCGCTCACGCAGAGGCCAGTTGACTGGGCGCGTCACAAGGAATATGCCAAATAACGGCCACGTGGATCTGCCAAAACCGGCCACAACCTGCCAAAAGTAGTGTAAAAGGATCCCAAAAAAGGGATCCTTAACTCCTCCGAGAGCCCCGCTACCCCGCACTCTGTGTTAGAGGAGGGTTGTCTGGGCGCCCAGAAGGAGTGGAGTAAGGTATGTAAGTGGTCCCCTCCACTTATATACCTCCGTCCGCCCCTCCATCCGCTCCCGCGTCCCCACCCGTTCGCACCCGTTCGCACCCGTTCGCACCCGTTCGCACCCGTCCGCACCCGTTCCCGCCCGTCCGCCCCAGAGTCCCCCCCCGTCCGCACCCGTTCCCTCCCGTCTGCCCCCAGCGTTCCCCCCCCGTCCGCACCCGTTCCCTCCCGTCCGCCCCCAGCGTTCCCCCCGTCCGCTCCCACGCTCCCCTCCGTACGCTCCTCTCCATATGCTCCAGCGTTCCCCTCCCGTCCGCTCCTCTCCATATGCTCCAGCGTTCCCCTCCCGTCCGCTCCTCGTTCCCATCCCGTCCGCTCCTCGTTCCCACCCGTCCGCTCCTCGTTCCCATCCCGTCCGCTCCTCGTTCCCATCCCGTCCGCTCCTCGTTCCCATCCCGTCCGCTCCTCGTTCCCATCCCGTCCGCTCCTCGTTCCCCACCCGTCCGCCCCGCGTTCCCTCCCGTCCGCTCCACCGTTCCCCTTTCGTCCGCTCCGCGTTCCCCTGCCGTCCGCTCCGCGTTCCCCTGCCGTCCGCTCCGCGTTCCCCTGCCGTCCGCTCCGTGTTCCCCTGCCGTCCGCTCTGCGTTCCCTACGTCCGCTCCGCGTTCCCTTTCCGTCCGCTCCGCGTTCCCCTGCCGTCCGCTCTGCGTTCCCTACGTCCGTTCCGCGTTCCCCTGCCGTCCGTTCCCCCCGTCCGCCCCCTGTTCCCCTCCCGTCCGCTCTGTGTTCCCCTACGTCCGCTCCATGTTCCCTCATTCCGCTCCAACGTTCCCATCCGTCCGCTTTGTGTTCCCTCCCGTCCGCTCCCCTCCGACCGTTCCCCCCGTCCGCCCCCTGTTCCCCTCCCGTCCGCTCTGTGTTCCCCTACGTCCGCTCCATGTTCCCTCATTCCGCTCCAATGTTCCCATCCGTCCGCCCCATATTCTACGCTATTCTACGCTGTTCCCGAGGAGCGGACGGTGGGGAACGTGTGGCGGACGGAGAGTAGCGGACGGGAGGGAACGCGGGGCGGACGGGTGGGGAACGCTGAGCGGACGGGTGGGAACGAGGAGCGGACGGTGGGGAACGAGGAACGGACGGAGGGAACGTGGCGCGGACGGGAGGGGAACGGGGCGGACGGGTGGGGAACGTGGACCGGACAGGGGGGAACGGATGAAAGATGGAACGATTAGCGGACGGGTGGGGAACGCGGAGCGGACGGGAGGGAACGGGGCGGCAGGGGAACAGCGTAGAATTGCGACCACATATGAATTGGACTTCATATGAATTTTTTAGAGCCAAAAAACGGACACTATAGTCACCATCTATAAATGTTAACCCTCGGGAGTGGATCAAAGTGCGATTGAGCGGCCCAACTTTGTTGAGAGTCCAAAGAAATGAACCCTAAATAGCCAATAAAATATAGTAAGGGTAGCCTTAGTTGGGCATAGTGTGAAGCCTCCAAAGGCCAAGCCCAAAAGTCCAAACTCAAAGGAGCATGCCACTTTATTACTTGCTCAAAATAACCCCTCCAATCTAACGGCCAAGATCTTGTCAATGATTGATTATTATAATGAAAAAAATGTAGGCATCGAAAAAAAAGCAGGTGGGTTCGTTGGAAAGCTAGGAACCTAAACCCTCAAACCATGTATGGAAACACTTCTACATGAGTGTGAGAACAAATCAATGGCACATATGTGGTAGTAATTTGGAATGACGTAGGGTTTAGGGTTTAGGGGTTTAGGGTTTAGGGTTTATGAACCACTAAGGTTGAAGCACAAATTAATGATTTATTGAAGGAAAGTGCATTCGGATGGGTGACATTGGTTATGAAACCATATGAACCACTAAGGTTGAAGCACAAATTAATGATTTATTGAAGGAAAGTGCATTCGGATGGGTGACATTGGTTATGAAACCATATGAACCACTAAGGTTGAAGCACAAATTAATGACTTGTTGAAGGAAAGTGCATTCGGATGGGTGACATTGGTTATGAAACCATATGAACCACTAAGGTTGAAGCACAAATTAATGATTTATTGAAGGAAAGTGCATTCGGATGGGTGACATTGGTTATGAAACCATATGAACCACTAAGGTTGAAGCACAAATTAATGATTTATTGAAGGAAAGTGCATTCGGATGGGTGACATTGGTTATGAAACCATATGAACCACTAAGGTTGAAGCACAAATTAATGATTTGTTGAAGGAAAGTGCATTCGGATGGGTGACATTGGTTATGAAACCATATGAACCACTAAGGTTGAAGCACAAATTAATGATTTGTTGAAGGAAAGTGCATTCGGATGGGTGACATTGGTTATGAAACCATATGAACCACTAAGGTTGAAGCACAAATTAATGATTTATTGAAGGAAAGTGCATTCGGATGGGTGACATTGGTTATGAAACCATATGAACCACTAAGGTTGAAGCACAAATTAATGATTTGTTGAAGGAAAGTGCATTCGGATGGGTGACATTGGTTATGAAACCATATGAACCACTAAGGTTGAAGCACAAATTAATGATTTGTTGAAGGAAAGTGCATTCGGATGGGTGACATTGGTTATGAAACCATATGAACCACTAAGGTTGAAGCACAAATTAATGATTTGTTGAATGAAAGTGCATTCGGATGGGTGACATTGGTTATGAAACTATATGAACCACTATGATTGAAGCACAAATTGGTGATTTGTTGAATGAGTGGATAACTAATCAAATATGGAAAGTTCAAAGAGGTATCAAAGAGGTTTCCAATGCGGATGTCGGAAGATTTTTTCAAAAGTGTACATTTTTAACCTAACCAACTTTATTTTTATTCCGATTGCGTTGACTTTATCTTACTAACGAGAATTGGATCCTCTACATATTGGATTACATCAATTATTGGTCATGGTCATCAAGTCCTTAGAGGTCAATATATAAGTAGATCATTGAGACTCATACATATAACGAAGGTAGAGTATCATGGATAGGATGGGAAAGGGGAGAGTCATGTTTGAGGGTGTAGAATGCGATGAGGAGATACACAATTTAGACGATCCCCATATTCCATTCAATGCAACACCCGAGCGTGAGAGAGATGAGAGAAGTGCTAGGGATCGATTTCGTGATGAATATGTCATGACTCCCTTCTCACAATCTACACAAGCTTGGAGGATGAGGGCGGCGGAGGAACAACGACGATATGCAGACAACTTTGAGATCGATGCGGTGGAGAAAGACCACACACAATGCGTGGGTGAAGATCTAAATGATCTAATTGATTTGTGTGCGGATATTTTGGAGAAGCCCGGGGATGTGGATGTGGATGTGGATGTGGATGTGGAGGAGACTTCAATCGACATTGAAATAGTCAAGGTAGCGGGGGAATCTTCAAAGACTATGTCTATTCGTAAGAAGAGGAGAGGATTGTCGCCTCATCGGCTACCATTGAAGGAACGGATGAAAGACCGAACGATTAGCTATTTTGATTTACTTCAGCCGAATCCTCTTCAAAAAATGGAGCCTCGCCGGAAGCCAGGAGCATCTACGAGGTTGGGATGACGGAATGAAGTGGAATATTATAGTTTGCATTGTTTGTTCATGTATATGATTAATAAAGGGCATTTGTAACGTTGTCGCAATAATAAAGTTATGACTTGTATAATATGTTGTACCACTTCTATGATTTATTTATTTATTTTTAATTCACCAACCGAACAGTTTCTGTTGAGATAAACAAGCACAAAGCAATATGAAACTATGCATCCACTTCTCAGTTCCAAGAGAAATTTTTTTAACCACTTTACGTTCACCCTTAGTTGATTATTGCTATTTTAGTGTACTTTATTATGTGGATGGGGGGACTATTATGTAGAGGACTTTTATTGCATATTCTTGTAGAGGACTTCATTACCTATCCATGGATACCAAAAACTCATTTTTTGGACTTCATATGAATTTTTGAGAGCCAAAAAACCAAGACTATGTCCAAACTTCCAAAAAAAAGTGATTGTGAATTATATAAATATAAATATAAGCAATTGTGAAGTATGTGTGCAATATGTGTGGAGTACAAGAAAGAACATTTAGAGATGTTTAGGATCACGTGTACAACCGATATAACTATTGCAACATTGTGCTCAACTTTAGTTAACTAGATATAACTATAGTTGACTACATTTTGTGGCATACCAAAATTAGAATAAATATAGGTAATTGCATTTTGGCAAGACATATCACGAACAACTATAGTTAACTTGAACTTAGCACATGGATGTGATAACAACGATGTGAAAGAATGATGTGGCCTCACCAGAGGCAAGAACCTTGGTTAGTCTCCCATAGACTTCTTCTCGATTATGAAGCAAAAATCCTCATGGAGTATGAACATTGCACTAAGATCCATAAACCTCATACAATATACAAGTTGTGTATGAAAAAATGATGGTTTTATTTACATCTCCAACGGTTACAAAATTTGTATGATCCAAAATTGCTGCAAAGAAAACAAAAAAAACTATTTTGCAGTGTCACGGAAGCTTATTGTCGGGTTAACCATGTTGTATGGAGGCGACTTCAACATGTTCACTACGTGTGTGATGGTTGACCTTTCCGCTGGATTGGGCTTCGTCAATGCATCCAATGCTATCTCAAACCGCATCTTCAAGCCATTTGGATCACTGTTTAGCTGAAACAACGAGGAAATCGAATCCCTGGCATAAATCTTCTTTGCCAAAGCACCCACTGAGAAGGACTCCGAGAGAAACGTGTGCCTATGTTTCCGAGCCATCCTCACCGGAGAGGTAGATGTTCCACGCTGCCCTCGTACATGGAATAATTCTGGACCAGCACAGTTGTATTTTATGCGGTGCTTGTTCATCTCATCCACTGATTCTTTTCCATAGTTGGAGGGTGCGTCTTCATCTCCCCATGATGCCATCCCCCAATCACACACACCAATGAAAACCGTGTTCTCACGGTCTTGTGGGAAATGCAGCATGACATTGTTGGGATTAAGGTCATTGTGCAACACGTCATGCTTGTGCACTACATCCACAATGCACATTAGAGCCCATGCCAAATAAGCTCGATGCCTTCGATATACAACCAACCGTTTCCGTGCTTCAAAGTCTGCCCCAGGCATTTGAAGGATTGTGCGCTCGTGGGTTTCCGGAACTTGGTGGTCATAGACCCTCATGTTCTTCAAGGAGCCTCCATTCCACCACATCGAATAGGATTCGTATGTTTTCGGGTGGAGGTATTGTAGCTTGATTATCCCAGGATGATCTACTGGGCATGCCAATGCTTCAACCGAACGCTCCTTTCGGTTCTCCAGACTATTCGTGGCCTTCATGGTCTTCCCAGCCCACTCTATCCAGTTAGGGATGAATGATGCTCCATGAATTGTGACTCTCCGCACCACTCCGAAGGTCCCTTGGAAGATTTCCCTATCCAAGGGTTTGATCTCCACATTCCTAGGCAACCATATGACACCTTGCCGGCCCTGAGTGGCAATGTTGTCTGCCAGCTGCCTGTCAATAAAAACGGGAAGGTTGCGGGCGGATGTGCCTTTTGCTGCTATTACGCCTCTTTTCCAATTCTCTAGCTTAATGTACAGCTCGGACCTCCTCCCACCACTACTTCCCTCTCCAGGATGCATAGCCTCATATGACATCGTTGGATTGTAGATTGCTTCCACAGCTTGTTTTTCAATCCATGTGTTCCAATCGCTCATGCCCCTAGCTTCCTCAAACTCCGGTCCAGACGTGGCTTCCGTGAGAATAAGCATCAACCCGTTCCTCGCCAACTCTAAACCCTTTGTACCATCATTGAGGTATTTTTTCTCCAAATAAACCATGCTGTTACTTCTAAACCAATCCAACAACACGATCCTGCAATGATTTCGAGCCTCATCGGTCCGCGGGTCGCGTTTACCTCTATGTTTCCTTTTCTTTGATTGCGAACCCGATGCCGCGGACCCGTCCTCCGTCCCTTCCGAAACTGCTGGGCGTTTTAATCCCCGTCTTTCAGTCTGCTCCGAACCCTGAGGTACATCACGTGCAGGGCTCTCCGGTCTTGATGTCCGCCGTGTCGGAGATTGTGGTGGCACGTTCTCCGAACGAGCCGGTGCATGTATTTCTGTGGAACTGCCTGAGCTTGGTCCCCTTCCAGTTCTCCCTCTATGTCCACTGTTTCCCCGACTCCCACGTGTTCCACGGCTTCCCCGTGTTTGGTTGCCTCCCGAATGACCAACAGCCAAGAACTCTTCGTCAAACTGAAAGGGATCTGGACGTGGTGGACGTGCTGCAGTACTTCCACTTCCAGGATCGCTTCCCGTACCCTCGGCAGTATTCGCCGATGCATTGCCTACGAGCCAAGCACGGTGCACCCTCAAATCCTCGTTCTCGTAAGGAGCAATGCCCTCCCCCTCCATCGTGATAAAAATCACGTGAGTGAGTGAATCTGAAAATGAGTCGTGATAAAAATCACGTGAATAAGTGAGTGTGAAAATCTCTCGTGATAAAAATCACGGGAGCGAGTGAATCTGAAAAAAAAATTGCGAGGGTTCCCCCACAATTTGCCCTGCCCTCCCAAACCCCTTGAGACCCGCGCGGTGATGCTGTCCTTTGGGACGCAACAAGGTCTCGGGTCCCTATGTGGTGGGAGGAGAGGAAAGTGGTAGGAACTAAAGCCTCACGGCTTTATATAGGCAACGAGGAGCCCAATCATTATGGGATCCCGGTCGGAATTAGGGTTTAGGGTACGAAAACGACGTATGGGGAACGTGGGAACTAGGGGCGGACAGGCGGGAACTAGGGGGCGGACGGAGGGAACGTGGGGGCGGACGGAGGGAACGAGGGGGCGGACGGAGGGAACGAGGAGCAGACGGGTGGGGAACGCGATAGGGAACTCGGGCGGACGGGAGGGAACGAGGCGCGGACGGGAGGGGAACGGGCGGACGGAGGGAACGTGGAGCGGACGTGAAGGGAACTCGATAGGGAACGCGGGCGGACGGAAGGGATCGGAAAGCGGACGGGAGGGAACGCGGAGCGGACGGAGGGAACGCGGGGCGGACGGGGGGAACGCGGGGCGGACGGGAGGGAACGGGTGCGGACATGATGGGAACGGGGTACGGACGATGGGGAACGTGTGGCGGACGGAGGGAACGTGGAGCGGACGTGAGGGAACGCATGCGGACGGGAGGGGAACGTGGGGTGGACGGGAGGGAACGAGGAGCGGACGGTGGGGAACGTGTGGCGGACGGAGGGTAGCAGACGGGAGGGAACGCGGGGCGGACGGGTGGGGAACGCTGAGCGGACGGGTGGGAACGCTGAGCGGACGGGTGGGAACGCTGAGCGGACGGGTGGGAACGCTGAGCGGACGGGTGGGAACGCTGAGCGGACGGGTGGGAACGCTGAGCGGACGGGTGGGGAACGAGAAACGGACGGTGGGGAACGAGGAGCGGACGGAGGGAACGTGGCGCGGACGGGAGGGGAACGGGGCGGACGGGTGGGGAACGTGGACCGGACGGGGGGGAACGGATGAAAGACCGAACGATTAGCTATCCGTTCCCCACCCGTCCGCTAATCGTAACCCTCTCCCGTCCGCTCCACCCCCCTCCCCCGTCCGCTCCATCCCCCTCCTCCGTCCGCCCCTCCCCTCCTCCGTCCGCCCCACCCCCCCCCTCTCCCGTCCGCTCCACCCCCGTCCGTCCGCCCCACCCCCCCTCCCCCGTCCGCTCCACCCCCCCGTCCGTCCGCTCCACACCCCTCCCCCGTCCGCTCCACCCCCGTCCGTCCGCTCCACCCCCGTCCGTCCGCCCCACCCCCCCCCCCCTCTCCCGTCCGCTCCACCCCCGTCCGTCCGCCCCACCCCCCCTCCCCCGTCCGCTCCACACCCCCGTCCGTCCGCTCCACCCCCATCCACCGTCCGCACCACCCCCCCCGTCCGTCCGCTCCACCCCCATCCACCGTCCACACCACCCCCCCGTCCGTCCGCTCCACCCCCCTTCCCCGTCCGCACCACCCCCCCTGTCCGTCCGCTCCACCCCCCTTCCCCGTCCGCCCCACCCGTCCGCCCCCGTCCGCCCCACACCCTCCTTAGTAAAAAAAATTTACTTTGATTTTAACACAATGATAAACACAATGGCAAAATGGTCTACGTGGCAGGGGAAATATGCACATCCACGTCGACGTTTTCTGCCACATAGGACGCCACCTTGGCAAGAAGGTAAGTATTTTACCCACCCTAGTCGGCTCCCCCTATGTTGACCCTACGTGGACCCTATTGTGTCGTGACGGAGGGGTCCGTCACGACACGACACGTCGTGACGGCACGACACCGTCACAACGGCGGGATAGACAACCCTGGTTGTACAAGTACACATTAAATGTCCAAATATATATAAGCGTGGAATTTGCAACAGTACATGTGCAAATATCAAGCGGGTATCACAATACAATGGTGGTTAAGGATGTGGTATCTTATTTTTTCTTTTTTCTTTTATTTTAGCTCCATGAAGCTAGATTGCATCATATATTATAAGGTGACATTTGTGTTTCATGAACATTTTTTTGAAAAGGCAAAAAACTAACAAGGCAACATGTTTTTTCGTGGGTCACTGCCAACCATGCATCAAATGCCACGTACGCAATCTATGCCGTCACCAACATATTTTTCATATGAGTGCCCTCCTTGTGACTTCACCCCAATTTTGTGGAAGCAATTATAATCTATCGTCAACTTATATCGTGAATTAAATCAAATAAAAAATCCAATGACATTCATCATAGTGCATTGTGTAGCCAACATTCATACACTCATGAACCCCTCATAAAACCAAAAGAAAACATGTATTAGATATTCTAAGTGAGGAACCCTGCTACAAGTTGTGGCAATACGTCCTTGTGGTACTACTACTGAGAACTATTGCAGGAATGATGAGGTAGGTAGAACGAAGAACCCTGCTACATCTGTAGCAAAGTGCCACGTATACAATATCAGACATAGCTATGACCATGTTACGAAGATAGCATGCTACATTCTATAATTGCCATGCTCATGGTCAATGAGACATGACATGCCAACCAGATTCAAGATGGTCAACGATGTTGTATGGTATCACCCATATTAGATATTTTATTGCTAGGTTGCACATACTATATGGGTGACAGATGCCGTGGATGATCCTAGATACCCACACATCATTGCTTTGAACCTTATAATTTTCTCAAAGTTTGAATGAACCATCATGTCCCCCAAGTTGAATAATATAAAGATTTCATTATAAAATTCTGCAACATGTTTCAATCGATTTACTAAAACCACAAATGCCTACATAGTTCCTAGAGACCACACACAACTACAATACAACTTGTTATGGGCCGGGACACATTAATATTGTGTGAATTACAATATAATATCATGAGGCATTTCTTGTCAAAATCATGGAGTAAGAGTTGACAATGATATGAAGCCTTTGCTTTTTTTGGCTACTAGTAGCCACTTTGTTATAGTGAAGTGAATTGCTATACACACACATGAGGAAAATTTTCCTTGTAAGGTGCCACCTCCACTCTTTATGGTAAGAGGTGGGGCCAACTAGCTTCACATGGGTGGAGTGGAATCGCCTAAATATTGGGACCGTCACTAAGCTTCATTATTGGGATTAGCTAGTGAGCTCCATTATGAGTTGTGGATGGAGCTATCCTCCCATCCAAGGGCTCACGTTTCCCAGGTTTAATTGGGTGGGGTGACTGGTGTCGCCTCTTGCTCTCTGCTTGTACCTTGTCACCTCCTTCCTATTGTAGTGGTAATTGTGGCGATGAGCAATGCTTTTGTCTTTTCTTTGAGTTTCTTGAAGTTGAAGTTAAGAAATGCATTAAATTTTCATTTGGGGCTTGTAGTGTGTTATGTATTCCCAAAGGCAATTTACCCTAAGTCAATTTCCCTTATGATGAGGTATTCATTTTGGGTGTATTCTTTTGTTCAACTGGGTTGGTCCAATTTTTTTGGGTTCATAAATGCATTAGGTACTTCAAATGCATGATATTTCAACGTTGATCCTCTTATATGTGTACAAACTAGTTTAATTTGGGTGCACATTGATGTTTTAGAGGGTTGGTGCAACACTTGTTGGCCTAGGATGTTTCTAAGTGCTTGAATTGTATGATATGTGCGTGTTCACCCCCTCATGTCTTTTGCAAACTAGTTGAACTTGGAAGCCTCTGGAGGTTTAACCCTTAAATGCTCATGCAACCCAAAATGGGTCACCACCTAATATTCTGATGGGGTTTGCGACCCACTAGACAACAATCTACATGGATGGAAGGTATCTATTTGTGTAGGGTGGTGCCCGGTTGGGGCGAACCAACCCATATATTGGTACCTTACCGGGGAGGGCGAACGGCTAGGGATTCGTGGCACTCACTTAAAATCAACCATCCTACATGTTGTGGATGAAGTGGCTCCAATACAAAAAGACCCCCTATGGGGTTGAGGGCCGATTCATTCGAATGTGACATCACTAGACATCCGGTAAGGTACCAATGTATGGGTCGGTTCGCCCTGGCCGGTGGTGCCCACTACATAGATTTCTCTAATTAGTGTGGGTTACCATTTGGAGTTATGCATTGCTATAACATTTTACTAAGAGTATCATTTTTTACACAAATAATAAGGGTTGATGATATGGGTTCTCTGGAAGAAAAAAAATCGTCCAATGAGAGGAGCCAAATCAATGAATGGGAAGAACCGACAACTACACCTTTTTGTCTAGTTAGTGTGGATTACCATTTGGAGTTACGTATTGCTATAATTTTTTTACTGAAAGTATCATTTCTTACCCAAATAACCTAAGTACACTATTGTGTCTAATTAGTGTGGGCCACACTAATTCCCAATAAAACACACTAATTTCAAATTATAATTTAGAGTGGCCCACACTAATTTCAAAGGTGAAAATTTTGTGTGGGCATTATCGTTTCCACAATTGTATGAAACTTCATAATTCCATCCCGGGAAGCAGCTCGGGAAGCACCTAACACATCCCACGGAGGTTGTTTGCGGAGGACCCTAACACACACGGATGGATGACAGTACAAATTACATCCAAAGTGATGCAAACACTTGAAATTTAGTGTGGGCCACACTAATTTCCAACCCACGTGAATTTCCCACCCACACTAATTAGACACAATAGTGTAGTTAGTATGCACACTGAAGAATATGATATAACCTAGTTGGATAAAAAATGATAATGTCGGTAAAAAAAACCTATAACAACACGTCACTTTGAATGGTCACCAATACTAATTAGACCCCAAAAAAGTGTAGTTACCGATGAATTGGTTGAGTTTGAGAAATAAATGGCTTCAAATTCAAGACTTCAAGAAAATCATGGATTGGTTTAGAGGAATCCATGGAATATTCTTCTATTTAATGAAAGGAAAACCAAATGATGTCAACATGTGACCAGGTTGATACCGTAGCTCTCTAGCAGCTTGGGCACCTTTTTGCCTAATAATTAATTAAAGTGTGAAAGTAAGTTAGGTAGCCTAAAAAATAATATTCTAAAAGTGGGCAATTTTGAAAAGTCATTTAAAATAAGTTAGACATTCATCCAAGTCATTTCTATAATTCATGGATGGTTTTCCTAATTTCATCCATGGTGTCTATGATCAACCTAAACACTTCCCTTCACCAACATTTCTTACCCTAAAGTTTGACTTTTACTTGTATGTTAGGGTTTTGCTCAGCAACAAATTTTGCTTTGTTGACATTGTTGAAGTTATTTGATGCTACTTCGTTGGACTCCAGTGAATGTCACTTGCATTACTGTGATTTCAGGCACTCTTTGAATGTTATTTCTTCTTCTTTTGGACACTCAAAAAAATTAATTTCCCAAAAATTTAGGCACCTTTAAAATTAATTATTTTCTGCCCAAGCTGCTAGAGCAGTGATCAGGGAGATTTTTGGACACAATCGGTTGAGATCCTAGTGTTTGCAAGTCCAACAGGTTACATGTTGACATCCTTCGGTTTTCCTTCATTAAATTGAGGTATATTCTATAAATTCCTCTAAAACGATCGCTAATTTTCCTGAAGTCTTGAACGTCAACTGGTTCTTTCTCAAACTCAACCGGTTCATCTGTAACTAACTGCCGGTTCTCCCCGATCATAATGCTAGAGAGCTACGGTATTGGAAACACATACTACACTATTGTGTCTAATTAGTGTGGGTGGGAAATTCACGTGGGTTGGAAATTAGTGTGGCCCACACTAAATTTCAAGTGTTTGCATCACTTTGGATGTAATTCGTACTGTCATCCATCTGTGTGTGTTAGGGTTCTCCGCAAACAACCTCCGTGGGATGTGTTAGGTGCTTCCCGAGGTGCTTCCCGGGATGGAATTATGAAGTTTCATCCAATTGTGGAAACGACAACGCCCACACAAAATTTTCACCTTTGAAATTAGTGTGGGCCACTCTAAATTATAATTTGAAATTAGTGTGTTTTATTGGGAATTAGTGTGGCCCACACTAATTAGACACAATAGTGTAGCTAGGATGACGACCGATTATGGCCAGAAATCTCTGGGGACACCGGCCAAATAAGTTTGTCATGGATCTTGTGCATTCATATCTACCATCCATGTAAGCAACTAGTCCTGCCTAGTACTCGTAAGTACAAGGGTGTCAGATTGCAGCAAAAACAATTCTTTCGGATCTGGTCGGACTCTGCACTTCGAGGAGGATGAATGCCAATTGTTTCTTCTCCCACTTTTGGGTACATAAAGGTGGAGTGGAACCACCTAACTTATTCCCAATCAGGACCCCATCGGGAATCTATAGAGTGCCATAATTTCGATCTGTTGTTGGTAAAAAAAAGTTTGTGGGTGGTTAAAATAAGGTTCCACGTTTCACGGTTTTGAAGGGTTGGTTTTTGTGTAGACCACTCGTCCGCTTTCTTCTAGTGGAAATGTAGATGCCACCAGGTGGAATCTACATTTCCATTGGAATCTGGTGGGCGGAGAGACTTGCATGGAAACTAACCCTAAGTCTCCAACTTCAGGTACGGTATCACCAGGGAATCGATAGTGTCATGACACATGTTCCCGGTTTTGAGTGTGAAAGTGAGGAGGAATGCATCTCAAAATGAGTGGGTATGACAAAGTCTAGTCATTTTGAGGCGAATTCCTCCTCACTTTAGCACTCAAAAGCTGGGGATATGTGTCATGGCATTATTGATTCCTTTGGTGGTACCATAGCCGAAGTTGGAGACTAGGGCTAGATTCCACGTAGGTCGCTTCGCCCACCAGATTCCAGGGGGAATGTAGATTCCACCTAATGGCATCTACATTTCCACTAGAACATGATGGATGAGTGGTCTACATAAAAACTAACCCTTAGAAACCGTGAAACATGGAACTTTAATTTAACCACCCATGATATGAAATTACCAAAATTAGTCCCAACCTAAAGTCAAAATTATGGCACCCTGTGGATCCCTGATGGATCCTAATCAGGAATAGGTGGTATGTACTCTAGTACAAGATGCTTAGCAAATCCAAATTGAGGATGTAGTCACTTCCTCATAGTTATGATGTTCAACGAATATCTTGTTCATTATCATAGCGAAGATTCTTGTGCTTATTAAATGGTCAAATAGGTCCCTTCAACTATGTGACTATCGAGTGTAGGATGGTCATCATCACTTGCCTAATTCAGTTACTTATCTTAACCAAACACTTGTATTTGAGTGGTATGTGGTTAGGTATGAATCCCAAAATGGATACCAAAAAGACACGTGTTTAAAAGAAATTGGACTACGTGCTCAAAATATGATAACCATTCTAGGTTCAGTTGTCAACACAATTGGGGGAGTCAATGTGACCACTTAATGAGCACAAAAGTCTTCATTTTGATAGTGAATAAGATATTCATATGAACTCCAAAAATTATGAGGGAAGTGGCTACCGCCTTCGATTTGGATTTGCTAATGGTGTCATGCTAATTGCATACTTCATATTCTAGGAGAATCGGACTAGTTGGAAAATGTAACCATTTGATTAAGACCCATCTACCTTAAGGGAAGATTTGCACCGGCTAGTATAGGTTTCCTTATATTGACAACGTAACTCCAAGGCATTGTTGATTAAATACTTCAAATAATAATAATAATGATAATAATAAAAAAGAATAATAATCAACTTTAGGACTTCATATCATCAAACATATCGAAGGTTGTTCCATGCTCTCATAGCATTCTTAAGTGGTGTAGTGAGTGTTCACCCTAGACAAGCATCTTGAAGAGCATATACTTGGTGAGATTCCTTTTGACAAAATTCTTAAAGAACTGAATCCTGGTAGATGAGAAAGGGCTTTGTCCAAAGATAGGTAACAATGAGATGTCAAAAAATGAGAGCTTGCCATTGACAATGCTTGACATTTATGCATGTAATCAAAGACCTCAATTCTTCGATTCATCCTATCAAGGAGATGGTTTTTAAAAAAAAATTTAATTAAGGAAGTGGGTGTTCTAAACACGCTTAAGAATCTTTTATTCGTGTCTAAGTACCATTTAAAATGTTTCCTTGTTTACATAAGAACTAAACGTATAATGATTATATGGATATAATGGGCTCGATAATTAATATCCATCAACGATTGCGTTCAAGTTGTATGTAATTTGATACTAAGGTAGATGGGTTTGAAATGGTTACTTTTTTCCGACTAGCCCACTTCTTCTAGGATATGAAACACGTGTCTAGTACAAGATGGTTTAACGAATCCAAATCGGATCGGTAGCTACCTTCTTCCTAAATTTTAGAGCTCATTTATGTTTTTCATTGTCAGAGTGGAGATTCTCGTGTCATTAAATACATGTGCCCCTGAATTATGTTGTCAATTAAACTTAGGATAGTTATCATATTGGAAGTACGTAGTCCAATGATCTCTTTTAAGCACATCATTGCCAGTTTGGTATCCATTCTTGGAGCCATACCAAACCACATACCACTCAAATATAGTTGTCTGATTAAGATAAGTAACCTAATTAGGCATGTCAAACACCGATACTAAATATGTGGATATGAGTTTCAAGAAAATGAGCATTCAAGGATAATGATGTAGTAATAGGTATAAGCCAAGTTAAAAAATCCCAACTTGCCCTACAAATACCATAGAGCAGTGTCCAGGGAGATTTTTGAGCGTAATCGGTCAAGATCCTAGTGTTTTCCAAGTCCAACATGTTGTGATCTTTCGGTTTTTCTTTATTGATTTGAGGTATATTCTATGGATTCCTCTAAAATGATGGGTAATTTTCCTGAAGTCTTGAACTTCAACCGGTTATTTCTCAAACTCAACCGGCTCATTTGTAACTAGCGGTCAGTTCTTCCAGTTCATTGCCGTAGAGGGCTCCCTATTTCATCTTTAAATATTGTGCCGGAATGCAATTTTCACGTGGGATACAAGTGAGTCTTAGCAAATGTGAGCATGACATGTGGCAACATCTTAGGGGAAAGTAATTATTTTGTGTCGATATACAGAGTCCTATACAGTACTCTTCAATTTGAAAATGTATTGTAAGTGGAATATGCAGCTATCGTGAGAAATATAAATGCTCTAAAATCTAGAACTTACCATCTCCAAGTCACTTATACATGCAGTTGACATTAATGCTTGCACCACCGATGCTTGCCTATGAATGCAAATATATTATTACCAAGCATGCATTCAAATTTCAACACTAAACCACGGTCCTTCACGATGTATAATAAGGTAGATGTGCCTAATTCGGTTACTTATCTCAATCCGAGACTTATAATTGAGTGGTATGTGGTTTGGTGTGGCTCCAAGAACGGATACCAAAAAGACATGTGTTCAAAAGAGATTGGACTGCGTGCACAAAATGTGATAATAATCCTAGGCTCAGTAGTCAACACAATTGGGGTGACCTATATGACCATTTAATGAGCACGAAAGTTTTCACTTTGATAATGAATAAGACATAATTCCTATGAACTCTGGAAATTATGAAGAAAGTAATTATGGATGTGATTTGAATTCCCCGACCATCTCATACTAATCGCGTGTTTCAAATCCTAGGAGAAGTGGGTAAGTTGGAAAAAGTAACCATTTACAACCCATCTACCGTATTCTGGATGCAATGACATTGATGTGGTGGACATCCATGGCAACTTAATCATCTAAATACTGGAACTTTTGTTGAGTTCAACTTGTTGTGGACCACAACTAGCTTTGAAACACATGGACACCCTAGAGTTAGTGTTGTACAAATTATACTATAGGTTGATAGCAGGATGGGTGAAAAATAAAATTTAAGAATGAAGCTAATTAATTTGGAAACGAATGGGTTAGATGCCTAAATAAAAGGAAAGTAATAAATAAAGATGTCCAAAATTTAGAAAATTCAAGATCCCTAATTTGCACACTAAAAAAACTCACCCTGAACCCTAAATGTTGACATTGCATACTTAGCCATCATGAATGAATGAAAAATAAATTATAATAGACAGAAGTGTATGAAGGATGCCCATCTATTAATGAATATTTTGCTATTTTTTCATAATAAAATTTACGAACTGTTTAAGCCATTTATTTATTATTATTTTTTAAATTATTGGTCACTTTTTGCCCATCTTGCTAACAGCCTATGGTAATTGAAATAAAAGGTGTAGTAATCCTCCACTCACAATGTAATGTTTATTTTAAAACTCAGTTACTTATGGTGTGCTAAAGGGAGTCTTTCATTTCATTCCTTGTGTGGCTGACCATGTGTCAACAAAATTGCAAGTAATTGGCCAACCGAATTCGCGGATGCACTACTTCGATGCCCTTCGATGCCCTTGGCATCACTCACCCAATGCCACTGGTGTCCAAGAAATTAGAAGACTAAGGTACATGGGTGTTATTTGGTTCGGTTTTATATGTTCTCCAACTTCTACCAATTAGATTTACACTTTGAAATATGTGTTGCATTGGCAAATCTACAATGAAGTATAAAAATAATCAGATTGAAAATCGGACCTCCCTTGATTTAGTTATGGTTATTAGAATTGCATGTTTGTTGATTTCTTAACTAAATACATAGGTCCTCCCAATTTTGTTCGTTATTGTGTATGGAGTAGTTAATAAAATCTGCAGATGTCATCCAATCTCTTTTCAACATGTATCTCAATGGTGTTTGTTCTTTGATCCTCACCAAACCACGCAACAATCTAATACAGGTGTCCAATCAAGAAAAGTAACTTAATCACACCCGCATACCTTAGATAACAATGAGTCAGCTTCACGAAGTTTTTGCAAGATCTGCTCAACATGTTGGAGACAGAACCACTAAAACGCTTGTGCCCCACAAGGAACTCGGCTACTCTCATAAATTTCCAAAGATCTGAAGCTAATTCACAAACAAATTGGTGATCTTTCTTTCAAATACAGAATTATTTTGTTCCAGAACAATCTGCTCAACCCATAGTTCAACAACACAACCCGAAGAACAAAAAAGCGAAAGAATTACACAGGTCTATCATATAATCTGTCCACTGAAACCATGTGCTTTTGTCACATATTTCAACAAAAAGGTGGTGGCTAAGTAGTTCCAGCTGAAAGATTGAAACCTTCACAAACAAGGTTAACATCCTTCATAGCCAGTCTTATATGTACATTACAAGTGATCATACCAACTTGTTGACAGATATTTGTCCCCAAAACATGTTGGAATTTCAATGAAGAATGATCGAAGTAACCCCTTACTAAGTCAACTTGGTCTCTCTGGACCAAGAAGTTGCAATGATTTGCAGTCTTTGTTAAGGCTGCAATATGTGGGAAAAATAAATAAAAATTCAAGAACGGAGGTCTTACTGTCCAAATACATAGACCTCACTTGGCACGATGCTTTCACCCACTTTCATTCCAGGAATTACACAAAAACCTACTCTTAATTGAACTTCTTCTTCATCAGATGCCGAGTCAAGAGGCACAACAGACTGCATGTTTGAGGTGTTGAATGGCATACCCGGAAGAGGGCGAAACAATTCGGCGGGTTGATTGAAAGAGAACGCCAACCTATGCACCAGCCAAATCGACACGGCAAGCTTACAGTAACTCCTGTAAAACCTGGAATTGCAAGGGTGTTCATACTTATCTATGGAATCATTGTGCTCATGCTTTCCATCGAAGAGTTGTTCTTCAAGTTGCCTATTGAAGATTAATGAGAACTTTCTGAAGCAGTATTCATGTAAGAAATTGTCGATCTCTGGATGACGCCGAAAGAGCCTTTCGACTGTGTCACTTTTTTTGAAGTCATGCATCTGATACTGCCGGAAACAGTGCTCTACTGTGGTAACAGGTAAACCTGGGGTGGATTCAAAGAGACCAAAGTTCCTGTGATCGAAGTGTTCAAACAGGTACTGACAGATAAATGCTTGATATTGGAATTTAATATGTCCAATCCTGGAAACCTGTCCTACAACCTGGCTGAAATGTTGTTTAACGCCTGCCTGCATGGTGGAGGGCGAGCTGTCTACTTGTGCTTTGAACACTTTTGCAAAATTGTTGGAGGCATCCTTCACACCATTCAGAGCAGAAACAAGAAGGGCAGGAGTAGCTGCCTTCGAGTCATCGAGGTACGATCCACTTCTGTGTATCTCCTGTGCATGTTGCTGCTCATATTTGGAGATCTGTTTGCTCAAGAGCACATTATTTTCCTGTGCTTGCTTCAGTTTCAAAGTCAGGTCCTGGATTTCCTGTTCCATCTTGGACAGCTCGATGTCAAGTCTGTCGTTGTTGCACCACATCACGCTGCAGTTACGGCACCAGTCACTCACCTGAGCTCCTCTGTTGGCAGGTTTGGGGTCTTCTCTTTGGCGCTGGGTTACGGGTACCAATTGTCTCTCACCATCATGTGGACCCAGTTTTGAAGCTTTCGTCAATACTTGTGGCCTTTGAGGCTGAACATGCTCCGAGAGTGAGGTCCTTGAATATCCAGCATGATTAGACTGATATACGCCACTTGTTGCTCTTACAACAAAAGGTTGTTGAAAATTCTGGGGTGTTGAGAAGGCTTGTAAACCTTGTCCCTGGAATTCAAAAGGTTTGGCACTGTTAGTCCCAGCAGGTTGCAAATGATCAGCATTGCTTGGTTTCTTCTCCACCTGGGCATGTCTACTGGATTTTGCATGCTGAGCTGGACCAACTAAATGTGTTGGATAATATGCTGACAAAGTCTCAAAAGTATTGAATGCCCCCAACTCTCCTCGGGCACCATGTGAACTGTCATTATGTCCAACACCCGCTGTCTGTTCCTGGTATTCAACAGCTTTGGCATTGTTAGTGCCAGCAGGTTGCAAATGATCAGCATTGCTGAGCTTTCTCTCCAGCTGGGCTCTGCTTTTGGAACTGCGATGCTTAGCTGGAGCACCTGCAACTGCACCACACTTAGAAAAATCATCCATCCCCAGGTCTACTTGCACATCATGCAAAATTTCATAGTGTCCAAAATATTCTGACTGTCCCTGGCCTTCGAAAGGTTTGCCATTGTCTGTGCTTTCAGGTTGCATAGGATTAGCAGTGGTGAGTTTCTTCTCTCTTCTATTGGGAATTGAATGCTCAGCTGGAGCAACTGCAACTGTTGGATTAGAGGGTGACACATATTCAAAAGAATTCTGTGCTCCCGAGACTCCTCGCACATTGTGCAAACTGTTGTTTACAACATCCTCTGGCTGTCCCTGGTATTCAAGAGGTTTGACAGTGTGAGTGCCAGCAGGTTGCAAATGATCAGCAATGCTGGGTTTCTTCTCTCTTCTACTCAAAGTGGAATGCTTAGTTGGAGCAACTACACCTGCAACGGGTGGATTAAAAGGTGGCGAATTTTCAGAAGAATCGCCCACCCCCAAGTCCCCTCGCGTATCATGAGAGCTGTTATTGTTTCCAACATCTTCTGTCTGACCCTGGTATTGAACAGGTTTGGCAGTGTTAGTGCCAGCAGGTTGCAAATGATCGGCATTGGTGAGGCTCTTCTCCATCTGAGCTCTTCTACTGAAATCGTGAGGCTTAGCCGGAGCAACTGCTGGATGAGAAGGTGGTACACACTCAGAAGAAATGTCCACCCCCAAGTCTCCTTGCGCACCATTATTACTTTGTGAAATTTCTCCCTGCTCTGGAGACGTTCTGCAAGCTTTCTCATCCTCAGAATCTGCAGCCTTGGGATTCCCAACTTTGGCAAGGATTTCTTTCTCCAGGTCAATTGCAATTTTGGAGGCTGGAGGAGAAATAGGTTGCTGATGATTGAATGTCTCTATTGGGTTCTCAGAACATCCTGTAGACCCCATTGATGCTGTAGACTGCTCACCTATTACAACAGCTCGGTCATTTGGGAAACTGGTGTTGGTTTCCACACCTATGAGAGAATCTGTCCCAGTCGTTCTCGTTGGAAATGCAACTTCAGCATCCGGATCACCATGAGGACCAAGTTCAGAATCTCTATGTGGCCCAGGTTCAGAAACACGTTCACACTGTGAATTTATCGTGTCTGGGTCTGCAGTCTTGGGGTTCCCAACTTTGGCAAGGTTTTCTTCCTCCAGGGCAATTGCAATTTCAGAGGCTTGAGGAGAAATAGGTTGCTGATGATTGGATGTCTCTATTGGGGCCTCAGAACATCCTGTAAACCCCATAGATACTGTAGACTGCTCGCCTATTACACCAGCTTGGTCATTCATGACATTGGTGTAGGCTTCCACACCTAGGAGAGAATCTGTCCTAGTCGTTCTTGTCGGACGCGCAACTTCAGAATCCGAATCACCATCAGGACCAAGTTCAGAATCTCTACACAGATCAGGTTCAGAAACACACTCACTCCATGGATATATTGTGTCCGGGTCTGTTTGTTGGTCTTCTGAACCTGACGCTCCAGCGGATTCTCTGTTTAAGCTACTTTTATTTTCATAAGGGGTAGATGATTGCTTCATGGTGCCACCTTTGAGGTCATTCTCTTCTTGCTGGGTGAGATCACCTATATCGCTACTTGAAGGAATCCCTCCCGTAATTGCATCTACATCCATCATCCTTCCACCTCCAGAGGAAGCCCCAGAATGTGTCATGACTACAACCTACAGACATACCGATACAAATCGACCCATAAGGATTCATAGAACTCCATGTCCTCAAAGGTTTTGCAATTTGCCAGCAAAAATCAAGCACAAAGTCCTGCAAATTATGTCACTATGAATTTCAAATTGAACAAGGCAGGAGACAGTCTCAAGCTAAAGGCATATAATATATATTTGTTCTGAACAGCCATGACCTAAATCTCTCTTGTGCTAACCCCTGTAGGATTCAGACAGACATAACAATACAAACAGAACCTCTTAGGATTTGTAGAAATTTGATATCCTCTAAGGTTCTGCGATTTGTCAACAAAGTCCAACAGACTTTGTTACCACGAACACATTGAAATAGGCAGGAGACAGTTTCAAACTGAAGGCATATCATGTACAGGTGGTTGTCCTTCCCAGCCATCACGTTTTGAGAATTTGAGAATTTCAATCTTCTGTGATGGTTGTAAAGATGGAATGTCAATCATATATGAGAACTTCAATCTTCTGGATGAGGATCAAAATCTTCTGGGGTGGCTGTAAAGATGAAATGTCAATCATATTTGAGAATGTAAAGGTGAAATTCATGTTTTGATCATCGTGTGATTGACATTTCATCTTCACATCCTCAATTGTTTTGATCTTACCAGACATTTCACTCTTCTTGTTCGGAACATCATGATACAGAGCTCCAAAGGATTTAAAAGGGATCTGTGAGGTGAGAGAAGGCAGAAGAGCTGAAAAATCCTCACGGAAAAAGAGCTGATTGGAATGAAAGGGCTCGTCCAACATCTTGACAGATGGGATGAACTGTGAATTGTCTTGAAAGAGACACACAAGAGCACCTGCAAGGGAGCTCTCCAACCAGGTAGACATGTGTCATACCAAGAAAAGCAAGAATTCAATAGCAAGTGGTCACAGAGTGGGACACATTGCATCATTCTTGCGCATCTTGTGGATATCCCTCTGCAGAAGGACTCCAAATTTATATTTATACAAGTGAAATTTGATTTGAACTGTCGGCAACAGATTCAGCGGCAATGTAGAATCAAATGTACTCCGGGCCTCCTAGAATTAAGTCCTGGTTTCGTGCGGTAAGGAGTTGTAGAGAAGTAATCGATTCTCGAACGCAGACTGAATTGAATCAAATTACAAGGTAGGAAAAGGGCACCGAAGAGACTCAACAAAAGATCAATTCTATGCAGAACGAGATGATTCGAAATTGGCGGTACCCTCAACCCTAATTTCCGACTTTTCAAGCAAGAAGGCATCATAGTGATATATACTAGAGAAGAAAGAACCTGAAGTTGCTAATTCCGAGTTCAGATTGAGTTCAAACGTTTGACACACAAACAAGCAAGACGGACCACGAAGTGTATACCGACAACCAAAGACGAAGAAAATCTCTCTCTCTCTCTAAATGTCCGCACCAAAATCTTTAAGAGCTCTGCACATAGAACAGAATTTGGATTCAGAAACAAATGCCTGCTTGAATGTGTGTGACAGCCGATCGTCCGCTTCCACAACCTCTGATCTGCCGCAGATCCTTTGCCCACTCACCCCACTTCGCCACACTCCAAATCACTACTTAACCCTCGTCCACAAAAGCGCTGAATCGGAGCCTTGGACTAATTCGGACTTGCAGCATTGAAATAGAAGCAACACAAACCGAGCGAAACCCTGGCCGCAGCTTTGATAAGGTGCTTCACACGCTTGTCTATCTGTGACACAACTTGTTGAGGAAAGAAGCTACCACAAGCTACCGACTGTTGATGAACTTGCATTGACTCTGAAACCAAGCGCTATGGACGGACTTGTAATAATCTGGGTGGATTCCAGCGAGGAAAGCCAAAAATACACCGCGGCGAAGGATGAACTCAACGAGGAGGCAGTTTCCAGGGCAGATGCTGCCCAATGGATGTGTCGGTAAGCAAACCCTCCGTCGAATTCTAATTTCTGTCCCCGTTCCATCCTTCTTCTCTATTTTGAAATCGGAAAATTTTCAGGGACGAATCTCTCACAGGCAGGGGTTAGGAATCTTTCGATGTCATTTCGCCACATCATCATGCCAGTGACATCAGCATGGATATTAATACTCCCAAATAGTATCAAAAGTGAGTCCAGTACTGTAACTTCCAGTTGCTCCTTTTGCTCATCTTCGCTATAGACTGTGATAGTGTGACCTAATAACTTACTGCCTGGTTTGTCACTATGGTGGAAACTCTGATGTTTTCAATTCAAGGTTCGATTCTGTGTCCGTGGTGATGATGCTTGGGAAGCCATTGCACTTCCAATTGTGCAGGATGGATGTTGCACAGATGGGAAATGCAATTGAGGTTGAGGGGTTATGGAGGGGTTAGGGGTTAGGGGTAAGGGTCCTGTTCTACGGTTTTGCAAGCACCATGGCGTCCTCATCATCATCATCATCGCAATATCCTGCGGCTGCACCAGAAAGCGATGCAGCGAAAACTAGCAATCCTCTGGCGACCGCCTTACGCAATTTGTTCCTTAACGTGACATCCCTGGTGCAAGGGGAACTCCAGGTTGGTTGGCTTTCTGAAACGCTTTCCTTTCATTTTTTCCCGGGGTTAAGTCCATTTTTGTATTACTTATGCGCATATGGGGAGATTATGGGGAAACAGATGCGGTTTTGTGAGAATAGGATGTGCTGATTTGCCGTTTGTGATGCATGGCAGTCGACAAATAGCGAGTACGAGTTGCTGGAGAGGATGAACCTGAGAGTGGCAACCGAGTATGAAAATCAGGCGGACTTTGCCGCCGGCCTTCGTGTGTTTGTGGAAAGGTTGAAGCAGAAGAACGACAGCTTCGGTGACTATCTTTTACAAATCGATGAGATAGACCAGGAAGTGACAGAGCTGGAGGCGTTGGTGTCCACCCTCGACAATTACACCAGCAATTTGGAGGCCAAAGTCAAGGTTGCGGTTGCGGACAGCAGCAGGCAGTCAGTGTAATCATACACTTACCTCCTTCACATTTACCAAATCTAACTTAAGCTACGTTGTGATGCATTCCTCTGTAGGCTGAAAGAGCATAAGTATAAAGAGCTCGTGAATGGACTTTTGACTTCACTTCCTTGCAGATTATGACTGAAACTATGTTGTTCAAAGAATTAGGGTTTGGTGTACTCTTCCTGATTCCGCCCAATTAGATCCATTCTAATTATACTCCACTTTGCACTGAGTCTTTGTGTGCCAAGGCTCTTACTCTTGTACTGATATTAAGTTCTCGCATGAGAAGGAAGTCATTTCCGAAGGATATCTGTTTCAGGGCCCTTAATCTCAACGTGTGAGTTGTGAGAGCATTGTGCCCACATTCTGGGGTATATCCTTCTGATGAGATGATTTGTTGATGTACTCACAGTTCATAAGTCTGCTATTTTTACCAAATTTTCTGCAACCCTCCATGGCCGCTCACTGCAGAATGGTAGGATATAAAATGGGTGAACAATGGCTGTGAACAGCAATTTACTTACTCACTGAGCAGAGAGTCTCAGGTGGATCTGCAGATGTTTGCAATAGAAAAAGTCACACTTCGCATGACTACGAATGTGGATCATTTGCAATTGTTGTTACTTCTAAACCACTGGAGCTCAGGTCACCATCTGCACCTGGAGCAATTGAACCACTAGGGTTTGTAATTGAAGAGTGGATTTGACTCCATGGTCGTCCCTCCTATTGGTGCAATCTGAGGAGCGGAGACAAACAATATATGGATTGTTTTGGAAAGTTTGTTTAAGAGTACTTGCCTGAAATTACAATTCCTCTTCCATGCTTTGACCTTGAAGCTCTCTCCCGGTGCTACATAGTAACTACAAATAAAATAGATCACCCAACTACACCTTGTGTTGTAGTTGCCCAAGGTAGAGTAGTTGTGGTTGTGATTGGGGTTGTCATCAATGCACCTTATCCCTCCTTATCCCTCAAAATAGAATCAAAGAAAGTAAACTTCAACCATCAACCACCAAAACAGTGGTTGTCTGTAAATGGCAACCCTAAATGTACCACTGAAACAGTGGATGTTGTGATGGACACTTGCAAAATGGCTGTTGTGATGGAGAAGGATTTCATTTGCTTGTGCAATTTTCAATTGTGCTTCTTACGCAGCAGCTCTGCTTGCAGTCTTGGCACTAGTCAGTTCTTGTAGGCGCATGGTCTACAGAATGGAGTGGATATCTTTGACTCACCCTGGATAAATCCATTGCTTCCCGTTGTCCAATGCGAGCTTCTGACTGTTGTGGATTTTTGTTTGCGCAAGTTCTTATTGTCTTCCTTCAGCCATGACTCTGAAGAAATTGGTTTGAGCACGTAAGGTATGTGGGTGTTATTCCGTTCGTTTTTCATGTTCTCCGACTTCTAACAATTAGATTTACACAATGAAACCCGTGTTGCATTGGCAAATCCACGATGAAGCAATCATCAAAAACTGGATTGAAAATTGGACCTCCCTTGATTAAGTTATGGTTATCGGAAGTGCATGTTTGTCGATTCCTTAACTGAATACATAGGTCCTCTCTATTGTGTTCACTACTGAGTTTGGAGTAGTTGATGAAAATTGAAGATGTTGTCCAATCTCTTTTTAAACATGTGGCTTTATGATGTTTGTTCTTTGATCCTCACTTAACCCACACACCAATCAAATATAGCTGTCAGTGCTAGAAAAGTAACCACATAACACCCGAAGACCTTACTGTCTTGAAGAATCACATAATAGGAGACCATAAGGAGATCAGATCCACCCAATGTAAATCTGTATTGTAAATAACAGGTGCCATTTCAACAGGAGAAGCTAGTAGGGTTGATCCTTCATGCCACTACTTAGCCAAATTAGGGTTTGGAGTCTTTTGTTAGGTGTATGGGTTGCAAAAACATTCCCAATTGCCAGCTCCAATCACTGCATACTAATTCAATCACTAGAAGTGATCAAGGGTAGACTGGATTCACTTCTACTCGGGAGGTCGCATTCGCCATCTTTTGATCGACGTCCACGTCCAAAGTGAGCTTCAAAAGGTATGATATTTCCAACATACATTTTCTGCTCCCCGTTTCTCTTCTGCTAAGGAAGAAACACGGAAAACATTGAAAGTAAGTTGATTCGGCCAGAAAGAGTGGGTTGAAATTTGTGCAATAATTTTTGGAGATGGAGTAGAGGAAATGATGAGGAATGCAAGTTGTTTTTGTAAATTTGTTCCTTGTAAATAATTAGTTACATTGTCCCACAGAGGCAAGTAAGTCATACGCCCTACTCGTACAGTAGAGTCTCCCTAATTTGAGCATCACAACATCCTACTCTACATATGAATGCACACACAAGGTTGACTCAATGGCACCCAAAAGTGATCCCAAGTGGTGTGAAACATGACCTATGCTATCACTACATTCGGCCTATCATTGCATCTGACGTATCATTGCATCCGGCCTATCACTACATCCTGTTCGGGCCACCACTTTTACAAGTAGCCATTTTGGTCCACACAAGCATCATTCTACTCCTAGTCTAGTGCACCAATAGTGGTCATTCATCATTTTCCATTTTTCTACCTTACTACCTCAAAGTCTAGCTAGAAGGCTACTCCACTACTACACTTATCAATAGTACCTTACTAGTATATCACAAACTTCCAGAGGCAAATGTTATTGTAAAACAATAAGTGTTGAAATAATACCATGTATCCCCAAATAATGTTGTAATGTTGAACAATATTCTTATTATATTATATCATGTGCCACATATTATCTTAATATGAAGTAGATTGTAACATAAGAGTAGTACATACATGTTAACTCCATTTTAAGACAATTAACTTATATATGTCCTTTTGGGAATTTGGGGTGTACCACACTAGTTCTCCATCAAGTTGACATAGACCTACACATCCATATCTAGGAGACTTACTAGTTTGAACAATACCATAGTTTCCTAGCAGCTTGGGCAAAAAATACATAAATAGAAGGGTGCCTAATTTCCTTGGAAATTATTGACATGGTTTGTCTATTTTTTTTTAAAGATCAAAAATCACAAAAGCTCAGCTCACATGTGTTGTAATATATATATATATATATATATATATATATATATATATACTTTTTCTAAGTTGCATCACCAAAATGGGTCAAAATTTTATAATTTTTTTCATGAGTAGATATACACGGTATCTATTACATAGTAAAAAATGATAACCAAATTTGATGATCTTTTTTTTTATAAACATACCGTTTCTAACTATAATGACGCAGAATTGAACTAAAACAATTACTACAAAAAATGAAGATGACTACAAATTTCAAAAAAATATACAAGAGATATTATCAATGATTATGTATATGTAAAAAAAATCATAATTTTTAAAATTATCTATGGCATATAATATAGGGGTAGCAAACTTTGTTTGCACATGGTTTTCAACTTGACAATGGAGTGACCTCCCCGTGAGAGAGAGAGAATGACAGCGCGCAACCTACAGACATAACATCAAGACGATTGAACCTGTAAGGGTTCATAGAACTCCATGTCCTTTATAGTTTTGCAATCTGCTAACAAAGTCCATTGACACAAAGTCCTCCAAACTCATGTATCATCACAAACACATTGAGACAGGGCAGGAGACAGTCCGCAACTGATCAAGGCATATGAAACATATTTGTCGTAACAACCATCACCTCGATTCCTCTCTTGCTAATTAATTCTGTTGGCTTGAGACTTCCAATTTCCAAAATACATGACACACAGACATAACAATACGAACAGAACATGTAACTAGGGTTCGTCGAAATTGATCTCCTCCAAGGTTCCGCAATTTGGATTCTCAACAAGCTCCTACAAAGTGTGTTAATTACCATGAACACATCAAACAAGGCAGGTGATAGTCTCGAACTGAAGGCATGTCATGTATAGATAGTTGTTCCGTATATGCAGCCATCACGTTTTGAGAGTTTGAGAATTTCAGTCTTCTGGACGAAGATCACGACATCAATCCTCATGAAACATGTAAACATGTGATGGATTGTCAATCACATTTGAGAATATAAAGATGACAATCATGTTCTGATCATCATGTGATGGATTGTCAATCACATTTGAGAATGTAAAGATGACAATCATGTTTTGATCATCATGTGATGGATTGTCAATCACATTTGAGAATGTAAAGATGACAATCATGTTTTGATCATCATGTGATGGATTGTCAATCACATTTGAGCATGTAAAGATGACAATCATGTTCTGATCATCATGTGATTGACATTTCATCTTCACATCCTCAAATGTTTCGATCTTACCAGCCCATTCACTCTCCTGTTCGGAACATGAAGATGCACAAATAAGATAGGTGAATTTCAAGATAAGTTTGTGACAAAATTGTTGTAGATGATGTTCCAAAATCCATTATAGAATCATTACGTGAAGAATCACAAGCCTACGATAGGAATTGTGCAGATGTATTCCAAATGAACAATGGTTCATTATATACAAGTGAGCCCAATCATGAGCTTGACTAACTAACCTAGAAGATTGTTCCTAATTAAATGCCCACTTAGGGTGAGCGGCTAACACTAATGATCTTACTAGATTCTCCTATGTGACTATTGACTGTTAGAAACAATCGAGGTTTCTACACATTTGAAATCCGTTGCAAACTCGCTAGAGTTTTTACAATGCATTTAAGATTGGAATTGGTTTACGTAAGCAGGTATGTTCCCGGAACTATCAAGTTTTCGCAATGGAATTAGTACGTTCTGATCAGAACATATCATCACTACCAAAATGGCCATTTGGTGGATACGTGAAATTTTCCAAAAGCGTTGCAAAAACGTCCAAGTTCCAGAATTGTCGTGTCGGTATATTCTGAGGTGTAGTAGTCGAGTCACTGCAAAGTGGTTGGAGGTCAATGGATGTGAACAATGGATGTAAACAGCAATTCATTCATTTAATTTGTTGTGGCTAGAGTATTGGATTTGTTTGAAAGAAAAAATGTGGGTTGCCAGTCATTCTCGTCTCTCATTACAATAATTCAATAGTAGACACTACTACTATATCACATTGACTTACACTGGACGCAGTTAATTTTGGAGACATGTTTTAGAGGAAAATGGTTACGTGGTCCTTGGAGAGTTTTCTAGGGCCTGTCCTCTTTTTTTTTTCTTTTTTTTGAGACAGAAGGCCGACAGGCCAGTGCCAAAGCACAGGAGGCAGTTGACCACCTGGCAAGTTTCCATCAAGTAGAGAGGAGATTTTACAGCCGGGAATCGAACCGCCAACCTCTTCCTTAAGATTTGGGTATCCCTCCACCATCATCCGGTAGTTTAGGGTCGTCTCGGACCATAGGGCATGTCCTCTTATGCTTGGCATGAGGACCATGGCCTGGCTTGTCCATTGTGATTCATGTTTTCATCATATGCAATGGAAATTCTCATTTGATTGCACTAGGAACAAGACCACAAAACAATAGTAAATTTCGCTCGTTGTCCAGTAGAGTTATAAGTAAAGTCTCTCAAAGAGGGACAAAACCATGGGTTTTATCCTTCAATATACCAATCGATGAGTGTGGGAAATTAGTGAGGGTGAGAAATTAGTGAAGGTGATACAAAATTCGTTTACACCATGAATTAGTGCCACCAAAAGATCTAGGAAGCATTGTTCATCTCAACACTTGGCACTAATCACTAAAAGTATCAGCACTTGGCACTATTCACTAACAAGCATGTGGTACACACTAATCACAAGCATGCACTAATTTTCTTGAAATCTAATTTTTGTGTGACTTGAATTAGTACCACCCTCACTAATTGGTATATGTAGTGTAGCTTGATCCACCCATCCTAATAGGACAAGCGCGAAAGCTAGTTTTTAATAGCCCGACACCACTCTTTGTGTATGCACGGGGGGGTCACTTAGTGCATTTTAAAAACGACGTGCGGCATAATATAGGGAGGATTAAATTCGTTTGACATAAAAATTATAAAAGAATTCCAAATAATGAAGGGTCCATTAAAAGTAGATAATTCCATTACAAGTAAGATAGATAGGTATAAAATATGGGCCATTCCCTTTTAGTAAAAATAATATAGGGGCTGAAAATAAGGATCCTAAGATGTATGTTTAGTAGAATTAAATTTGTACGCATGCCTCACGAGGGATGGATGAAAAATGACTCATCGTTTACCCAAAAATGGATGAAATTGTAAGCCTAACCCTAACTCTCTTCCCGACACCTCTTAATGGCTTCTCTCCCTTCTCTTGGTGGCCTTTCATTATTCATTTTTCTTGTGGCTTCTCATTTTTCAGGCATCATCATCTCCAAGTGATAGTGAATTGCGTTTAGATATGCAGTGATAGTGAACATCAGCAAGGTAAAGGCACATCATCGCATTGTAGGAAGGGCGCAATCTGGGAGCCTCTGATTTGTCACATATTCACCTATTTGTTGAGTTTCGGATCATGGGTGTGAGCGATTCTTAGTTTTCTTGTGAGAGGTTGTTGAGATGTAAGTATGAGGAAAATCTGAGCTTCAGGCTGAACTAATTTCTTTCGACCAGGGGGGGAGCTTATGTGTAGATTTTTCTTTTGTGGAAAGCAGGTGTCTTTTATCGAAGTAAATTTCCCTTTTGATGTGTTGTAAACTCACAAAGCTTTTTGCCTCTACCTCTGAGACTATTAGATTCGCCCTCTTCTGTGTAGAGCTTCAGTTCGAAATTAATGAATTTTTGGGTCGGTACAAACTTTTTGCAACCTAGTACTAGATTTTTGTACTATTATTTGCTTGAGAATGCGCCCTTGTTCGGACAGTACTCTGGAGGAACATGTTCCTATGCTTCCTATATTACAGGTTGTTGGGATTTGAAATCCTGGTATATTAAAGAACACTATGTACTATTGGGGTCAAAAATGTTCTGACTCGATGCTCAATATGGAAACAGACTATAGATTGCCAACAGATTCTTAGAAATGGATTATTTCGTTGGAGGAGATTCCAAGTGCAACATGATAATTTCAAAGAGCTGGAATGATCGGTGTAGTACGCCGAAGTAATGTAGAATTAAGGGATCCATTTTGAGTTGTTTATTGTTTAAATATTTTTAGGGTTTCAGAGTTCATCCACATACTAAAGGGGTTGTTTGTTTGTTGATATCTAATGTTGTGCAAAAATGACAGGAGAGAGTAATGTGCCAATGCATGTATAATTGCTATCAAGAATTGACAAGTAAGCTAACCTCCATCCTTCCGTTCCTCTTCAGAAAATTTTTTCTGGCATCCGCAAACTGCGTTTAGATCTGCAAATTGATATTGTTGCGGTCAATGGTTCCATATCACAAAGATTCGCTACAGAATATGAACGTTTTGCCATCTTGGGTTAAAATATAGTTGAGGCTCATCCAGGTTTTGAGAGTGACAGATACTTCCTCAAAGAAACCTCCTGGTTTCCGTTATCTAAGTACATAGCACACTCCAGATTTGCATCATGCCTGTGCTTCGCCATGTCCTGTTTGAAATCCCAACACTGGTAAATTTGTTCTCTTGGACATCATGTACTGTGCCTCACAACTCATGCTTGAATCTACAATGTTGCATGAAAACACTATGTTGTTCCTGTTTTCATGAAGTTACCCACATTAGCCTACATTCATTCAACAACCACTCCCATAAGATCAAGCTAGGGAGTCCAGTTATACCTAAACTCAATTAGGTAGTCATTCATCAATCAAGCATTTTGCAAGAGTTTGTGAAAAGAGCTTTAGAATCTGTTCAGTAGTGTGGGTTAATCGCCTTAAAGTTTAAGCTCTGGTCAAAATGTGGAAATTGCAATGACAACTGTCTAAAACCCATCATCATCATGCTTGCAGTCTTGATAATTTCATAGAGCTGGAATGATCGGTGTAGTACGCCAAAGCAATGTAGAATTAAGGGATCCATTTTGAGTTGTTTATTGTTTAAATAATTTTAGGGTTTCAGAGTTCAGTGATCACTTTTGTGCAGTTAGAAGGAGAACTGGATCTAAGAAGGGGAAGGGAGTTTAGATACTGCGTCCACAGGTAATCCTTTGTATTTTTTCTCCTGGAATGTTAACACAAATGCCCATATGCATGTGTTTTTATATAAAAAAAATCTTCTCTTGATGGTGTAGGTGTTAGGAAGGTGGATAATATTTAGGGTGGGTATACATTGATGCAAACCTTAATGTTAAGCCAAGGAAAACTTTGAATTCAATTGATATTATTGATTGAGAGCAAAATTTGGACCTTTGGAGTTTACACTAGGCTTGGAGTCCAAAGTATGAATGAATGAAGTGGTGTTCATGTGGCAACACTTTCCTGCTAAATCTTGTTGGGCTCAACTTAAGACAATACCACTCCTAGTTTGAGAAACCAATCCTCAAGCTTGGGTCTAATTTCGAGTCCAAAAGTAAGGACCTCTAATGTAGCCAACTACAAGGAGCTTCTTACTCTTGCTGCCATGAGATTGATTTAATAATGGATTGTAGGGTCCCTCTTATTCAAAATTATTACCCTTTTGGTATGTGTTTGCAATCACTTGAGGTCGAACTCTAAAAAAAATTGGGCACTATATTGCAATGGTATGTTAGGTCACACAATTAAGTATCAAGTTCTGTACTTTGACCCATAATTTGTGGCAATGGCTGATTGTACAAATAGTCACCCACTCAATCAAGCCTTTTTTTGTTTTGTTTTGCAGGGTAGAAAGGGCTGAAAAACAAACAAAAGCTCAGTAGTAGGCCTACATTTTCTTCTTCTGTTATTAATTACTGACTTTTACCAAAACTAATACTTAATTCTGGCTAAACATTGTATATGAAGAGTTTATAGTATCTTCCCATCCTGGCGGTAAGATACCTCTTCTCATATTCGTTATTCACAGATAGCATCCTCTTCTTTTATGTACCTTAATCTTGGTGGTTCAATTGCACAACTTCAACCTCTTGTGTGCTACTTGGATCCTGATTTTGAAGAATGATTTGCTTACCATGACTAATATCATCTACATCTCAATGTGTTAGACCGGTGGAATTTAAGACTGCATTCAAGTTCATGGTGGGTGGGTAGGGTGCAGGCTATGCGGCGGCACAATGGAAAACAATTTGGGGTACATAGGCAAGCGGTTGACCTCCTTGCTCGAACGGAGGAATCAGGGAGGAGAAATCCTAATAATCCCCACATCGAAGTAATGTTACAATATTATAGAAAGCATCCAAGCCGTAACAAATATAAGTGTGATCACACGGATAGCAAATGGATTGATGTAGATTGCATTATATCTACGGTAACCATGAGCTACAATTCTACAAATGAAGTGTTGTGTTTGTGAACACACATTCAATCTTGTTGTGTTCCATCCCAAGTCTTCTTGTTGTGTTTTCACTTTAAGTTTTTTGTACTTGGTTTTTGCAATGCTATGTATTTTTTTATACGTTTTTGTTGCCATGCTTTTTCCCACCACTTTTGCATTGCATACATTTGTAAATTAACTTTTTTTAATTAAAAGGAATATAGACTACAAAAAATTACAATGACATGGGCATTATAAGTAATGGTAGGGTATAAAAAAATAGGTCATTTTAGAAATTTATGTAATTATAGGGAGCTTTTAATTCGTGCCTTGGAGGTAAATAGCCCCTAAACAAATACCCCTCCGCCGCATGTGGTACATGAAAATCCTATAGAGTGCCCCCCCCCCCCCCCCCGTGTGTGTATGATAATTTAAATATTATGAAAACTTGGGTGACTTTCTATCAATTCTCATAAACGCACGGGTTTGGGACTAATCCCATGATTTCATCTGCTTACCTTTATGAATAACTTTAATGCCAGCTAGTATATACCATGAATATAGAAGACCAACTTTTTTCATATACAATATCAGCAAATGCAAAGTTTTTTACTTCAAAGTAGTCAGTCATCACAAACCCATCTTTCAAAGTCTAGACCTGTATGCCGTAACCTGCGAACAGGGAGATCAGACCACTACACTAAATAGGAAATTTAGTGTTTGATACACTAAATACGAACGCATACACTGAATATCAATAACCCTATGAAAGTAAGTAACATTATATGTAAACTCAAACACTAAATATCAACTATGGTAATATGTGGAAGTTACATGTTTGAATTTAGTGCTAGTAAGGATATGAAAAAAAAAGATATAATAAGGGAGGTGGCAGTAGGGAAGGTAGCAACACATTTATGTCTAACACTAATTGTCAAGGAATTGAAAATTAGTGGTGAGCAGGGTAGGGTGGTAACAACACTAAATATAATCCAACACTAAATATCCTATTATTGCAGTTTTAAATGGGCCAGTTGAGCTTGAGAAATAACCAGTTCAAGCTTGTTTACGGCTTTAGGCAAATCGCCTATCATTTTAGAGAAATCTATAGAATATTCCTTGAATTAATAAAAGAAAAACAACAGCTATCAACATGTAAGTGGTTGGACTGGGAAACACTTCAAGGAACTGGATCGATTTTGTCAAAAATCTCCCCAGACACTAGCCATAAGCATGTCAAGTTTTTTTTTTCTTTGAGACAGAAGGCCAATTAAACCAACACCAAAGAATCAAAAACCAAGAAAACGCGCCCACACCGAGGGGAGGCGGGGCCCTGGGACGCGATACACCGCCACATAACAGAACCAACAACTGACCCCCACCAAGGACAACCCACCGGACCCACCATGCCAAGGACAACCCCCAAGCCACCAAGAAAACAATCACCACGAAGCCGGGCTACCTACCACCGTTGCTACTTCCAATTCCACTCAAATTGTGTCTCCTACAACGTACATTCCTAGCTCCCCATGTTTGATCAAACCCTTGAAGCATGGCCACCGTGGAGAAGCTACTAATGTTAATTTGTTTGATCACCCATTCCCACGCTGCCTTGGTGTACATGATGAGTTCATCCCAAATGCGGTGCTTGACCTTGGATTCATGCCACTGTTCACAATTAAACACTTTGTCATTGCGCTCAATCCAAATGGTCCAAAGTGTGATACCTCTAAGGAGGTGCCAAATTTTGATCTTTTTGCCATATTTCTTCGGGATCCTTTCCCCAAACATGACTGGCTTCCAATTGAAGCTATTGTAATTGCCAGTTCTAACCTCCACAAAGTTCATGCATGATAAACGTGGCCCATCTCCACGCCCTGCATGTCAAGTTAAATGCTAAAAAAAGTGCCTATGGGCCATTTGTCGAATCCCCAAATCAAGGCAAGCCCTAAGAAAATTTGTGGCTCGTAATGAAACATGATATAATGTGTGTTCGTTCGCCGCTACGACCCATGTTGTATCAGCACGTGCCACCTTGCATATGAATTACAAATTGGTAAGCTTTAAAGAAGACTATTATGATGTGTAAGTGGTTCCATAACATTATTAAGTGCGTCAGTGTGTTCTCACGGCCTCCGGGAATATAAGCCGGGATGCCGTCAGTTAGCTCACATTTAGACGGGATGTCGTGAGTTAGCTCACATTCAGTCTAAATGTGAGCTAACTGACGGCATCCCGGCTTATATTCCCGGGGGCCATGAGAACACACTGACGCACTTAATAATGTTATGTTTAGCAAGTTTGTAGTCAACATAATTGAAACAGTCAAAGATCTCCACGTATCATATAGCCGTAATGTGAAATAAGTCATGACACACAAGTGACTCAATTATTACACAATGGCCATGACTTTCACATGCAAAGAATCACCTGGAGTTTTCCAACCACAAATTCGTGCAAGGTAGATACGTCACTGAATCTTACATAATCTTTCTCGATCGTCACCACAACCTCATCTTTCTTGATCTCCACCACAACATCATCTTCTTGCAAACATTTATTGGGGCGGTTTCATGGCTGCAGACTTCGATCGTATCTTAAACCGGCTCAATGCTAGAAACTATCTGTTTATTCGATTATCTATCCTCACGATGATGAATGAAGACTAGAATACTCCTGATACAATTGCAAGGGCTACATGCAAATCCCTTGGGACTCATCAATTTTTATTTTGTTTTCTGAGCACCTGACAGCTTCCGCTGTAGATAGCTACACTAAGTATCCCAATTAGTGAGGGTGGTACTAATTCAAGTCACACACACAAAGTACATTGTTTTGTCTAATTAGTGTGGGTGGGAAATTCATGTGGGTTGGAATTTAGTGGCCCACATTAATTTTATAGTACTGTCTTACTTTTGAATTTTCATCCAATTATGTAGACGAAATAGCCCGCATTAATTTTTCTTAATTGAAATTACAATAGGCCACTTTAAATTATACACACAAAAAATAGTGTGGGTAATTTGGAATTCGCGTGGCCCACACTAATTAGACAAACCAATGTAGTTGTAATGCAGAAGTTACCTAGAGGTGAAATTTTTACTGACTAATACTAAATCCATGACTACAATAAATTCTATGCTCATTTACCATAGCTTTCAAGAAAATTAGTGCATGCTTGTTAGTGAACAATGCCAAGCGCCAATACTTTCACTTGTTAGTGCGAAGTGGCAATTTGTTCACTTGTTAGTGCCAAGTGGCAATATGTTCACTGCTTAGTGCCAAGTGCCAAGATGAACAATGCCAAGTGTTGGGATGAACAATGTTTCCTAGATCTTTTGGTGGCACTAATTCATAGTGGTATAGAAATGTAGTATCATCTTCACTAATTGGGATATATAGTGTAGCTTCATCGTTGGAGAGGTTACTTATCTTAATCAAAAACCTATATTTGAATGGTGGGAGGTCAAGGTGCAGATCTAAGAACAAACACCATAAGCTCATGTGTTTAAAAGAGATTGGACTACATGCTCAAAATTGTTAAGCATTCTAGGAACAATAGTCAATATGATTGGGGGTGGGGTGACCTATGTGGCAGTCTTCCGGCTCACTGTTAGTGGATTTTGATAGTTCATAAAAATACAAGATTGGCTCCAAAACTTTCTGGGATTGATCCTGGCTTCTTCAGATACATTTGCAGTCTAACAGAAATTTCAACTTCGTAAATCTGAGTAGTACAATGTGTCTGGAATCACTGAGCCTCATGGATGCTAATTTTTCCAAGCATGCAGGGCCACAATCTTGTGACACAAGGCTACAAGGTCCATGAAGGAGTTAGGTAGATCTCTTAGTTTTCTTGGGGTATGCAAATTCTATGGATCGGAGCAATTAGGGTTTGCAGACAGTCCTATTCTAAGTTTCTTGCAGGAAATCTTAAGGGTTGACTATTTTTATTTCGAAAGTTAAAGAGAAATGAGCAGGTAGAAGGTAAGCTTGCAGTAGGGAAGTACTTATTGAGATTAGAAGGTTGCAAGAGGCGGATCATGCAAACCAAGGAATTGGAAACAACGGGCAGAGAGGGTTCGATGGGGTCACCTCTGCTGCAGCACTTCTCCCAATTGATCTCGAGGGCGAGCAATAATGCTTGGAGATGATCACATCATGAGATTAACGATCTCTTTCTGCCCTTTCATTTTCTTGCGGTAGCTGGTCGCTTGCAAATCTTACGGATCGGAGCAATTAGGGTTTGCCAAGGCTGACAGACAATCATAGGTCGTTGCGTATGTCTCCGAGTCCTTGCGAGGAAGCTTGAAAGGATTCTTAAGGGTTGACTCTGTTTGGATTTGGTTATAGTGAAAAATGAGCAGGTAGAAGGTGAGCAGTAGGGAGGTGAGATTGCAAGGTTGCAAATTATGGCCAAGGAAACTTGTCCCAGCTGATCTTGAGGGAGTGAGCAATATTGCTTGAAGCTGATTCAATCATCACCATGTGACCCAATTTTGTTGCAAACATCTGAATTCATCATCATCATCACATCAATATCATCTTGGTTCCACGACTGTACTGAAATCTTCCGGGATGCTTTGTTGCGAGCGCACCCAGTAGTTCCAAGCGTGATCCAACGCACTGGCCACATCTTTCATCTTCGGCCGGTCTTGCTTCTTGCGCTCCACGCATTTGAGCGCAAGCCTAACCACCTCCATCAACACATCCAAGTTTCCACCAACCGGCTTCTCCAGATTCTGGTCCAGAAATTTGGATTCCAAAGCATCCTCCTCATCCAGCTCCGCAGCCCAGTCCTTGATATTCTCGCAATCCACAACCGCAGCTCTCCCACTCATAAGCTCCAGAATCACAATTCCAAAGCTATACACATCGCTGGCAAATGTGGCCTGACCGGATGACACAAACTCCGGATCCAAGTACCCGAACGTGCCTCCCATGCGGCTAGCCATCAAATACGAATTCTTCTCATCCTGGCTCCACAGAGAGAGTCCAAAATCGGACACATGCGCCTCATAATTCTGGTCGAGCAAAATATTTGCAGGTTTCACATCGCCATGGTAAATTTTCGGCACCGCATACTCATGCAGATACTCCAAACCCTTGGCCGCTCCCATGGCGATCCTTAGCCTGGACTCCCACCCAAGCTTGCGATTTGCATCACTGGAAGCTCGGAGCCAATCGGCCAGGGTCCCATTCTCCATAAACTCGTAAACCAGGATGATTTCGTCTGTGCAGTAACCGAGCAATCTTACCAGACGCTTGTGGTTGAGCTTGGACAGAAGCTCCAGCTCCGTGGCGAATGTGTCCCATGCGTCTTGGTTCAATCCCCTTGTTGGCTTCTTGATGGCGACCACTGCGCCGTCGGGGAATGTGCCCTTGTACACCATCCCGTGGGCTCCTCGGCCAAGCTCCGCGGATGAGCTCCAATTGTCTGTTGCGATGCGAAGCTCCTCTTGTGTGTACTCGGTTAAGTCCTTGCTTGCCAGGCTTCCCCATGTGTTGGAATTGGCTCGCAATGTGCGGCTTCTTGCAGCGAGTGGCGATTTCCTGCAGTATAATTCCATCACATCGATTATATCTCACATTTATGATCACCAATGTTGTGATGACAAAGATGGAGAATAATTTGAAAGGGCAATTCATCCAGAGTGGATTATGAAGGTAAGGTTGAAGGGAATTTGTAGTATAGGGTTTGGCGTTCAGAGAGAAAACTCAACTTTGAAAATCATCAACAACCTCAACGCTGCTGGCTACAAAGACAACTTGATCTGTCCAGTACTGGCCAATGGAAGATATGTCGATATGGTATGAGGTTAAATATCGGACAACAAGAAGAAGGTAGAAATCCAGGCAGCAAGAGATGATGTCGACTTACAAGGGCGACATTGGAGATGATCCCAATTTGGCCAAGTTTGCGAAGGAAGACGTGAGCGGTGTCGTAGTGGCCGAGGATTCAGCTGTCTTTCCAGGCTGCACCTTCCTCTTCTTCTTCCTCACATAAAACACAGCCAAGAGGATGGCAAGGATCACAAAGGCTGCCGTTCCCACACCGATCCCAGCAATCTGTGCGGCTGTTAAAGTGGATTTGTTCGCTCGGCCGACTGCTGAAGCTAAACACACTCCCGGGCAATTGCATACCCGTTCCTCAAAACTCTGACCACTGGTGTCCGTCCTTTGACACAGGGAGTTTGCAGGCTCTGTTACATTGTTGCATTCATTTGCTGTCGACACTGCAAACTGCCAATCCAACATCCAAGACATGACCCTCTATAATTTATTAGGGTTTGTACACCTTGCACGCCCCCCTGGAGAAAGAAGCATCAGTATCTTGGATCTGCTTCAATTCGTGTTATAAGCATCACTTCTAATTCAGACACATTTGGTATCGAAGGATTCCTCTCAATGCCCTCTATCCAACCATGTTGCTCTTCTTTGTGGAACAACAGATCATCAATTCATTACAAGCGCAATTAGAAGTGATTTAGAAACAACGAATGATTCTAATTCAGACACAAACGATATCAACGGATTCCTCTCAATGCCCTCTTTCCAACCATTTTGATCATCTTCTTTATGAAATAACAAATCATTAATTCATTACAAGCGTTAGAAATGATTTATAAATAATGGAATGGTTCTGATTCAGGCACAAATGGTATCAATGGATACCTCAACGCCTCTTCCCAACCATGTTGCTCAGCTTCTTTGTGAAATAATAAATCATCAATTCATTATAAGCGTTAGAAATGATTTAGAAATAATGGAATAATACTAATTCAGACACAAACGGTATCAATGCATTCCTCTCAACGCCCTCTTCCCAGCCATGTTGCTCAGCTTCTTTGTGAAATAACAAATCATCACTACAAGCGCAATTAGAAATGATTTAGAAACAATTTAATGATTTTCTCTGAGTTCAAGGAAGTCTTACATTACAAGGGATTGGGGATGACACAAGATTAGGAATTGAATCAGTGCTCCCATGAGAAACCAACGCAGTCGAGAAGTCAGATTGCGCCATAGAGCCGAGCTCTTCAATCAGAACATCGATACCGGCGACCCCAACAAGAGTGTAGTTGTCAGCAAAAGCTGGATACACCACTGTAATCACTGATCCGAGGCTTCCATCATCCTGGTAGACGTTTGTCCAGGAGGGCTTATTCTGTTCCGCAGTAAGCCTGATTCTTGCTAATATACCATAGTAGGATCTGAGAGTCCACAGAGGGTTGGAGACAGTCTCGCTGATTTTTTCATAGGTGCCATTGCAGGTGCAGGCTACCTGTGAAAGGGTCGTTGATTCGGAGGTCGACCGATCATAACTGAAAATTTGAACCAGAACCTGTTGTGTTCGGAAGCTGTCATATACTGTGACTGTCCCATTTACTTCTGCCGGGTTTACAGTGACTTGTCCATCTGTGAACGTCAGTATTGCCTGTAGAATGCCACCATAAACATCGAAGAAGAATAATTATCAGTATGGTGTGTACAGATGACATAATTACATTCTTGAGGTTAACCCCCAAGATCTGCTTCTTGGAAGTATCCATCAATGTGGGACTAGTATATAGGTCTATATGTGGGTTCAATATTCAACAACAATAAAGAACCTACCCGTGGGTATCAAAATTGTAATACCGGTCAACTATTGATAATTTGGTGGGTATCTCAAGCTGAGAGAATCTTTGGGTACCTGACTTATTATTTGGATCGATACCCATTCTAATGCATATTGATACTTAGGCATGAAGGTTTTGACATGGTATATAAACCCGAATGGTACCGAAAATAGAAATATCTTCAAAATACCCATATCCTATTGGTATCAAGAAATGTGAAATCCTCGTAATAGATACCCAAACGGTATCAAAAAACAAAGGCAATACCAGTCGTAACACTGGTAACCACATGAATGAATCTCCCATATGCACGTGGATCCATTTTGCAGTTCTCCTTGAGCTGAATCTACAAGTAAATGTGCGTTGGCATCACGTCCTAAGGTTACACTGAGGTGAGAACCAATACTAGGAGCTTGCCACTAGTCTATGCTCGGCAAAGGGATCAAGAAATGTTAGGAATTTCTCACCTTCAATCCTAAGTTACAAAACAGTTAAGCCTCTCATTACGAGCTGTGATATTTCCGGGTGTACTAGAACTGTTTTGGAGATATGGGATGATACCTTGAGAGCGTTGTTGTTCTTGAAAGTAATGTTTGCCTGCAGAAATCCAGCTGTCAAATTGGAGGCACCCTGTGTAGTGTCGTAATTGAGAGTTTGCAGTGCATTCCTCAAATACTGGACGTTTGTATCATTCACTGTCAACTGCAAAATTAACAAAGGTGCAGTTTCTGAGTGCCACGTATTCAATGACTTAAACAAATATAGAGTAGAGAAACCTACTCGAGGTAGACTATAATTAATCTATGAAATATATCTGTAGACTATATCCGTAGCTACAAGCAAGCTAAACATAATGCATCATGCATTTCTTGGTTAAATCCATTACGAGTGCTGGAAATGAACCATATGGCGGGACCCGGGGTCCCATCGGCCCCTGGCTCTCGCATAAACTTTGTAACACCGTCAATATAACTCCGATTCTTTCTACGAAGGCAGCAATCGACTACTCACATTATGAGCTACACGGGGACATTCAAATCAATTTTTTTTAATGGTGATGCAATTAGTCATTTTTTAAGGGTATCATGCACATTTTTTAGATGGATTTTTGGAGAAATAAGTAAGAACAAATTTTTGAGTGAAATCATTAAAAGGGACACCTAGCTGAGAGCAAGAGAGATCCAACGGTACGCTGCGAGATGCAATAATGACTTCTAGCCAACATCTACAAGTTTAGGTTTAGGTTTAGGTTTATGTTGCAACATAAGCACTCCAGCAAAATGAATAATTAATGACGTTTTGAGATGGAGTCTGTGCAGGGCCCCAGGGTCCTGCCATAAGGTTCAAATGTCAACTTAATTATTCTGTTGTAGATTCTTAATTAGTATGACTCTTTTATTTTAAACCGTGAAAATTGTCATATGTAAAGAACAGAGCCTGCCTACAAAGGCTTTGGTTGTCTGCTTTTAGGTAGAATTAACCTCCTAATTAATCTATTTAAGTACAAACAGCCAAACCAATACAATGCGTGTGCAAAGATCAAATAAATCAGAGATATTCAACGGAAGCTTGATTTAATGATTACAGATGGGTAAATGGGCGTTGCAGCAGAGGTTGACGTGAAGGTGACAATGGTGATGCGATCGCCAAAGGCCAATGTGTCAAGGAAATCCAACAAGATTGACAATGTGGCCTGGAATTTGGATGTGCTTGCAGTTACTAACAAGTCGCCCGGAAGGTTATCACCCATGGAGTTCCCAGCATCAAGGAGCACAACCACATCCTTCTTCACTGCAGTCACTCCCTTGTACCTGTCATGCAAGAGTGCATTAATTACAAGTCTCCACGTCAGCAAAGGATATAAAAATCTTGAGTTTTTAATATAAGTTCTGCATGAATTTCGCCCACAAATCATGTCATCTTGACAAATTTAAGTGCCATCAAGAATTCCAAGGATGTCGACCACATTTGAGATCATTTCATCAGAGTGGTGATAATTGGTAACTGTAAGCATAACCCATTGTTCAACAACGTCCGGCACTATCTACAAGATCCTTCACTTGTGAGCGGATTGGTCTTTGAATTTCATTATTTATTGCTCAGTAGCAATAGCAAGCTCAACATATATAGATTTGCTTAGGGTTTATTTTTCTCTTCTTTTCTTTTCTTTTCTTGTTTGTGACAAGTGAACCATTTTATTTACTACCAGAAAAAATTTAGATTTTGCCTGATGGTGCAGAGCGATCCACTTACCATGGTCGCTTCCTGGGCTCAAAGGTGCAATTATTTGCTGCCACATCCTGCAATCACAAACAAAGAAACTCAAGAAATTCATGAAGTCTGCCACAGTCCCGCAACAGTAGCACTTACATGTGCAAGGAAAGTGCATCAAATATTTTAGACACTGATCATCATGTAGAACATGAGAACATAGTACTGTACTACAATCTGGCACGCAAATGAGCTGAATAAGAGAAATTGATTAAGTACCAATTCCTGTTGCTATTTTGGGTGGGCAGGTGTTGATCTATATCTCAGTAGATGGTAATTGAAATGCATTAATTACACTGCTGATGCTATTCGTCCATTAATACACAAGTATCAACCGATCACAATATATTGCAATTATAGGTAGAGTTGCAAATTTGAACTTACATGAATATAACCTAAAACCACAACTTTCAGAACAATTAATGGCAGTGAGAAGTAATGATCCTTACTCGACCCGGGAACGCTCGATGCACTCCTTCCACAGACGCAAAGTAAGCCCAAGTGGTCAGATTCAAGGCACTGTTGTGGGAGCTCGAGATGTTCTTGAAAGTGGGATCCAGCATCCGTTGCGAACATATTGACGCATTTGCCTCCTTCGTGAGACTCACATTCGACGATGTTGGAACCCTAAAAAATCATCATTACACGTCATTATATAAACAACAGCATCCAGCCATGAATTTGGTAACCCTAATAACTTCTATCAATGGTTTACAATGTCTGATGAGTTGTGATGAAGATGAAAGTATGTAATTTTAGAATCTTGAGCGGAGGACTTATATCAGACTTAATTGCTCGAGGGGTTTTGAGGTTTATGTACCTATACTGCCCTCTTCCTCCAGATTTTGCAAATCATAGTGGGTTGTGTGTGTACAAATTAGGGTAACTCAAAGTGCTCATGAAGCGATACTCCACCATTTGACCTTTAAGCAATTTACCAGCTAGGGAGGCATGGGGCAAAGTGGACAAAACTTCACCCCATTTTACATATAAGGTGGTTATAAATTGCCCAACGTTCCTACTGGAAATTGAAGTCACTGATGGTAGAGAAATTCATACCTCACATAGCTTCTGGTCAATGACACTCGCAAGTCTTGACATCCGATGGTGTTGGTAGCTTCACTGTAGCAATTAGGATTATAAGCCACATGCTTGCACTGGTAGCCAGCGCTATCATCTTGCAGTGGCACACACGCCTGCCTCGAGCAATTACCTCCACATGACTGCACTAAGTCTGCAACAATAATTTAAGATGACAAACTCGGAATATTTAACTAGGTCGTGGTGGCCAGCACTCACCTGATGATCTGCTTTTAATTTCAATCAAATAACTATATGTGAATAACTATATAACTATATATCAAGAATAGAAGTCACTGTCTGTTAATTTCCTTGACCTTTTAGAATGACTGACAAATCAGGAGGAATACTAGGTCATAAAATCATCATAGTACCACAAGTATTGTTGAAATTGATGACAGCCTGCTTCGCGATTTCCTGGACCTCATTCTCCACCTCATTGATATACGCCACAGTATCTGACCCGCTCTGTGCATGACATAAGTTGCAGCAGCTTGCAGCTATGAACATGGTGACACATAAAGTGCGTCTCCACATTTGATCATCTGCTTGAATTTTCCTCGTGAATTTATCCCTCTTTTTTTTCTTGACAGTGTTGATGACGTCCCTGCCAATGTAGTACCATACTCGCTGAGCCATTGCCAAAGCCTCCTGATGATGAGTTTTGAATATTTACATCAGCCTAATCTGCAGGTGGACTGAAAATTGTAAAGTCAACCAGAGGTTTGACCAAGAGAATTGCCGAAGGAAGGACCCCTCTGTGCAATCTTATGAAGAAGAACCAATTCCTACTGGATTTTGAAGAGCAAGGTAAAGAGGCGGGAATTCCAGAAGTCGAACATGTCCAAGTTCCTCAACGCCAAAAAAATCGTTCAGTAAATGGCACCAAGGAACCTAAGACTCAAAGATTCGGGTTCACAGAAATTTTAGTAATTCAGATATTTTGGAGAAGGTGCATGCGCTGCAGTAATACCTTGACAGAATTGCGCAATAAAATTCCAAAGCCTCACTTAGAAAGAATAAATTAGCTTCAACTTGGATCTCAAGAACCCCAAAATGTGGAAAATATTGTGATGTTACCTGAAGAAAAGAAGAAACAGTTCTCCGACGGTGCCATGTAGCTAGAAACCTCACAAATGGCAGCACATCAGAAGAGCATGATAAGGAGAGGGCGAGACTAGTGCAGAATCTTGAAGCCTCCAGGACCGAAGCAGAACGGGGCCAGCTCGTCATAGACGGACCATTGCTTAGAGCTCTAACTTGCTCGGAGCATATTACTAAATTTGACACAAGATTTCACAAACTCATGTAGCCTGAGCTTCGAAGGGTTTATGGAGGCCGAGGCTCAATAAGGTCAACTGGGAGATCAGGAACCTCGGGCATGGAAATCTATGGCCATGTCGTAGCCATGCCGGGTTATTTCAAACATCAGAGAAACTCTAAACCAGAGAGCTCTAGAGAGATCCAGACTTCGGGAACTCTGATTCTGTCCAACTATATAACGAAAAAAAACCTATAATAAAGGCTCAGGAAGAAAAAAAAGGGACAGACAGGATAGAGAGGAGAGGCAATGAAGAATGTCCTCACATGCTTAACCCATTCGACAGGAAGCAACAAAGTTATACCAAGGTAAGCTACAGTACGAATTCATGTCCGATCCCCCACACATGGCAATCTTAACCTCGACATCCTGCAAATTCACCTCCACTCAAAAACCACCAAATCGAGCTCCCAACCAACATCATTGCAAACCGAAGAGTACCTCTGGAACTACTAATTTACGTCAAGCTCCTAAGACTCCGAGAAACTCCAGGTTCAGACCTCTACACGACTTCTAACTTAAGAGTTGGATGTTTATTCTGGAATCTAGAATAACCCGCTTACGAAAAACCATTGTAAGTAGCGAGCAAGGTTACTTATAAGAAGCGAGATCGGTCTGTAAAAGCGTATGTCAGAGAGAGGATCGCCGCAGCACCAAGTAAGTAACTTGAGTGATTCCGTCTGGCTGGATTCGTTCTGCTGTCTGTCTGCCGGGAAAACTCAATCCACGCGATCCACGAACCAAAATTAGCATGTGAAAGATCATTAGGGAAGGTGGTGCGATGGGAATCCGCGAAGCAGGACGGGTCTTCGATCGGGCCCCTGGCAGCGGAGGAGACAGAGAGAACCTCGCTAGCAGCTTCGGCTACCTCCTGCCATCGCCGCCTGCCAACAGGGAGGCTTTGTCCGTGATCAATACAACTAGGAGTATCTACAAGTAGTATCTATGAGCGGTAGTAGATTTCCCAGGTACCTGGAAGTCTTATCTACGACTCTTGTAGATTCTAGCAGGGCTGTCATTTGGGCCCATGTTAGGCTCCTGCAGCCCCAGCAGATACCGCCTGACTTGCAAGCGGTATACTTTTAAATTTTCTAAGACTTAATAAGGTAGACATGCCTAATTGGTTACTTATCTTAATCGGACACCTACATTTGAGTGACATGTGGTTAGGTGTGGCTCTAAGAACGGATACCAAAAAGACATGTGTTTAAAAGAGATTGCATTACATGTTCAAAATATGATAATCATTCTAGGTTCAATAGGTCAACATAATTGGGGGGACCTGACTTATATGACCGTTTAATGAGCACGAGAATCTTCACTTTGACAATGAGTAAGATACTCATATGAGCTCTAAATATTATGAGGAAAAGCGGTTACGGCCTTGATTTGGATTTGCTAACCGTCTTGTACTAACCACACGATTCATATCCTAGAAGAAGTGGGTTAGTCAGAAAAAAAATAACCGTTTCAGACCCATCTACCTTAAGGTAGACTCTGTGCCTATTTCCATCTTAGCAATGATTTGGACATTTACGTTTGAGTGGTGTGTGGATCTAAGAACAAACACCATAAAGACGTCATATCTTTCAAGAGATTGGACTATGTGGTCAAAATATGCTAAACATTCTAGGTTCAGCATTTCAAACATAATAAGAGGGGGGGTATGACCACCATAACATTATTAAGCAATGTGTGATCATTCATTTGGGCATAAGAATATAACCATGGATGCCCCAACCTGGTGCAAGGAGACACAGATTAAGACTCAGTATGCACTAGGTTGGGGCATCCCATTATTTTTATTCTAATGGTCCACGTGAACTAACACACACTGTTGAATAATGTTATGACTTGATTAGCACAAGAATCTTCACTTTGACAGTGAATAGAATATTCAAATGACCTACGATGATTATGAGGCAAATGGCTACATATAAAATTTGGATTTGCATTCATGCATGGTTCGTATCTTAGGCCTAGAAGTGGGTCCATGACGAAAACTTTATCTGAATTGGGCACATATGTTTTAACACTATGTGATTGATGGCGAGAGGGAATTAATTCATGTGAGTGTAGCTTTCATTCATTTAATATATAGGAATACCACAAAATAGTATGCAACATGGATGTTACTTTGCATGGTTGATTAATAGTGGCCATATTTAGCTTTAAAGGCCCCAAATTAGTCTAGTCCAAGTTATTTGAGATGATACGGCCACAAACCTCTAGGGGTCAAGTTTTTGTGTTGGATGGATGAGAGTTACACTCATATGCGATATTGCCCTCTCCACAACCTCTCACCACAATGGACAATTACAAATTTAGCACACTATTGCGGCAAGAGGGTAAATTTGCATACAATCATACCTCTCATTCGTCCAACTCAAAAACCCTTAAAAAGTATGCAATCAAAGGTTTTTTTGTTTATTGGACACATGGACTACACTGATTATCCCAACAAGTGTGTGTTACTATTCGTAGTTATACAATGCTATAATTCATTAACGAGAATGTAACATTCTACCAAGCAAAGTCATTTATGCTCTATAATGCCCGCACAACCTATTGAACCTTTGTTAGTAAAAATTGAACTCTTGAGTAAGATGTTATTGCATTGCGTAACTCTGAATGGTAACACGCACTAATTGGGATAATCAATGTAGTTTCAAAGACCATGAATTGGTCTAGTCTATGTTATTTGAGATGAATTGGCCACAAACCAATTGGGGGTGGAGGGGGGGCAAAGACTTTTGTGTTGGATGGATGAGAGGTACAGTCATATGCGACAATTTCCTCTTACGAACTACCTACTACTATAAGGTTGAGGTTAATGTTGATGAAATATTGGCGACTTTTGTTGGCATAGTAATTTCATGGTTTGAAAATTTTGAATTTTGACACGGTTGTGATGTAAGGTACTATATTTTTGGTATTCGGTGTCACATACACTATTTGTGGAGGGTTACACTAAAATTGTAGATAGAGACCTGAGGTGGAAACAAGTAGGATATGTTGTAGGGGTCCTCATATTAAAAGAAACCATTTGAGAGTTGATAATGACTATATAAAAATGTATCATATAGTCATTATAGAAGACTTCAAAACATGAGCTGGACTGAAAATGCTATAATGCTTAAAATTTTATGATAAATATTTCATTTGTGTTATAATATCTTATTATATTTATCAATAAGATGAAAAAAGAATCTAAGGGTCTTGACTAGGACCCCTGTAGTATAAATAAACCTTATTATACAACTTCAAGCCATCATATTATATATTACAACTTGTCTATTCGCATAAATTTTGATACCACTTGATCCATGTTGACTTTCTCTTTAACACATTAAAAATGCCAAGTTAATAATCATGCTGGTACCATTATAAAGTGATGTATAATTTAATAATTATGTATTATAATCCTAGATGTTGCCTCCCTGGGTTAGAGACCTAGAAATGTCAAGTCCGTTGATTGTCACCATGACACTATTTGTCAATATATGTATAAAAATTTAAGGTTTTTTTCTTTTTTCAACGGTATGACATTACAACTAGCGTGTCACATTTGGAGTATTAAGATGAGAGCTTTAAGTTTTAGTATCCAAAGGAAGATAATACTAAGTAATCTAATGCTCAATTTCATATACTTACACTAATGGTCAAATTGTTGACCATGAAGGTAGCCTAGACGCATGCCACATCATAGAGCCGGTGACACTATTGAGTTGGCGACGCTAAACAATGTACTTTAATTTGGAATGGATGATTTTGTCAACAATTTGGATTATAATGTGTTTGTTGATATAGATGGGCCCAACAAGTTGAGGAGGTTCTTACATGTGGGAATGCATTAGGGCCGGTGCATTTCATTGCATAATGCATTAATGCAAGTGCATTTTGTGCAATTATAGGATGCATCGACGCACCTTCGAGGAAACCGAGCGTGCATATATATGGACTTGGTATCATAACAATCAAGTCTACATGTTTGGTTGCCTTTTCTTTTTTTAAATAAAATAAAAATTAATAAATAAATCCCAATTTGTCAGTTGCCATCCAACTGGTAAACACAGATCAAATGATGAAGTTATATTTAATCCAAATGTGTCTTCACTCAAATATATATATTTATATTACATACATACATCCAAAAAGTTGTTGGTTTTTAGATGACTCTGGAAGGAATCTGGATTTTTTTTTAAAGGAGAAGGATTGATCGAAGAATAAATTATTCTTCTTTCCGAATTTTCATAACTGCAATATATATAGATTCCATCGGAAGTCAAAGATAGAAGTGGTTCAACTTTTATGTCATGGAAAGGTTGATGACGTGGTCCGAGACGACCCTAAGCTACCAGATGATGGTGGAGAGATACCCAAATCTCAAGGAAGAGGTTGGTGGTTCGATTCCCGGCTGTGAAATCTCCTCTCTACTTGACGGAAAACTTGCCAGGTGGTCAACTGCCTCATGTGCTTTGGCGCTGGCCTATTGGCCGTCTGTCTCATAAAAAAAAATTAAAATGTTGATGACACGCATTGGTTCTAACAAACCAAACATATGATGTTTTCATCTCTCTCTCTCTCTCTCTCTCTCTCTCTCTCAAAACAAGAGCCTACCTTGACGATCTTTAAAGGCTTTTATTTTATCACATCTCTTAATTGTGCTCTATAAAACTCAGATAGATAAATAGATAGATAGATAGGTATGTTGTGAATATAATCAAAGAAGGTCAAACAAACAAAAAGTGTGCTTTCAATTGTAGGAGCCTGTAATCCCCATGAGCACACGGACATGGATAGGGATTGGTGAACAAACATCGCATGTCATCTATACATTGATGTTCATATTTTTCTTTTCTTTTCTTTTCTTTTCTTTTCTTTTCTAAATCTACCAGGAACTTTTATGAAGCTCGCAAATGTTGTAACATGAGCTTGTTCAATACACCCAATTCCTTGCCCAACTTTTAGGTACATCTGCCCCGTGGTATTTTATTAAGATAGACTGCCAATGTGGACTGTGATGAGAGTGATGAGTCATTGATTGAAGTTCCGTTGTCAAACGATATATAATATACAATAATACAATTTAACAAACTATATATAATATACGGTGAAGAAATTTTGGTGTCCATGCACCAACGTGAACGAGAGTTTGTTTATCTTATAATGGTCATGGTTTCTTTTGAAACTCGCATCTAGTTGAGCTTTGAAAACCTTGATTTACACAAACTCAATGCAACAATTCATGTAGGTCAACATTGAGAAATAATGTGCATGTCACATATTTGTCTTACAACTCTTCAAAAATTGACCAACAATCCTCGGTTAGGTTCTGCATGCTTAGTCTTACCGATCCATACTTAAAAAAACACAATGAATGTGCTACACCACTTTTAGCAAGTACACTAATATTTGCCTCAACTCTCAAACATTGGCCAAGGGTTTAGGGTAGGCATGTAATTAAGTCATACATGAAAACATTGGAACTCCCTTATGGAGTATAAAGTCCTTATTCAAAACATATTTGACATCATTGTTAACATCAAAGACTCTCATATACAATCACAAAACACACACGAGATAGATCTATCCAAAAGCCTAACATGACTAACACAAATCTTCTTGGTCACCAAACCTACTCTACAGTACCTACATGAACTATGCCCCTTTCCCACATGACTTTAGCTTAGCCTAAAAGTTTGTTCTAAGAACACAGCCTTCACACCATCGGCTCTATCTAATCCCAAGCCTAGTTGACAAAGGATGTGGCATGGTTTAAAAGTGGAGGTTTCTAAGCCTCAAGCACTGACCCTGCCATTGGTACCTAGACATGAGGCAACAATGTAGGACCTTTGAAAGTGTCGCCTCCTGCCCTTGTGATTGGTTGCTTTTAAGTCTTAGCTATGAGGGCACGAGGAGCTTCATTAACAAAAATGAGTGATAGGGCATTTGGGGATGGGACGAAATCTATCCAACATGTCATTGCTCGGCATATAAAACAATGAGCATGTGTGAAAGCTACTTAACTAAAACCTATGCGAAAATCTCCGGAGCAAGTTCTTTTAGGTGCATCGGGATAGCCGGATGCCTCGGCTACAACCGAGAGAGCCTTACCCGGTTTTTAGGAAAGACTTTAATTATTTGGTAAAAGTCATGTGAGGACGGGCCTTTAGAATATGAAGGATTGTGTTGTCTACATAAACTCATCCATCAATTAAGTAAGAATATATTGTATAGCTTGATAATACTTATTTTAAGATTTGTTGACTCCACAACTAGGATCATAGATCCCAAATTATTAGTCTACATAGTAGGATTCAATTGGAATAAATTGACCCACAACATGTAGGGGAGTTTTTTTTAACTAGCCCCTCACACTTCACGAGTTTACATACTAGACACCACACCCCACAAACCCACCACAAACCCTAACCCAAATTTAATTAGGTACACTAAATAGTCCTAATATTGTGGGCCAGATTAATTTTCAACCCATGCTAATTTTCTAGTAGGAAATTAGCGTGAGCCACATTAATTGTTTTTGTAGAAAATCATTGTGGATAATTATTTGTTCTTGTGCTACTTTTGGTGTAAGGTGACCATTTTATTTTATGCAAGGTGTTGGTTGGAAGTCTTCAGGAAGACTTACTAGTGGAAGACCCAAGGCCTTTTGACCCACAATAATTCCACCTTGACAAGAAAATTAGTGTGGGCCACACTAATTTCCCACCCACAAGAAGGTAAAAAACGGAAAATAGTGAAAATAAGTTGCTTCGGCCAAAAAGAGTGGCTCAAAATTTGTGCAATATTTTTATGAGACAGAGTAGAAGAAACCATGAGGAGTGCAAGTTAAATGTTATTTTATTCCATGTAGATAATACGTTGTGTTTTTTCCAAAGAGGCAAGTAAGTCAAACCCCCTACTTGTACAATAGAGTCTCCTCAAATTGAGCATCAAAGCACCGGGGGGTGCACTCCATTGTCAAGTTGAACACCACGTGCAATAAAAAAAAATCTACTTTTTACATAAAGCATCACCAAAATGGGTCAAAATTTTATCAATCTTTTTTCCATGAGTAGATATACACAATATCTATTACATAGTAAAGAATGGTGACCAAATTTGACGATTTGTTTTTTTATAAACCATACCGTTTCTAACTAGAATGACACATAATTGAACTAAAAAATTACTACAAAAATGAAGATGACTAAAAATTTCAAAAAAATATACCAAAGATATTATCAATGGTTATGTGCACGTAGAAAATATATCATAGTTTTTAAAATTATCTATGGCATATGTATAATATAGAGTAGCAAACTTTTATTGCACGTGGTTATGAAACATAAGGGGGTGTGATCTCCCTGAGTCAAAACATCCTACTATCCATACGAATGCATGCACAACGGTTAACCCAATGGCACCCAAAAGTGATCCCAAGTGGTATGAATCATGACATGTCCGACCAATCACTACATCATTTTCGGGCCACCACTTTTACAATTAGTCATTTTTTGGTCTCCACAAAAATCATTGTACTCCTAGTCTAATGTACCAATAGTTAGTGATTCACCATTTTATGTTTTCTACCTTAATAAGACTATTTAGCCAGATGTTAAAGCACCCATATCGAGCTTTGTCCGCCTAAGAATCCGTTGCCCCTGGCCCATACGTTAATGCCTAGACCATAATTTATTGGTCATGCCCATGCTGCTACCTGCAACTTCACTGACCATACGGAACCTTGGACAAAGTTAGCTCCAATGACGTTAGTCATCCTTCAAGCAACAGACTTTCCTTAGACATTGGGAACATTCCCTACTCCCATCTCCTCAATTCTACACCACATTTGCTAATGTGTTGTGCAAACAATATATGCTAATGTGTTGTGCACCAAATTTTTGGAAGGTGTTATGCACCCAATTTGTGAAATGTGTTATGCACCAGATTCTTGGAATGCATTATGCACCAAACTCTATTGAATGTGTTATGCACTAGATTCGAATCTATAAATGTGTTATGCACTAGATCCATATCTACAAATGTGTTATGTACCATATCCAAATTCACAAACATGTTCTACAATGAAATTAACACATTTAAATTTTGTTAATGCGCACAACCATTTCATACAAATAGTGCATGTAATCAAGTGGTCTTCCTCTCTAAGCATGTGATGTCAAGATTCTATAGCTCAATGCATATGTTTTCTTGTTTTGTGCCTACACTCACATGATTTGTAGGTCACGCACGAGATTTTTTATCGCACTCAATTTAATTATGTATTGGTAGTTGATGTGGTTTATGAGATTTTGCTACATCCGATGCTTATGTTGATTCACTATAATCTACCATTCATATTAGTATAGACCCATGATTATTATGTACTCGTTCAACTGGATCATCCTTTATGAGTTTATGAGTCTTTAATCGGTTAATTAATCCAACTAGTTTAATAACACAAACTTGTTGATCTAATAACATATATTTACATGCACATAACATATTGATTTGTTAAATTTTATGGTTGCAACATAATTAAACAAGACATGGTTGGAAACATGTTGTAGTTTGCGCAAAATACTTACAATTCTCATTACATGAGAAGTCAACTTCATGGACCTCAAACACAACTACGAGACAGACGACAAAGATACTAGATTTGATCTGGTTTCCTTACTCTAGCATTCTACATGTGTTGTCATCTGGGAATGGCTAGCAAGCTAGTGGCGTAGTCATCTTTCTTGTTCAAGGGCAAAACATATTACCAAACTGTAGAGTGGCAACTTCAATTACGAGGAATAACTACAAGAGAGACCTTAGCTACAACACTTGCAAACTAGATTAATTATTAGAATTATGCACTTGATTACTTATGTCAATTGAAGTTGATGTTCAACCATGATATAAAATGTTCTTTTCAAAATTACTCTAATGTATATCAATCTTTTTTTAGCATGTAGAAAGTGTTCTATACAAAATTCCCTACATAAAGCGTCATACAAAACATATTGTTCAAAATGTGTCATATAGAATGTGTTATGTAGACTATGTTATGCAATGTGTCATGCAATATGTGTTGGGTAAAACACTTAATATACACATCATTTATTGAATTTTTATATGTTTTGCGAGGAATGAATACAATATCATTCGACATTTTTGATTCTACCCTAGCAAATTCTATTTCCCCTGTAAGCAATAGGCCTTTTGGTTGATCCTCTAGCAAATCCTGCAAGAAAGTTTCTATCATTTTTTTAGAAAATGGTTGTCATCGAGTGTAGGGAATAGCGTTGTGTTATCTTCTTTTTTCATAAATTGCGCCAAATCTATCGCGATTAAATCATTATGCTTTCCTTTACCACCTCCCTCACCTTTTGTTTATAATGGCTTGTAATTTGAGCTGGAAATAACCCCAAGGCGTGCATCCTTCCTATCCACACAATGAAACTATCACTACCTCCACCTCTTAGTGATCTTACACATCCAACGAGACCATGAAATATATCAAAATTCATGACACGACAGTTAATGTCAACTACTTGTGGATTATACCACACCCAAAATCAATCCATGACATGATTTCCAGGTGAAGAAATTGTTATTTTGTTCACCAACTATGAAGTCATCAAGCCTCTTCCAAACAGATATAAACTTGTTAATGCACACAATAGTGGTCTTCCTCTCTAAGCCTGTAATGCCAAGATTCTATAGCTCAATGTAGACGCTTTCTTGTTTTGTGCCTAAACTCACATGATTTGTAGGTCACGTACGAGTATTTTTTATCGCACTCGATATGATTATATGTTGGCAGTTGATGTGGTGTTATGAGATTTTGCTACGTCCGAATATTATGTTGATTCATTACAATCTACCATTCTATCAGTGTAGACCCATGATTGGGACCCTCTTGGGACATGCACTGTTTGTATGAAATAGTTGTGTGCATTAACAAGTTTAGATATGTTAATTTCATTGTAGAACACATTTGTAGACCTGGTGCATAACACATTTGCAAATCTCGGCGCCTAACACATTCAACAAATCTCGCCGGTGCATAACACATTCCACATATTTGGTGCATAAGACATTAACATATCTCGTTTGCATAACACATTAGCAAATGTGGTGTAGATTCAAGGAGATGGGAGTAGGGAACGTTCCCAATGTCCAAGGAGGGTCCATGGCTTTGAAGGACGAGTAACACTGTCGGAGCTGACTCCGTCCATGATTTCATCCAGTAGGACAAGCTACATACATACCAATAAATTATAGTCTGGACACCGACGCGTGACGTAGAGGCGGCGGATTCTTAGACGGACAGAGCTCGATAGGGGTGCTTTAGCGTTTGGCGACTATTTAGTGCGCTTAGCTAAATAATGCACAAATGGATGACGCAAGAAGTCAATGTTGACCCGTATGGGCTACTTATTGGGTGACATGGAAATGACAAGGCATGTTCCCGAACTTCCAAACGCCATCATATTATTAGGTATACAATACAATACATTGAGGACTTTGAGCCTTGGCGGCTTGTGAACGAGAACTTAGAAGGACCTCGGTCCCCCAAACAATTGACTTTTACTATTTACTCACTCCAATAGCTCTCATGTTCTCCTTGCAGACTTTCACTTTTTGAGGATTTTTTTAACATAGACTTCTTTTGAAACTACAGTAGATGGACCCAGAAACCGACAAAAGCAGCCCCCCATAAAGCTTAAGGTATATGTGCACCTAAGTCTACCTAAACTTGGACACAATCTAGGGCTCGTGATCATCTCGTATCTAGAATCTAAGAATACCAAAGATTTTATCCATTGAGGGGTGATGTCCACAGCATATGCACATACTCTTTAAAGCGTATTTTTACAATGGCGGAAAGAACCTTGGATAACTTAAATCTATTATGTTTTCATTACGGTAAGGTAAAAGTGCTTGTTGCAGGAATTTTCAGTGTCACTGTTGTCTCTAACCTAGACAACTAAATTATCAAGTATTATATATATGAATTAACAATTATGTTATGAGCACAACAATATTGAAGATCACATGAATCAGGGCACACCTAATTTCTGTAGGAATGTTCAAAGTCAAAAATCTTATTTGACCCATCCTGGTCCAAAAATGAACAATGTTGTTTGTTGACATTTCAAGTCTCTTTCAACCAAGGAGTTGTGTTATTAGTCTTTCAAAAAATATTTGATTAGTGTTCATGTTAAAGTATGTAGTCGCCCGCTTTGGAGGAAAAAGTGATTAATAGGTGTTGAAATCGGGGTCACTGACGGAATTAGGCACTTCTACTTTACTGGTGCCATGCCACTCATCACACCTTTACCTTGCTCTTTGCTTCGGCAACAAAACGCTTGATTACTCAAACAATTGCCACGTGTCACAAGCACATTGATTGGAAATATAGAATTCGGATTGGACCCACACTAAACATCGTATTTAGTGTCATATGATATTTTATGTCATTGTGGTAACTTTTCACATGTACTATCATGGATGATTGAAATTTGGATGAAACCCATGCCAACTATTGATACAACATTTGGTATATTTTGCATCCTAACAATTTTGTATTTAAGCACTGGGTCATTAACATTACGAACATACACTTTATTCACACCGGCCTTGAAAGAGGTCCGGAGTTTCTATCTATCTATCTATCTATTGTCATGGAAATTTGGATGAAAAATCATTTAGTAAGTGATAGTATTTGCCAAATTGTAAATATCTAATGCCCCATTTTATTTGATTTAACAAGGATTGACAAATAATGTTGGGTTTACATTAAGTGTTGGTGAAACTAGACATGCGGTTTACAATTAGTATTGAGTGAGACAAAATGAAATTAGTGCCGGAAAATACAACATTTGGTGTAGTACATTTTGTCATTGAAAGCACTAAACTAAAAGAACCTATACAATAGATGTATATATAGTTTTTTTTCTTGGCGAAAATTCAATTATAGAAAGAATCCAAAATACAACCAACCCGGCAATAGATGTATGTATAGATATATGTATAGATATACGCACACGATTCAAGTTGTTGTGGAAGCCATGTAAGTCGAAGGTGACAATGTTGAAAACCCCTTCAAACTCTTTTCCTTAAAAGTGGATTCGGCCTTGGAATTAGCACTTGAGACTTTGGATGAATGTACCTATTAAAATGAAGTTGGAAATGAATGTGTCAATAACCCTTATATAGGGATAGGGTGATTACAAGATCCCCCATCATGGTTGTCATGAATCCTAAGCCTTTACAATAGAATGGTGCCATTATTTACAACCGAAAAGAGTGATTGAATGCTCACATAACTAAGTAGGTCATTAGATGAGCATAAAACACCTTATTCGGTCATGCCCTTCTTTGGCAATACATATATTAATATTGTACGTCTCAAGTCCTCCGAAGGCACCTAAATTAAGGTAGAAAATGACAAAAGACGGTGAATGATGATTCCTACTGCAATAGTGTACTAGACTGGGAGTAGAATGGTTCTCGTGCGGACCCCAAAAACGGTTAATTATAAAAGTGGTGGCTCAAAAAGGATGCAATGATTGGCCACAAAGGTTTGTGTGCATTTGTATCTATGTCTGGGGAGAATTGGCGATTAGTTACAGATGAACCGGTTGAGTTTGAGAAATAACCAGTTGAAGTTCGAGACTTTGGGAGAACTACTTATCATTCTAGAGGAATCTATAGAATATACCTCGAATGAATAAAGCAAAATTGGAAGATGTCAACATGTAACCGGTTAAATTTAGAATCACTCCGATCTTGACCGACTATGCCCAAAAACTTCTTAGACACTGATTTGTATGCAACGTAAGATGTTTTGGTCTCAAATTAGGGTGACTCTACTGTACAAGTAGGGGGTTTGACCGACTTGCCTCTTTAGAGAAATGCAACTAATTATCTACAAGGGATAAAATTACGGAACAACTTGCATCATTCCTCATCATTTCCTCTACTCCGTCTCTGCAAAAATAATATATTGCAAAAAATTCAAGCCACTCTTTCTAGCTGACCTGACTTATTTACACAGTTTTCCGTATTTCTACCTTGTGTCCACATTTATTGCATTCTCCGGTCATGCGGGAGTACGGTTTAGAAAGTCCCGGCTAGGGTGCCACTTGGCCACGATTTCAACCTTTGGAGCTTCAATTCGGGAGGTGACCACTTGTTATCAACGTGACTAGGCTCCTCCTAGATGATTGGACATAGTTTAATAACAATAGTAATATCTCATGAGGCTTCTTCAACAACTCGATTTGAGTGACTAAGGTAGAAATACCATAACCCGTGAAACTAAGGTGATTCGCATTGAAGATATAGTTTTACAACCATGACTTAATTTTCCAAGATAGGCGAGAAGGATTCATGAAGAATGCAAGTTGTTTCATGTTATTTTTGCCTTGTGCAAAAAATTCTACAATTTTTCAAAGTGGAAAGTTGTCAAACCTCCTACTCGTTCACTAGATTCTCCCTACACCGAACACGGTAATCCGCAATTCCATACAGAACATCACCTAAACCGGTTAACTCGTGAGTACATTAAACATGACTAAATTTGGCTAAACTAAGTGTACACGCATTGGAAGTTGCCAGCCTCGCCATGATCGGTTTCAGAAATGGCACTTCAATATTCTGATGGCGGTCTATTGCACGGGTAGAGGGTGGTTAACCAGTTTGGGTATTTCTACCTTAATGGTTGTACCGTAATGTATACAATGGGTGGGTGATCTAAAGTCGCAAGGTCGGGGGTTTTACCCCAATTTCTAGGGATCTACGAGAGTACGCCATTTCCGTTATGAAGTTGCAGTTGAAAATGAGGCACACTTTTGTATTGGACTGTCCTCTCTCCGTTAAGTTAGAGATAAGTTTAAGTTTTCTTCCTTTTTTTCTTCCTTTTTGCATATCATAGTACTAGGCACTCTCAATTCTTTATTCCAATTGGACATGAGTCACATGACACATTGACATGAGCCTTTTGTCTAAGTTACTAAGGGCATTGCACTCCGTGCCTCTAGGGAATTGACCTTTTTTGACACCATCTTCACGTACTTTTGAGTCCCATGAGCCTTTTGACTTCTTGTATTTTAATATCAATTTCATTCCATTTCAACACACTTCAAGGAATCGTTTGTCTTTAGTGAGTTTGTCACACCATGGTTTAATTTAACATAGAATACTTAATACAGTGTGACATTCATATCAATTTATATAGGCAAAGGAGTCTTATGTACCAAATAAATACCATGTTAAAAGTTTCTAAAAAAGAGATGTGAAGACTAAGCTCTTCAATTTATGGAGTACGAAAATCGCAAGTCAAACTAATAGGATTAGGAGGGAAGCTAGCACGTGAGTGGTGAGTAGTGACATGTAAGCAGTGAGCAACAAATTTCCAACAAGAGGTTGTTTTAAGTAAAAACAAAATGCAATATAGTTGGTTTATACATGTTACATATAATATTATAGGGAGACCATAAATCTTTAATTGGACCCTATTACTATGAATTCCAGGGTGTGTGGTTGTCCACGGTAAAAGGCACTTTATTGAAAAAGACAAAAATGCCATTGAAATGTGAGCACCTTATTGTGACAAACAACCAATTAGTTGCAACATCAATGTGTACTACATTTCCTAAGGGCAAACATATATTCTTCTATATCTAAAAACTATGTGTAGATGCACGTCATTTTCATGTCATTAAACTTGTTCCGCCACACCCACAAACTCAAGAAAACACATCACCTTGTTGTAGCTGAATGTGGTTGTGTGAATAAACATGTTGGTGAGGTAGTCAACCTTGCACAAATACCTGAACACATAACATAAATGCTTGCAAGAAACCCATTGACCCCTCTTGCCCGC